>BSBK01007037.1:7500-607500 GCA_027943335.1 Chamaecyparis obtusa | reverse complement strand
ACCCCTCAAGACACACTTCAATGTTCCAATGTGTCAAAAGGGGTCACGGGGACTCCATAGGGATCCTAGCATGTGATAAGGCATACTAGGAACCCTAGGGAGTCCCGTGACCCCTTTTGACACATTAAAAGGCTCAAGTGTGTCTTAACGGGTCATACGATCCCTCAAGACACACTTGAGTGTTCCAATGTGTCAAAAGGGGTCACGGGGACTCACTAGGGATCCTAGCATGTGATAAGGCATACTAGGACCCCTAGGAAGTCCCCATGACCCCTTTTGACACATTGGAACACTCAAGTGTGTCTTAAGGGGTCGTAGGACCCCTTAAGGCACACTTGAGCATTCTAATGTGTCAAAAGGGGTTGGATCCCTTAAGACAGACTTGAGTGTTGCAATGTGTCAAAAGGGGTCACAGGGACTCCCTAGGGGTCCTAACACCTGATAAGGCATACTAGGACCCCTAGGGAGTTCCCGTGACCCCTTTTGACACATTGGAATTCTCAAGTGTGTCTTAAGGGGTCCTACAACCCCTTAAGACACACTTGAGTGTTCCAATGTGTCAAAAGGAGTGACGGGGACTCCCTAGTGGTCCTAACATGTGATAAGGTGTTAAGATGCCTAGGGAGTCCCTGTGACCCCTTTTGACACATTGGAATGCTCAAGTGTGTCTTAAGCGGTCCTGCAACCCCTGAAGATAGACTTCATCATTCTAATGTGTCAAAAGGGGTCAGGGGGACTTCCTAGGGCTTCTAATGCGTGATAAGGCATACTAGGACCCCTAGGGAGTCCCCATGACCCAGATGAGATGTTAGTGAATGACTTAGATTGCTACTACTACTCTTCCACTAGATCTAGATTTCAACCCTTTTGTGGATCTATAGGTTCAATCGCAAGCCCATAGAATTGGCCAAGAGAAAAATGTGATTGTATATGAACGGATTACAAAATGTTCAGTTGAGGAGAAAATATTGCAATGATCAAGAAGAAAATTGGCTATGGAAAATCTAGTTATGAATTCTGTTTAGAATGAAACTATTAAGGAATGTCATGAATCACAAACCATGAAAATAACCTTCTACAACAAAGAACATTCAAGCTATAAAATTTATTAACTTTGAATTTAAACATCTTATCAGCATGCATGGAAGAGATTTCATTATCATCCATGGAAGAAATTTCATTAAAACTTCAAACAAAATCATCTAAAAGAATTCATTAACTTGAGGCAAAATCATTTAAGACGTTTAAAAACAAAATTGTATTATTTAGAAATGGTAGATAAAGAAAATGAGATAAACCAAATTTATCAAATTCTTGCAATCCTCAGCTTCTCTCCGAGTGCAAAATGACAATCCATGTATCCAAAATTACTGTAAAAATTAAATTCTTTGAGTAAGTCGTTCAGAAACGCGCAGAATACTGTAATGCATGATGATTTATAGAGAATTTATGATGGAATATGTTGTGCAAAAGCCTGCAAACCGGGCTGCCATATCTCAGAGTACTGATGAGAAGCAATGGTGAAAGTCTGAGACAGAGGCGGCACCGGCATTGAAGCGGCAAGACATTCTTCATAATATTGGGGCACCGCCATCGAAATGGCAAGGCTTTCCTCATAATATCGTGCCACTACTAATCTCTTCTTTAAATTTATTAATGCGGTCAGTTCTATAGTGCCTACATAATTTCCAATACAACTGCTCATTTTACCAAACCCTTCCCCACTCTCCATAATCTTTGACCGGTTCAAAGATCCGTCCAGTTGTTCTTGTTTAACCTCCCAATGACTCTGTTGAGCTTTCAGACTATCAACAACCATGAGTACAACTATCTGATGAGCAGAGTCTATTTTGAGAACCTTTGCAATTTAGCGTTCTGGTTGAAAAAGTAGGGAAAGATACCATTTCACAGCCACATGCGATGGAAACAGAGTGATTCTCTTGCCCTCTGCTTCTATAATCTGCCTCTAGTGAATTGTTCTTCAAAGCCTCCATTTCTGTGTAGCTAGGGTTTTCGGTGCCTATAAAAGGCACAACTATGCCCCTGTAGGGACTCATGCTCGTGCTTAGAATCATATTAAATAATATTTAAAATGTAAAATATATATTATATAATATTTAATATATAATATTATATATAATATATAATCTAATATATAGTTTTTGATATTAATATATAATTAAATAATATTTAATGTAACATCTATATTATATAATATTTAATATATATAATATATAATGTAATATATAGTTTTTAATATTAATATATATTAAATAATATTTAATGTAAAATATATATTATATAACATTTAATATATAATCGATATTATATAATATTTAATATATCTAATATATATCTAATATATAACTAATATATAGTTTATGAAGGATGGAGAAATGGGAGGGAGAAAGTGGAGGCAAAGTGAAACTTGAAAATTGAAAATTCTGCATCATATTCGGGTAAATATCGGGTACTTGATTAGGCTCGGTATTGCTTTGTGCACCAAACCTACATGGTAAACTATTGGAATGTCTCAAATATGTGTTTTTCCCCTGTTTCTCTGAGTTCCAGACTTTGACAATGTAGCTGACAACTTTTTTTTCACCCGAATTTGATAAAACAAAAAGGGTATCTTAAGGAGATTATCAGCTTTGTATCGATATAATTGCTGTCAAATTTTGAATTTAGTAAGTAATTA
Organism: Chamaecyparis obtusa; assembly: GCA_027943335.1. Taxonomy (NCBI): domain Eukaryota; kingdom Viridiplantae; phylum Streptophyta; class Pinopsida; order Cupressales; family Cupressaceae; genus Chamaecyparis; species Chamaecyparis obtusa. The sequence continues at coordinate 604,802 of BSBK01007037.1, read as the reverse complement.
TTAATTATTTTCTAATTGACCTACCTCTAAAGTGTTGATTTATATACTGATTGAAAAATGACTATAACTTTCAAATGGTATAACTTTTTTGAAATCCAAAAACTGCATCACATTCTATGCTTCACCTACTATAAGGAAAAAAAATAAAATTTGAATTTTGTAAAGTTTTGAATGAGTTAAGGTGGTCTGACACGGGAGTTTTTTTATTCTGAAAATTTTGTAGCATAAAATTCATAATTAATTATTTTTTTCCTAAAATTTTTGTACTGCTACATTGAAATCTATACTTTTCACCAATCAGACTAACTTTTTCTCAAAAAGGTCCTAGTAGTTTAGAAACTACATTCAATTTTCTACAAATTCTATTCTTACAACTTTTTAATATTAGGTTCATAGCTAGTTGAAATTTTCATGTCAAGTTGACTAACCCTGATTTGCTGATTTTTCATTGCCACTTAAGGGCATAGTTTGGCCCCTCATGATCTTGCACATACCCTGAAGTGATGGTCTTGTTTGAAAAAAAGTTATTATAACTGTCTCATAGGGTTATACATATGATCATTCAATTGAGTTGGTAAAATTAGTAAGAGATTAAGGAACTATTCTAATATTGATCCCATTCCAAAATATACACACTTACACATGTTTTCTACCCAATATTGTAAATAGGATCATCAAAGATCTGAAGTCCATGGATCAGATGATCTACAAGAAAATATATAAATGGAAGTGAAAAAATATCAAGGTCAAGGTACTTCTAGATGGGAGAAAAAACAATATACATATCATTTTTCAATGATTGACCATAACCAAATGGATTGTGTGTGGATACTTTATGATCTAATCAATAACATTAAATTTTGTTCAGAAATGGCGTATAATATTTTCAATTGATTTGATTATCTCATAGACTCCCCAAAAAATAATTAATCCACAAAATAAAAAAATGTTAAGGAATAAATAGATGTAGTGTAAACTCACAAAACCATTGAGGCATGCATTCACTTGTAATGAATAATTGTCTCATAGAAGCATGTTCACAACCTACAACACCAAATTTGTAACCTGTAAACAAGATAATTAGCATCAATAAGATTAACAATGGAGCATCATGAAATATTGAAAAGTGCATTACCTTATTAAGTTTCTCTTTGTTTAAAGAATAGTTTAATATTATCTACTTAACAGAGCCAACCACATGAAGGTGGAAGCTCATTTTGGCCCCCCCGAATATCACTTTGAATTCTCCATTAATGTCTAACATTCTTTAATCCATTAATGAAACATAATATTCATTCATTATCATGTAACATTCATTAACACACAACATTAATTAACATTTATTAACATGCAACATTCATCAACATTAATTAACACATATCATTTATTAACATTCATTAATAGGTAACGCTCATCAACATTGATTAACACATATCATTCATTAACATTCATTAACACATAATTAGATTCATTAACACATAAAATCCATTTGTTAACAAAGATTACAATCATTTTTTATTTTTATTTTTTAAGCTTGGATGTAAATACTAAGCGGAGCATTAATTTATTCATCATTTTCCCCCTCTACAGTTCTTCTGCACTATTCTCATGATCTAGTTAATGTATGCCCAATCCTATACTCACAATGAGGATGCGTATGCAAAGGGGGGTCCACTGCAATAACAAAGAAATGGTTCAAATTCATAAGTTTAAGTATTATTGCTACAAGTATTTCATTAATTAAAAGAACATTACAAGGGTTCTCTTTACCTGATGGGGCCACATCGTCTTCCTGATAATTTCTTCTAGGCTCATCCTCAACATCCTAAACACCCTCTAAATCCTCTGGAGTTGAAACACGAAAGGTTACATTAACCAATACACCAATTGCAATTAAAATATATTTAAAGGAATAATAATGGTCCTATTTACCTGGTGGGGGCACATCACATTCCTGATGTTGTCTACACATATCATGCTCAACTTGGTCACCACGGTCTACATGCTCTAAAATATAAACAAAAAAGGTTACATTAATTACTATACCAATTTCAATTTAAGATGTTTAATTGTATTAATAATTACATTACAAAAATTGTATAGAAAATGAATACCTCCAATATTGAGATGCACACCAGGACCTTCATCATGTCCAGGTTGTGTTCCACAATTAGTAGGTTGCATTCTAATGTCATGTGCATTGTTATCATTGCTTTCTTGTTTAAAACAAATATAGTCACTTTATGTTGGAAATTAACATCAAATATATTATTTATCAAGTATTCAATTTTAAATACTTTGAACATTTAGCTTATTTACATGTGTGACAAATGTAGCAAAATCTTATGTTTGCCCACTCAATTCTCTTAGGAATTCAGCCATACCTACATAGCCTTGCTAGAAGCCAATTTTGATGTCATCATATGTGGGTGCTCTATTGAATTCAGAACCCTATATTTTTTCTTAATATCATGATTTTTTCTTGTATTGTTTGATAAAAAAAAATTGTTTGTAATTTATTATTTCAATGCAATATTTAATTTACTCATACTTGCAATTCATGCAACAAGTTTCATATAACCACCAAAGCTGAGTTAGTGTTGCTCGTGCATTTCTTATCTTTCCTTAGTTGCCTTTGATGTGTCGATCAGTCTATGAAAAGTTTGAAATATGTTAGCTAATATAAATATAAAGAGTAATTAGTAAATAATTACATTCTTAATAGTATCACATACCTTCTTCTGTCTAGTGTTGTATTTCCTTTTTCCCTTTCAATTCTCTCCTTTACATCCAAAATCAGGTCATTCCACTCCCTCTCTGGAATCATGGGGGGACGCTCATACTTTTTTTTCTTCTCTAAATGTGTCCTATATTGGTCCCTCACATACTTTAGATATGTGTCAGCTTTGTCAAGGAGCTTGTTTTTATCGATTGTGTCATTTCCAAACAACCTAACCATACAATTTGTGAGTTCATCTTTTAAAAAAATTTCTTTCTGAGTCCATCATTTACATATGGTGGGATTAAAGATCTCGAATGAAGTTTCATTAAGATATTTATAAAAAATATCATTTCCTGAAAAAAATTCATGGGATCATTAGTCCAAAATGAGTTATCAATAAGTAATTACAATTAGACTATATATAATAATAATTTAAAGTACCTGGAACCTTCTCTATCTTTAAGCGAAGTATTTTTGCACTCACCACCAATGTGGCTTACAATGTTCTCATACTAGAAATATAAGAACATCTAGGAAATGATGGTATGGTATCACCACTAGTCGCCTCTACATCCTCATTTACATTTCTTGCTGCAAAAAATGAATCCACTATGAGATTCCCCTTAGAAGAAACACTTCAAGGGAAATAAACACATAACAAAAGAGAGAGAGAGAGAGAGAAAAAGAGGGATCTACCAACTCTAGGGTCAATATGATGTGCACTAGTGAATGTATGCATGTTGCATGTTACCAAAATTGCATTTGGAAATATACATGGGGATGATGACCTTGAATGAGTACTATTTGCACAAGAACATGGACATCACCTAATGAATAATACATTAAATATATGATCAATAACACATTAATGGATAAGAGGATAAAAATATGTAATAGAGCCTATGGAAAGGAAAAAATATTGTAATTAGTCATTTCTAGTTCATTGGGATATGGTTTGAAGGTGTATGTCAAAATATGAGGATAAGAGGAGCAAAAATGCAATATTGCTCAAAAGTTCACTAGTACATTTGACCTCATTTTTCTACCAAAATTTTCGACCATCAATTATCAAGGTTTAGGTTGGTCAGATTATAAAAGGAAAACTTTCTTTTTTTTTTAATCCATGCCCGTGTTGGTCAAAAGTTTGACCAATACCATGTAGGTCAAAATTTCAACCAACATGGGCATAAATTTAAAAAGAAAAAAGATTTCATATCTCATTTCATTATTTGCTTTTAACTTGGAGCGCATGAAGGAGGAGAACCTGTGAGGGTTTTAACAATTATTTGGTGAGAGATTTAGGAGGACCACCTATGAGCTAGGTTTGCCACTATTATTTGGTGTAAAAGGAGGACCGCCTGCGGGTTGCCACAATTATTTGGTGTAAAAGGAGGACCGCCTGCGGGTTGCCACTATTATTAGGTGTAAAAGGAGGACCTCCTATAGGTTGCCACTATTATTTGGTGTAAAAGGAGGACCACCTATGAGGGTTTCCACTATTATTTTGGTGTAAAAGGAGGACCGCCTGTGAGGGTTGCCACTGTTATTTGGTGTAAAAGGAGGACCGCCTATAAGGATTTCCTTACTTTGCATTTGTCTGGCATTTTTTTATGCTTCTATTCTATTGGTACTTGTTGGTTATCTACTTAGGGCCCGTGAGCAATGTGCTAGGGCATCATGTATTGTGTATTTTCTGGCACAATTTTTATCACTTTATAAGTGTTTGAGATTTTGATCTCTGTTTATATACATTTAATTCAAACTCAGTGACTCAGCAAAAACTTGCAAAACCCTAAAATTCTGAATGCTAAACCTGAAGCATAAAAAAAAGCCCTCCTTAAACTAGGACCTACTCAATGTACACCTTCTAAACCCAATATCATCCAAAAAAAATTTGGTTCACCATATATCCAACATATACTAACTATTTCAACCATAAAAACATACCCTCCTTATGGTAGATTATCTACTGCAATACATTAGCCTCCAATTTTGGTGTTCCTTCAACCAATATGCATATAGTGATCACCAAACTTGAACACTCCTCTAAAATTTAAGATTATTTTCATATCATATATGTTACAACATGATCATTACATGAGTACCAATTCTTTACATCCATGGAATGATCATGGGATCATCATGAAACTCAAAACAATTAAGGAAAAACTCATATTTAATATGATGTTAGCAAATTTAGAGAAAAATAGTCTACAATAGTTTTTTAAATCATGAAAATTGATTCCATTCACACCTATTAATGTTCATTAACCATTCAAGAACTATGAAATATAGAAAATAAAACTACCATAAGGAAATTTTCATAAATTGGTTACTTTTATTGTTTCCAAACAACATAGTTTGTACAAAATGCTTCCTCCTCCATACTATTCTTTCCTTATGCCTTGAACAGGCTATATAAGGTGTATGAAATTTTTTCCAACCAATTCCAATTAGTTCCCTTTGTTTAAAAATGCATTTAATCCTTTCAACAATCTTTCCCTTCTAATTGAAACTAGTCGTTAGGATTTAAATATTTGAATTTTTTAAACTATATTCAAATAAACTCCTATAGACCTATAAATTTAGCATGGGTCATTTGTAACCTTATTATTGTTATACACTAAGTTTTCACCCTTGTTTCAAGCTCTCATAGTCTTGATAACCTAGTATAACATGGGAATCATCTCCAGGTTGTGGAACCTATGGTAACTGAGATGAGACCTCCAGGTTCTAGGATGGTTCCTCTTGGATAATCACCTTAATTTTCATCTTGATAGGAAAAGTAAACTTTTGAGGGAAAGGGATAGAAGGAATGCTTGGAAAGGGAAATGACTGAAAGAAAACTACCTACTAGGTGATACACTGAAATTAGGGTATGAATTGCAGTATAGAGGGGTGAGACCAATGAGAGACTTAGGTCTAGGAGATCACAACTCATTGAATAGGCTTGCATAAGTGATTCATAGGAGGGCCTGAACATAAGGCACAACCTATGAATTGCAAGTAGACATTCACTTTTGCAACTAGGTGTAGGATTGAGACAAGATGGTCAAGGGGTTGAAGTATACCCACAAGAGCCTTCAAATCAGATCAAACACAATAATAGACACAATTGCAAAAAATGAAGGGGATCAGGAACCCTAAATTATCACTAGACATACATCCATCAACTTCAATTCACTAAGAGATAATCAAAACAATAAAGGATAGGGACAGAGAAGATGTCACAAATGCCTCAAGTTGCTTGGGTAATCAATGGGAGATTACAAAATGAGAAGACCAGAGGGTAGTAAAAATGCCACAGATAGCCTTCTAAGAAAGAATAAGACCTTCTTGCAAAGTGTATTCTTCTCCTTACAAAATGTCAACTCTCTGAGCTTCAAAAGCTCTAAAAATACAATATATACATCCTCCCCTTTGCATGCAGGCAAAAAGTCAAAACCTAACTAGGGTTAGAGATTTTACATGAGAAAAAAAAACCCTAAATCTATCACATCTTACCATAAATACAACTCTAAGAAAACATGTGGCTGATCAGATATATCTTTGAGTACCCATTCTTGTATTGAAATCAACTTGCAAACAAGCAACCTCGATCCATCTACCTTTCTGCAACCTAAATTGACCATGAATGTTCAAATTGGTACTCTTAGGAAGCAAGAAATGACCTGTGATGGCTGCGCAGGTCTTTACATCATTTTTTCCAACTGCAACTATCCTTGAGACATAAATTTTATGTATCCATTTTGTCGCAAATGATCACTGGATCAAAACCCTGGCAAAAAATCCTACAGAGAAATATATTTGAATTTAAATATTAATGGCTAGCAGGTGGCACCATACTTTTCCTCCATCGATGATTGACGTTTAAATCTCAATCTCCTTTTAAAACATGACTGTTAGATCTTCTTTATTTTTACTTGAGCATCGTGTTGACTACAAAATTAGCCTCAAGTTCACCTCAGGTTTCCTTTTTCCTTTCGGTCACAGAACCAGTAATTGTTTTAACCAACCCTGGTTAAGTCTGGTGAACATGAGATAACCCTTTAGTCACTGATTTGTATATAATCTTACTAACCTTGGGCCCATTCACCACTTGGCAATTCTTCATTCGCCCCGACCACCTCATCAACAAACACCTCGGCAAACCTCTGACAATGGACACACTGCAACCTTGATTCACATCAGACGGTGGGCATATGATCTCATAGGGTCACAAGATTCTATGAGATCATATACTGACCATAGATCTCCTTTCCACTGGGACTCCACTAACACAACAAATCCACTGATGAATCCCTTTCATCACACAACAACCAACCAAATGCAAGCATGTTAGTGCCAGGTAGCACATCGGACCCACAACCCACTGAGATTCTCATCAGATAGTTTTCGCATGATCTCATAGGGTCAGAAGATCCTATGAGATGATATGACCACCGTAGATCTTTTCCTTTCTGACAGAGTTGTAGACCCCTGACAGAGTCCCACTAACACATCCAAGCTGTCATCTGGCCGACCAATAATGAATGAGCATGTCAGAAACTGGGGACCCACTTGATAGAGCCTGGAGATAAAGTAAGATCAAAGGTTAGTGTATGATCTCATGTGTCAAAAAAGCTCCTTCAAATCATGCATGAGCCATTAGATCATCATTGATTGAAAACCGTTGGGCCCGCGCCGACATGGTGCCAAATCACAAGTCTTTAACCAATGAAAATTTTACAACTCAGACTACGTGGTAGGATCCACTAACAAACAAACTCTACAGACAGGAAGATCGATGATTTTTGTGAGATCTCATGGAATCTTTTGAGGCCATGAGAACATGCGACAACCGTCAGATCTAGAATCTTGACTTTGGCCACCAAGCAGAGACCACCAACTCAAATGGTAACCGCTCCCCATATCGCTAAGTGTTAGGGTTAACACCGCCAGGAATAAGAGATTTGGCGACTGAAGAATTTAATTGTGCACATGCAGATAGAAAGTTTTAAGTGGCCAAAAAGGTAATGAAGAAATATAACAGGCCAAAGGGTTTTTGGGGCTTTTTTCTTATAATGGCTACTTTTATGAATTTTTTTGACCTGCAGACTAGAGGGTTAGAGGTTTATAGAGACCACAGGGTAGGATATGAAGCCATTAAACTTTTTGAGGCAATTGGTAGGGTAAAAATGCAGAGCATGGATTAAATTACCCTGTGACCAAAATGAAAAGATATGCAATTTTTGGGCAACATTTTGGCAATTTCTATTGAATGTCAGCCTGCTAGACATAGAAACTAGTGGCCTTAAAGAAATCCATTGGGCATGGGGTCATATTGAGCACAAAATTTTGATAGAGAGACAAAACTAAACCAGAAGGATGAAACTATGCACGAGCACTTCTTGGAAAATAGAGGAACTAACCTAGAAAGTAGGGGAAGAAAATAGGGGAAATATTTACAGAGACTTACAAAGAAGGACTAACCTCAAAACAGGGCTTCAAATGGAAACCATTGAATGATATAGGCAAGGGAACTCCTTCAAGATTTGATAGCTAGGAAGCATTGGGTCCCTTGCACTCTATGATAACAAATGGTCCATTCCAAAAGGAATCAAACTTTGTATGCTTGCCAGGCCTTGATTTGAACTAGATGGTCCATTCCAAGAGGATTAATTATCCACTTGTGTCCATTCCTTTCCTACAAATAGGGCACACTTGATGCATTTTCTTACATAATCATGACTATCCTTGAAGATAGATGGCCAATAGTATCCAGCCCTCATGATCTTAAAAGTAGTAGTCCTAAGAGAAAAATGACCTCCAAAAGGTCCATCATGAAACTCAAATAGGATGTCTGCTGCCTTTTCTAAATCAATGCATCTTAAAAGGACACCATTGTGATCCTTTCTGAAAAGAACTTCATCTATCAACAAAAAGGGAATAGATTGAAATCTATAATATGTCCTTTTTGCTGAATCTAAATTTGCAGGACATTGTCCTGTCTTCAAATAATGAATCATGTTAGGCAACCAACTTGATGTTTTAACATGATCTTCTGTAGAATGCACAACCAAAGATGCATCCATTTGCTCTAATTTCATTGAACTTTCATCCTCTGCCAAATGTTCACAAAGACCTCTTCCTCTAACTAGCTTGGTGGTCTAAATATCAATGTCATATTCCATTACCTTGGTGATCCAACTAGCTCTTTTCTCATTGAGGTCCTTAGAAAGAAAAAACTCTTTGACACTTGGATGAATAAATTTTAAATGTACCCTGATATGTGTCAACAAATATCTGAACTTTTTAAGGCTCTTTACCACAACAAGTACATGTTTTTCTACAAAAGAGTATCTTTGTTCATACTCTTCTAAACCTTTGCTAAAGAAAGTAATGGGTTGCTCCAATCCATCTACATTTTCTTGAGTCAGCATTGCAGATATAGCATCTGAACCTCCATAAGTATAAAGGATAAAATCCTTACTAAAATTTGGGTTTAGGAGAGCAAGAGCTTCTGTTAAGGCCTTTTTGATAGCTTGGAAATTGGCTTTCCCTTCCTTGGTCCAACTAAAAGCTGAACTCTTCTTCAACATAGTTATCAAAGGCTTTAGTAAATCCGCAATGTTAGGAAAGAACCACCTAACAAAACTAATCTTTCCTATGAAAGATTGGAGATCTTTCTTATGATGTGGCAAGGGTAGCTCCAGGATGGCTGCAATTCTCTTAGGATCCACTGTAATTCCTTCTTTGGATACTACATATCCCAACAGTTTTCCTTCATGAACTGTAAACACACATTTCTTGGGATTAAGAGATATCCCAAATTCTCTACGCCTTTCAAATATCTTCCTCAAATGTTTGATATGGTCTACTACATGTTTAGAATAGATAGTTATGTCATCTAAGTAGACCAGTACAAACTTGTACATGAGGCTTTTAAAGGCCATATCCATTGCATTTTGAAATGTAGCACCTGTATTTGACAAACCAAATGGCATCTTTTGATAAGCCATGGTTCCCAACTTGGTTGTAAATGCAGTCTTATATTGATCCTCTTCTTTAACCAGGATCTAATTGTATCCTAAATAGCCATCCAACAATGAAAATCTCTCAGACCCAAAGACACATTGTAAAATTTGTTCCAAAGAGGGCAGTGGATGGTGGTCTTTTAATGAGGCTCTATTGAGATCCCTAAAGTCAACACACAACCTCAATTCCCAATTCTTCTTCTTGACAGGAACAAGGTTGGAAACCCAACTAGTATGCTTAATGGGGTAGATGATGCCAATTTCAATTAGTTTGAGTACTTCTTTGTGCATAAGTGGCTCAAGGTTGGGATTAACAGGCCTTTGCTTTTGCCTTACTGGTTTGGCATTAGGCTCTAATTCAATAGTCTATTGAGCAAGGGCTAGATCAAAACCTTTGAGGTCTTCATATTGCCATGCAAAAACATCACTGAATTCTTTGAATAATTGGGTGTAAGCCTATTTTTCTGAATCAGAATTCATTTTTTCAAATTGTAAGCTCTTACCTGGTTCCAACTCTAATTCAACACAATGTTCTTGTTGGACTACCAAGCCAGCTTTGCTTCTTTTAACTTCATCATCCTTGTTGAAGATAGTCTCTAAAGTGACAAGACCTCTAGGCATCTTATTGGACTTGAGTTGTATCACTTGATCACCATAGTTTTGTGATAGCCTATCTTGATTATGCTCTGAAAAAACATCTTCAAACAAGAATTGCAAAATTTGTTCATCATTGTTAAACACCTGCCAATTAACATCATTATTAGGGATAGAAGGTCTGACAACAATCTTGATGTTTTTCTGATCCATTTCTTTTGAAATGCTATATGGGATATCAAACTGAGATCCAATAGCGGCTAACCTATCTGCATTTTGATTTAATCTCCTAGGGATGGCAACAATATTGAAAGCATGGAACTCTTCAATTGCATCCCAAACTCTATGTTTGTATGCCTTCATGGTATCATTTTTGGTTGCACTAATCCCTCTCACTTGGCTGACTACCAATTCATTGTCACCATATACTTTTAAGTCTTTAAGCCCTTTTTCCTAGCCCACTCTAGTCCATTCACAAGGCTTTCATACTCTATAGTATTACTAGTGCAGGAGAAAATGAATCTAAAAGTTGTATAATACCTTTCTCCTTTTGGGGACACTAGCATAGCATCACCACCAGAACCATGTCTACTTCTACCTCCATAAAAAAATAGTTCCCAAACCTGATTTCTCTGATCCTCTAAATCAGTGTCTTCTTTGAGAAGGCTTGGTTCTATGACTCCACTTTCTTGTCAAATAACTTCCAAAACCAAAGTCCCAAATAATATTTTCTTGGGCCTCTGAACCTCTTTCATCTAGAAGAATATCAGGGATACTTTCTATCTTAGTGTCTGCTTCTCCAATGGTTTGGAAGTCACTGTTATCAAATATGAGGCAATTTACATTGATGGTATTGGACACATATGGATCTATATGGTGTGCTACCAATGGTTATAACTTAATGGTGACTTTGGTCCCATACCTTGTATGAAATAGCATGTGAGACTAGTTAGAAGATAGATAGCCTCCTATCTTAGCTGTAAACTCCCTTGAAAGACATATAGAAAATAATGCAGGGAGATCTATGATATATATATCAAGGAGGATGGAAAAATTAGGACTAGCATGAAGGATTAGACTGGTATCCTTGGCCACACCAATAGTATTGACTGAGGATCCATCAAGTTGTGTAACCTTCTTTTGAAATGGTTCATATTTTAGTCCTAATTGGTCAACTACTTTCTTGGACATTACAGTGCTAGTAGCTCCACTATCTACCATACAATTATGTACTAAAGATTTTTTGATGATTAAAAATACATAAAAGGGAGGAGGCTTTGAATTCCTACCTTGCATGGTATTGGCTTTGAAGTTGCTACTTGGAGCCTCCTTTTGTTGATCAGTGTTAACCAACACTAGCTTTGTAGCTTCTTTTGTAGGTTGAGGGGTTGTTACTTCAGTCATAGCCTTCCTTAAAATCTCAGGTTGTCCTGGAATAGACAAAGAGTCCCACATGGACATGGTGACATTCACCTTCTTCATGTTATCTACAATGTTATAAGGTGCTATATTGTGTACTCTTTATTGTGTCTTTGGCATGATAGGCTCCACTTCTTTGGAAAGTTGGGCTTCTTTTCTTGTAATAGCAGGAGTCTCCTTAGGTGTGATGGAATTAGCTTGCTACAGTGGTTCTGTAGATGTAGTGGCTTTGGCATTGGAATCTACTCTCTCCATTTCTTGAACTCTCCTTTTTGCTCTTGTATAGGCAACAAAAGCAACTTCATCATTGATTCCATTGAAGTCTAGTTGCTCCAAATTGAAAAGAGTAGTCTCATTTTCTTGTGGTTCTTGTTGAGGAACTAACCCACTAGATGAAGCCTCTGATTGAGCTTGTGAGGCATTTTGAACCATTAGAGCTTGGTTCATCCATCCATTTGAACATGTGGCCTGATTATGAGGCTGATTATAAGGAAAACACCATTCATTATCCATAGCCATATTATTTTGACTAGGAACCATATCCCTCACTAGATTTGCAGAATTGAGGGGTGCAGGGTTGTATGGTTGGATGGTCTTTGATTAAAACTTTGTCTTTGTCCTTGATAGCCTCCTTGGTATGGTGGCCTATTTTGTTGATAAGGCTGTCCTTGATTTTGATATTGTTGATTAGGACTTTGGCCTTGTGACTAAAAGGGTGGTCTAATTCCTTGACCTTGCTTCTTCAAATTTGTAACCTCCTTAGTTAAGGTTTGTAACAAGTTCGTCATTTCTTGCTTAGTACTTTCTTGACTATTCTTCATCTCTTGCAGCTCTTGAGAGAAACTTGTTCTCAGCTCTTGACCACTAGTACTGGCCTGAGGTGCCAATATGGTGGGAATAGGGGTAAATGGGGGTACTTGTGTAGGTTCAATGGGTTGAAGGTTAGGAAAAATGGGCATTGGTGGCCTTCTAGCTATCATGCCTACTTGAATCAAATAATTTTCAGCTTTGACAGCTATGTCAAAAGCCTGGGGTAAAGAAGTACCACCCATAGACTAGATCATGATAGAAATTTGACCATTCAGACTTTGCAAGTAATATAGGAAACCATAAATAGCTAATGGTCTCATTGAGACTGGAATTCTATTCCATGTCTTAAGGAATCTACTATTGTAATCTGTCATCTTCTCTTGAGGGTCTCTTTTAATGGTTGTCAACTGCTCTACCAAAGACAAGTTATCTAATTTATCCTCAAAATTCTTAATTAATGCATCTCCTAACCCATCCCATGGATTAATAGAACCAACAGTTAGAGTTCTAAACCATTCAAGAAGCTTACCTTTTAGGGAGGCTGCTAATAATTTGGTGGCTACATCTTCATGGGTTATGTTGTGTATGCTGCAGATGGTGGTCACATCTCTTATGTGATCAAAAGGAGTTGTCTACCCTTCACCTATGAAATCAGGTAGACTCTTCAGTTCCACTAAGGGCACATCATGATGCACAACAAAATTTAGTGGGCTACCTTGGTTGAAAGGTGCAAAAGAAAACCGCCTAGCCATTGTAGGAGATGTGATTTGGAGATTAACAACTATGTGAGCTGTATTTGTTTCTTGATTCGAATCTTCTTCTAGATCTCTGGTTAGAGATCTTCCTCTTCTTCTGGAATGAAAGGGAAAAGGTCTCCTTTCTAAAGTATCAAGAGGTGTAGATTGAACTCTCCTTGCATGGGATGTTCTTTGAGTTGGCTTGCCTTTATAGCTTCTTTTAGAGGGCAACTCTAAAAATTTAGTAGGCTTTGAGCTCCTAGTCTCAATCTTTCTCATAAACTTTGAACAAGTTAGACCTGATCTGTGAAATTAGTGGAGTCACTAGATATACTTGATCGAACAACTTCTAAAAGTTTGTATTATGCAATCTGTATATTAGAGATAACATAATCTTTTAAATAATGAACTTCTTTTGGTGTCCCACCGGGCATGCCAAAATTGTTATACACTAAGTTTGCACCCTTGTTTCAAGCTCTTGTAGTCTTGATAACCTAGTATAACATGGGACCTATGCTAACTAAGATGAGACCTCCAGGTTCTAGGCTGGTTCCTCTTGGATAATCACCTTAATTTGCTTCTTGATAGGAAAAGTAAACTTTGGGGGGAAAGGGATAGAAGGAATGCTTGGAAAAGGAAATGACTAAAAGAAAACTACCTACTAGGTGATACACCAAAATTAGGGTATGGATTGTAGTATAGAGAGGTGAGACCAATGAGAGACTTAGGTCTACGAGATCACAACTCACTAAATGGGCTTGCATAAGTGATTCATAGGAGGGCCTAAACATAAGGCACAACCTATGACCTGCAAGTAGACAATCGCTTCTGCAACTAGGTGTAGGATTGAGACAAGATGGTTAGGGGGTTGAAGTATACCCACAAGAGCCTTCAAATCAGATTAAACACAATAACACACACAATTGTAAAAAATGAACGGGATCAAGAACCCTAAATTATCACTAGACATACATCCATCAACTTCAATTCACTAAGAGATAATCAAAACAATAAAGGATATGGACAGAGAAGATGTCACAAATGCCTCAAGTTGCCTGGATAATCAATGGGAGATTACAAAATGAGAAGACCAAAGAGCATTAAAAATGTCATAGATAGCCTTCTGAGAAAGAATAAGACCTTCTTGCAAAGTGTATTCTTCTCCTTAGAAAATGTCAACTCTCTGAGCTTCAAAAGCTCTAAAAATACAATATATACATCCTCCCCTTTGCACATAGGCAAAAATTCAAAACCTAACTAGGGTTAGAGATTTTACATGAGAAAAAAAAACCATAAATCTGTCACATCTGACCATAAATACAACTCTGAGAAAACATGTGGCCGATCAGATATATCTTTGAGTACCCATTCCTGTACTGAAATCAACCTGCAGACAAGCAACCTCGATCCATCTACCTTTTTGCAACCTAAATTCACCATGAATGTTCAAATTGGTACTCTCAAGAAGCAAGAAATGACCTATGATGTTTGCACAGGTCTTTACATCATTTTGTCCAACTACAACTATCCTGGAGACATAAATTTTATCTACCCATTTTGTCGCAAACTATCACTGGATCAAAACCCTGGCAAAAAACCCTGCAGAGAACTATATTTGAATTTAAATATTAATGGCTAGTAGGTGGTGCCATACTTTTCCTCCATCAATGGCTGATGTTTAAATCTCAATCTCCTTTTAAAACATGACCGTTAGATCTTCTTTCTTTTTACTTGGGCACCGCGTTGATTGCAGAATTAACCTCAAGTTCACCTTAGGTTTCCTTTTTCCTTTTGGTCACAGAATCGCTAATTGTTTTAACTGACCCTGGTTAAGTCTGGTGAACATGAGATAACCCTTTAGTTTCTAATTCATAGATAATCTTACTAACTCTGGGCCCATTCACCACTTGGAAATCCTTCACTCACCCCGACTGCCTCATCAGCAAACACCTCGGTAGACCTCTGACAATGGACCCACTGCAACCTTGATCCACATCAAATGGTGGGTGTATGATCTCATAGGGTTAGAAGATTCTATGAGATCATATGCTGACCATAGATCTCCTTTCCACTGGGATCCCACTGACACAATAGATCCACCAATGAATCCCCATCATCACACAACAACCAACCAAATGCAAGCATGTCAGTGCCAAGTAGCACATCAGACCCACAACCCACTGAGATTCTCATCGAACGGTTATCGCATGATCTCATAGGGTCAGAAGATCCTATGAGATCATACAACCACCATAGATCTTTGCCTTTCTGATAGAGCCGCAGACACTTGACATGGTCCCACTGACACATCCAAGCTATCGTCTGGCCAACCAATAATGAACGAGCATGTCAGAAACTGAGGACCCACCTAACAGAGCCTGGAGATAAAGTAAGATCAACGGTTGGCGTATGATCTCATGTGTTAGAAAAGCTCCTTCATATCATGCGCCAGCCATTAGATCATCGTCAACTAACAACTATCAGGCCCGCACCGACATGGCACCAAATCACAAGTCTTTAACCAATGAAAAGTGTACAACTTGGACTACGTGGTAGGACCCATTGACAAACAAACTATGCAGACAGGAAGATTGATGATTGTCATAAGATCTCATGGAATCTTTTGAGGCCATGAGATCATGTGACAACTATCAGATCTAGAATCTTGACTTTGGCTACCAAGCAGAGACCACCAACTCAAATGGTAACCACTCGCCAGATCGCTAAGTGTTAGGGTTAAGACTGCCAGGAATAAGAGATTTGGCAACTGAAGGATTTAATTGTGCACATGCAGAATGAAAGTTTTAAGTGGCCAAAAAGGTAATGAAGAAATATAACAAGCCAAAGGGTTTTTAGGGATTTTTGCTTATAACGGCTACTTTTATGAATTTTTTTGACCTGCAGACCAGAGGGTTAGAGGTTTATAGAGACCAGAGGGTAGGATATGAAGCCATGAAACTTTTTGAGGCGATTGGCAGGGTAAAATGCAGACCAGGGATTAAATTACCCTGTGACCAAAATGAAAAGATATGCAATTTTTGGGCAAAAATTACATCATCAAAATCTCTAAAATCCTAACTAACCAACCTATGCATCATGTTTTCCTATTACATGAATTTGGTCCTATGGTCCTTACCAGGACCATCAGGACATTTTCCAATATTTATTAGAAGAAAGCACAATGCCATTATGTAAATAGATAGATGCATAATTCATGTCAAGTGTGTGGATGTTAAGTTCCAAGGATAAGTGGCTACCTATGTTATACAAATCATCAACTAAATAGTAAATAGTGACTTGAGTGAAAAACATGATTTTAAGGTGCTTGGCTTATTAGGATGGCGTTGGAGAAAATAAAGGGCATCTATGCCATATTTTTGTATCTTTTAAGAGTGCACCCTCATGAATGCCTCTAATATCTTAGTCATTACTAACCATTCATCAGACATCTTGACCTATGAAGAATCTTATTTCTATGACACTATCACTAACATTACACTTCATGAAGTCTACAAAGTAATGTATTTGTAATCTCAAAATTGCCTAGTATGATACACATCACATTCCTCTCAAAAGAACCTATGGAATTTTCACTTGTTTGGAATTATTACACTTATGAATCTTTATTTGAGCCTCTCCTTGTAACCATTATCCTTTGAACTGACCTCCAACATTATTTATGTTCTTTGCATAGTGACATAAGAGCATGCATATCATCTATATTTGACCATCTCCTTGCATAGCTCATGATATTTCATTATCTTTTTTGCTTTCATACTCTTTCATTGTAAAATCCATTCCTCACAGTGCTCACTAACATAAGGTCTCGTGACTATGGTATCACTTCATGTTGACCATGCCACATTTTTTTATAAATTTCTACTCATGCTTTGGGATGTCTTATTTTTCTTAATGAATCTATTTATAAGCTAACTAACTACCCTTGCATTCCACTTGTACTTAAGACTAACCTTGTCACATTTTCTAAAGTCTTTTATATATTCACAAGACTACTCTAACCCATATGAAGACTGTCATCTACACTTCTTTTAATGACTTCCCTAAAAAAAACTAAAATTCTTATGATTGTTTATAATAACATCTATCACAAGATTACTGGAGATTGAAAATGATAAATTTAGTATTTCATTTTGACAATATGTATGTTCCTTTTTTTGGAAATTATAATCAGTGAATGAGAATACAAATTACTGCTCCCATAGAGCCAAATCTGTCATGTAAATCTCTGCAAGTAATATTCTGACTATTCTATTGAAAAACATTTATTTTTATGGTTGATATGGATCCAAATGATTGCTAGGGTATGGTGTTGCATGTCATTGGAGTTATGAATAGTTTTGTTCAGGTTTGAAAGTGTTTTTGGGTCCTCTAGATGTGACTGTCCCTGTATAGTCAAGGTATACACCAGTCTAATTAGATAGATGCAAAGATTGGATTTAAGATTGTTTCCTTTTCGTGCATAATGAGTATGTTAGAATGGTTGTTTTTTTATCAAGTTGAATCCATTCATGAGTGTCTAAGGGTGTAAAGGAAGTTAGTGTGTTGAAACACAACCAACAGTGACTGTTCCTACACAATGCACCAATGAAATACCATGACAGGGTAATGAGATAGTACTTGTATGATTTGAGCAATACAAATCCACAAAACCTGAAGATCACCTACATACAAAAACCTATTACAAGGAAGTGAAGACAAGAAGAGGGCAAGGGTTTGACTCAAAAATATGAAGAAGAAAATATCCTCAAGTAATGAATGAATTAAATGTACAATGGATCATCCTTATAAAGGAGATCAAAAGCCTTGAAAGGAAAACCCTAGTGCATGTAATAATTAGTTAAATTATTACAAGACTAATGCATGCAAGTTTATATTTAAAACAACTAGTGCATGATTTTAAAATGACTCGTGCATGTGTGTTTAAATATAAACAACTAAAGGAAAAGAATTGACATCTTAAGAAGGGAGTAAAGTTAATTAATATAATTAATACTTTACTCTAACACCCCCCTTAAGATAAGCAACAATGCAGCTACAAACAATGCAAGAATAAAGCAAAGGAAACTATAGTGCTGAAAGCATAAAAATGGGTCTCGACAACATGGCCTGATGAGGTACCCAACACAACCAAATCTCTGCAAAATGGAGAAATAGAGAAAACCCAGTGGGAAAAAAACCCTACTCCAAAAAGAGATAGAAAAATGCAAAAAAAGAAATGGCTCAAGAGACTCTCTCAAAACCATAAGTACAACTAGCCCCCCCATGAGAGAGGGGTGAGACACCAAAGCCCCCCCAAAATGATGGAGCCCCTATGGAAATGATCAAACCAATGCAACTCCAATGTGGAAGAAAGAAAGGCACAGAACAAGGAAACCCATGAATGAGAGGTTGAAATGGAAGGTTTAATTAATGCTCAATGGAGAAATCATGAGGATCCTGAAAGGGAATCCCCAATGTAGGTGGTGTGATAGGTGTTCTGACACTATCATGAAAGAGGAGATGAACATCCTCTGTAGAATCCTCAAGAAGTGCACCTGGTGACTCAATGAATGGAGCTAGAGGGTTAGGTAGTGCTGAAGAAGAATCCTACTAAAGAGAAAAGACCTCAATAGGATGTGGTGTGGCAGTCATAGCGGTGATCTCAGGAATAATACAAAAGTTCAAGTGACCTGACTACATCACATGAGGCTCTTGCAAAAGAGGAGAGTTGTGCTCCGATAATGGAGATGGTGGACCAAAGTGTGAGAAGGTGTAGAAATAGGTGGAATGATCAACTATCCCTATAGAAATAATGCCTCCAGTCGCACTATCCCAAATGAAGACTGAATCTATAGTGAACTCAATTGTCTTCCCTGATCCACTATGTGTAATCTGATAAATTGAGAGAATGTTTACAGACAGAGATGGAACATACAATACATCATTGAATGTGCCATCCTGAATGCCTACTGAACCTTTCCCATAGACTATCAGGACAATGTTATTCCCCATGAGAATATGAGGAATGGGAGAAGCCTCAATAGTAGAGAAGACCCCTTGAGAAGATGCCATATGGTGAGAAGCACCTAAATCTAGTATCCAAGGGACCTATGAAGGGGATGCAATGGATGCCCATAATGCATGACCCTATCCAAAATCCTATCCAAATGTTAAAGATGTGGAACAAGACTGAAAAGCAGACCCTTGTGAGGTAGAAGAGGATGGAGAGGAAACAGTGCTCTTTTGAAGAAGAGCTTGCAAATCTACAATCCATTTCTCATAGCCATCAAATCTCTTCTGAAAATAATGTGACTCATCATGAAGTCCCTTCTGACAATAGGAACATGTAGGTCTCTTAGTCTTCTATTTCTCCTTCTTAGAAGAAGGTGGTGTGCCAGTAGAGTGCTGAGAAGAGGAATTTGATATCTACTTCGGCTTCTACTTCTGCTTTTCTTTGGATGGTTGGAAAATCAATGCTTGGTTCTTTGAGCCTATTAGAGAGTCCAACTTTGTAAGCTTGGCCTACTCTCTATTCAAGCAATCACAGAACACCTCAAAAGTGGGCATGGTGAATGTAGGTCCCAAAGCGTCCATGGTAGAATGAAAGATAGAAGAGAAGATCTAAAAGTTTCCCCGAAGCTTAGACAGAATCAAATAAATACATTCTTTCTCAATATTTTTCTTTCCACATCCATGTAACAAAGATCTCTGCTCTTTGAACTTCATCAAAAAGTCCTCAATAGAGGGAAAATAATCAAGTACAAGAGAGGTAAGCTCTGCCTCAATTTGAAGTGCTCTGAACTCATTGATGGTACCAAATAATGTCTCAAATTTAGCCCACATCTGTAGAGGGTTAGTGCATCCATCAAGATGAAACTACAAGTTGTCTGATACCTATAAAGTAATCAACTCGATAGCCTCATCTATCTTGTTTCGATGCTGCATGATCTCAAAGGGCCTCTGTAATACTGGTGGCATTGCATCTAGACAAGACCAGAGCCCTTTTGAATGGAGAAGCCATGTCATTAGGGTTATTCATGTGTGATAATTATGTGGGGTCAGAAGTTCTAGACAAGAAGAGGTCTCGACCATATTTTTTAAAAGGGGTTTTTGTTTTGATAAATATCTAGTTTAATTGATAGAAACAAGAAAATAACACCCCCCACAAGCCAAATATCAAACCCCTAAGCCTAGAATGAGATGCTTTATCAAGAGAAGAGAAAAAAAGCTTTAGATTTGAATCTTGTGTACCTTGAAATTTTTTTGATGAAAATAGGGAGAAATCTAGATGGTTCTCGAGAAGAGCATTCCAACGCTTCTTCCAAATCAAAAAATAGAGCTAATTTGAGCAAATTAGCCCCCCTAGAATGCAAAAGGATAATCTAGCATCGAAAGAAAAAACAAAAAGCTAGATGACAAAAAATACCAAATTAACATGCATTAGAGCGTTGGGCTCAAAACCAGCTTTTCAACAATATCTCGTTTGCCTGATTTCATCACCGTATGCTCAAGATATGAGCAAAATACCAACTGGTGCGCGAGAGGGCCCAAAAATGGTGCAAATGATGATGATGCATGCTGATGTCATCAAATAATACGATTAAATTTCATGGCCAAATGGACATTGCCACCCAAAATGGAAAAAAATAAAAATAAAAATTCAAAATTGCATGCGTGCCTCGAGATCCATGCTAGTTTATTCGGATTCTGCCTCGATTTGCATGCCAAATTTTTTTGATCTTAAGTTGCGTGCTACACAACAAAATTTTTACTTCGATTTGCATGCCAAAAATTGAGAATTTTACCTTCAGAAGGGTGCTAGTCATACAAATTCTACCTCAAGAAGCGTGCTAAGCTTATGGTACAAAAAAACCCCAAAATGCAAAGTTGTCCAAATTGGACGTGCCTTGTATTGAAATAGGGGTTTTTGAGTACTGCGAGCTCAACGATGAGGCCCATTTGGGCTCAACGTGCACCAAAATTTAGAGACCCCCTAATATCAATAAAAAAAAAAAAAAAGGCCCTAATCTGAATCCTTCAAACGTGAACAAGCTGTAGAAGATTAGGCTGTGATACCATGTAGGATTTGAGCAATACAAATTCACAAATCCTGAAGATCGCCTGCATACAAAAACCTATTACAAGGAAGTGGAGACAAGAAGAGGGCAAGGGTTTGACTCAAAAATATGAAGAAG
This sequence comes from Chamaecyparis obtusa, assembly GCA_027943335.1. NCBI lineage: Eukaryota > Viridiplantae > Streptophyta > Pinopsida > Cupressales > Cupressaceae > Chamaecyparis > Chamaecyparis obtusa. The sequence goes on along the minus strand of BSBK01007037.1, from coordinate 583,309 downwards.
AAAATATCCTCAAATAATGAATGAATTAAATGTACAATGGATCATCCTTATAAATGAGATCAAAAGTGTCATGCCGAAAATAATCAACCAAAAATGCAACCAAATTTTTTTTTTAAAAAAGATGAAACGATATGTCAAGGAGTGTCATTCAATGGGTTAAGTGTAAGTTGACATCAGTTATGCCAGGAGCAATCTAGGTGCAAGTCTATAACTAATGTTGTAAGAGTCGGGTTCAAAGGCGGAACCCTAGATTATACAGTTTACCATAAGGACTTATGTTCAAGGTGTACTCACAGTACCTAGAGTTTTAAATGTACACTTCAACCCAATGAGGCTACACTCTCAATAATATCTGATAAAGTTATGATTCTTGATAGATTTCAATTCAACTATAGGATGATTAGTCCTATGGTGAAGGTTCAAGGGATAATACATTAATATTAGGATTCCAATTAACATATGGAAATGAGCTTAATTGGTGCTATCTCAGGTACAATGTTATCCAGTCAAACCAAGGACCATGGTTATACTACCATCTTCTAAACCCCTTCTAGAGAAAATGAGAATACTTAAGAATCGTCAATTCAATGATCTATGGCCTTACTAATCAAGGCAGGTCGACAACTTAAATAAAACTAACTAAATTTAGTAATAAAATTCTAGTGTTAAACATTAATACCTTGAATTAAAGGAACTATGACATTTAATTGATCCATTAAGGATAAGTCTAACATACTAGACTTTAAACTAGTTAATCATGCGGATAATATTACTCAATTATCCGTTAATTAACTTGTTTAACAGTTTAGCAAGAAGAAATAGAACATGTTCCTAATAAAGCTATTGATTTACTAATTTGATCCATTACCCTTTAGGTTGAACAATATTGTCACTAAAAATAATTAATTTCCCTAGACTTTTAAATAAAGTTAATGAGTAATAGATATAACTACCATCCAAGGGCTTATTGCCAAAACCAAATTAAACCTTAATCTATCATCTAAAATTATTACTTAAGATAAGTCAATCATAATAACATTAAGGCCATAACTTATTAATTAATTATGGATAAAATAACAACACAAATGAATATCTATACTATACACCTATCACTAAAATTAATCACCCTAGCATACTACTAAAATGGTGGAACATAGGACAATCTCCAACTAGTCCTAGTTTATAAATTCCCAAATTTATCAAGTGGACTACTACATGTTAATCTTAACCATTTTAGTCATAACCTAAGGGTAGATTAACATCTAATAACTTTATTCACAACTAAAAATTAATAATCAGCAAATAAAAAAAAACATTAACCAACACTTTAAGGCTAATCCTATAGCTTAACCTACTAACCTATACCCTACTATACCCTATTCCCAAAATCCCACATGACAAGTGGGTGGGAAGACCAAGAAATAAAACTTTTCCCCCCATGAGAATTTTGAAATCTATCATAGGGATTGCAAACAATGAAGGGACATGAAGTAGGGCCCACCAATACCACTCAAACAAACAAAGGAAGGGGATTTTTGCAACCTCCAAGAAGTAGGTGCATATCAGCATGTCAAGTATGCATGGCAAGGAGTATGGGATGTTGACTTGCACATCAAGGAAGGTACTTACTCCCATGGTACTTGAGTTCTTGAAAAGTGGCACAGGTCAAGAAGGGAGTCACTAAAAACATTAAAACATGTTGCAAGGTAAATTTTTTTATTTGTTGAAAGTTGCATCCACTTGTTCCAATGCCTTGCACAGGAACCAAGGAGAATGATATTTGTTTATATCTTGATTTAAATAAAGTATTAAAGGTATGGGTAATTTGGAGGGGGGGTCCAACTAGATGCATAGGGTAAAGCAGACTTTATGACATTATTTAGCAAACTTTATATTAATAGGAATTAGAGTCTAACAATTAGGTTAGGCTAGGAGTTTAGACTTAAGTTCATACCAATCAGGAACATAATGTAATGAAGAAAAATATTCTATGTGGTATGGGAATAATGTTATTCCCATACAAATTCCAAAGAGTAATTTGCTCTAGAAAACTGGCAAATGTCATCATAAGAAAATATGGTTTCTCCTTCCTTTCTTTGCTTGCTTATTATTATTTTTTTATCCTTTTAAATGCATAGATTACTAGTGACTAAACTAAGGAGATTTGTAGGTTGAATATATTAGTTGTAATAGAAATTCCACATAGTAATCCAATATTTCACCTGTTCATTGATATAGACTACAATTTGAAGAGATTTATAGGTGGTAATGTTGTTCTCATATCAAGTAGTTTCTATTGAGTTTGAAGATTGTCTAAGGTAGGATAGAATATAATGAACATAAATAAATTCAATCAATACATTAAGAGATTCTCAATATTCATTTCAATGAAATTTCTTCCTTAAACAATACATTATTTCTTCTTTATCAACTTGGATAAACATTTAACATGAGAGATTTACACCTCCATTTCAATTAAGTAGAAGGCATAAACATGATAGCAAAGAATCCTTATTTACATTTCAACCAATGAAATAACATTTGGTAACCATACATGAATGATAGTATCAAAAGAACATGATTTTCTCAATTCCCTTACAATATACAATTTCATGGTGCTCCAATACAGAGAAGGATAACACTATCCAAATCCACAAGTATGCTCCTACTATAAGGAGAGGTTTCATCATTACAATATGCATCAAAGGGAGGATCTTTCTTCCAAGATCTACCAAAACAAAGAAATATGGTGTCTCCATACAAACACATCCAAAGAATGGACTCCTTCAAGCTTCTTCTACATGAATCAAGACATCAATACCTGCAACAAAAAGGGGAGAACCATGGGATGCTCACCTCCCAACCTAGGTCTCCATGAGACCACCCCTGAGCTTGGAGAACCAAGGCTAAATAGGTATGCTTAAACAAATAAAATGCTCACAAGATACACATATGCATATACAACAATTTACTCCCTCCCAAGGCTACACAAATGAGTCTTACAAGCTCATTGAAAAAGGGTGAAGGTGGTCTTTTCCAAGGGGAGAATGCCATGGAATTCAACATTTCTCAACATGAGTATTTCATTTCCTCTTCAAGGCTACATAAACAAAACCTCCATACACATACTTTGTTCATCTACATCCTCAAGATGCAAGGATACCAATGGCTTCAAGGTGCCCATACACCATGAATTTGTCCCTCTTCTCCAAGAGAAGAGACTCTCACCACATGGAGAGCCCAACTAACCCCTTCACCCAAAGGCCACTTCTTCCCTTCCCAAAGGGTGAGTAATGTCTCACTCCCTTGAACAAGAACTCCCTCATTCAAGCAAAATAAAACAAGAAGGAAACATGAATTCAAACCCAAATCCCATCCCTCACAACACAATATCACAACAATAATACAATTCATATGCATGAGAGAGAAAGAATCCATGCTAATCTATTGAACAAGTAAGAAAGCTTCCATGGAAGTGAGTAACGAACCTTTAAAAGTGTTATGGAAAATGAAGTTTGAGAAGAGCTAATCCACTTATCCTCCTCTCCAATCCAAACCCTAATGTCTCTAAAAGTAGAGAGTGGGTGAACACTTACTAACTCTACCAAGGGCCTCTAAAAAGGCCTCCATTTTCTACCCACCCACCATCAATAAATGCATTCTTGACCCTATGGTCCTATTGTTGTTTCCTTGTCCCCCATGATAAATGCATGATTGAAAGGAAAGGGTGGAGTTGGGTAAAGATCAAGACTTATCCAATTTTCGTAGCTAAGGGTAAATGGGTCATAAAATGGGTTACCAAGGTCACTAGGGAATTATGGACATGCTCAAAACCTTCCTAACCCATACCCCTATCACTGAGGTACTTTAATAATGCCAAAAATGACCCTTAGAACCTCTTATTGGCCTCTAGAAGTGACTAGAAACAAAATGAATTTAAATAAGCACATAACAAGTGTCAAGTGACACTAATGATTACACATTATATACAAAATGCCATGTCGTAAATGACAACATGAAGTTAACTAATAACACACATGCAAATTCACATTTACAACAAGTTCACATTACAACAAGACTTTTAATCCCATATTGGATTAAAACTTGGCTTACTCGGTTCACATATGTTTAACCTTGGTTCTCTGAATAATTCCATGGTTCTCATACCTACACACTAAACATCAAGCATCAGTAGTTCAAGGTAGAAAAATCACATAAAATATACATATTGAATTCATGATTTAACAACATAATCTATATGCAGAATTCAGTCCTAATTGCAAATTTTTCATTCAATAATGTTTAAACATCATAATTACATAATCATCATGACATATCATCTGTGAAGTGATCAAATCTAAACATGATCCAATATTATCATTAATTCACATTACTGAACATGCATAATCAAAATCATTACATACTCTAGATTCTAATCCACATAATATAATAATCATCATCAAACATAATGTCTCAAGTCTCTATTAGAATAATCCACAAGTGTGTCAATGTATCAAAATGAGAATAATAAAATATGCTATGATGGGTCGGGGTGAGGCCTCACATCCTCCCCCCTAGGCATGAACTTCCTCCTGGAGTTCATTAAAAAGGTATGGGTATTGTGATCTCATCTGTGTCGCATCCTCCCATGAAGTCATGACCTCATCATAACAATCCCACTAGACCCTAACCTAGTCTAGCTCTCTGCCTCAAAGTGCCAGGGTCCGTCGGCCCAAAATGCGAATGGGCTCCAAGGCTATCTGTCCATTTGACTCCACCTGCAAGGCATCCCAATCTATAATGTGAGAGTCATCATAAATATATTTCTGTAACACAGATACATGAAACACATTATGGCTGCATGACAGGTTGGGTGGCAAAGCTAAATGGTAGGCAATTGTTCCTATCTTCTCCAATATCCCAAAGGGTCCAACAAAGTGAGGCACTAACTTAGAGCCCTTTCCAAAATGGATTGGACTCTTATGCGGGTGCACTCTCAAGAAGACCCTATCACCAACCATATACTCACGGTCTACCCTCTTTGCATCTACATACTTCTTATGTCGATCCTAGGCCTCTCTAGGATGTTGTCTAATCAAAACCACTTGCTGCTCCATATCCTTGACCAACTGGGGTCCAATAGATACTCTGTCCTTGATCCTATCCCAACTTAGTGGTGTCCTATAGGGTCTACTGTACAAGGCCTGATATGGTGGCATACCAATAGAAGAATGATGCCCATTATTATAGGAAAACTCTACCAGATGTAGGTATTCCTCCCACTTGACCTGATGGTCCATCACATACATACGTAACATATCCTCTAACACCTGGTTAACCCTCTATGTCTATCCATCTATCTAAGGGTGATACGTCGTACTAAAATTGAGCCTGGTGCCCAATGTTGCCTGTAACTCTCTCCAAAAAGTTGATGTGAACAAGGAATCTCTATTCGAGATGATCTTATGGGGAATTCCATGAAGTCTAACAATATCCTACAAGAACACCTGAGCTACATCTCATGCTGTGAAAGTAGTACGCACGGGTGAGAAGAGGGCAACCTTGGTCAACATGTCAACCATCACCAAGATGGCATCATGGTGGTGAGAAGACATAGGGAGACCAATAATGAAGTCCACGGATATAACATCCCACTTCCACTTGGCAATCTCGTGTGGCTGTAGGAGCCCACTTAGATGACTGTGCTCAGCCTTAACTCTATGACACTCTAGGCATCTAGCCACTATGCTGGCAATCTGCAATCTCATACCTGGCTAGTGATATAGTTGTCTCAGATCAGCATGCAACTTCTTAACTCCTAGATGAGCTACATAAGGTGCTCTATCAGCCTCAAGCATAATAAAATGTCACAAGTCACCTGTAGAGGGTACATAGATGCACCCTCTATGATGTAGGAGTCCATCAGACTCTAAATAATACTCTACAAATCTCCCCTCAAGGGGCCTCTGAGCATGGACAATCTAGAAAAACTCTACATAGAATCCATCCTTTGGCAAGTGATGTAAAATACGCTCCCTCAAATCTGTACTAGAACTCATAGAGGAGAGCTCATGCCACCTCCTACTCAAGGCATCTGCAACTACATTCTCCTTCCCCTTGATTTAATGAACATCAAAATCATACTCACAAAAAAACTCTATCCATCTCCTCTGCCTAGCATTAAGATTAGGCTATGTAAAGATATACTAAAGACTCTGGTGATCTGAATGGAGCTCAAATCGGTGACCTAGAAGAAAGTGTCACCATCTCACCAAGGCATGAACTACCGCTGCAAGATCTAGATCATGAGTAGGATAATTAAACTCGTGAGTCTTTAACTTCCTAGACTCGAAGGCTATAGGATGACCATCCTGCATAAGAACTACTCCTAATCCATCCAAGGAAGCATCAGTGCACACCACAAAATCTACTGAAGAATCTGGCACTACTAAAATTAGAGCACTAGTGAGGGCTCTCTTGAGCTCCTGAAAAGCTCTCTCACACTTCTCTATCCATTCATACCTCTTCCCCTTTCTTTGAAGGGAAGTGATGGGATGAGCTATCCTAGAAAATCCTACCATAAAGTGCCTATAATAACCTACTAAGCCCATAAAACACCTGACCTGAGTGACACTGGTGGGTGCTAGCCAATCCATAATGGCTCTAATCTTCGATGGGTCTATAGAGATCCCATCACTGGATATAACATGACCAAGGTAATGCACCTCAGGTCTAAAGAAGGCACACTTAGACAAGCTGCCATATCATTGATTCTCTCTCAAATGTTGTGAAACCTATCTCAGATACTCCTCATGCTCCTCCTCATTATGAGAATATATCAGAGTGTCATCCAGGAACATGACTACAAAATTATCCAAGAATGTATGAAATACTCCATTCATGAGGCTCATGAACACAGCTGGAGCATTCATGAGGCTAAATGGTACCACTATGAACTCATAGTGACCATACCTCGTATGAAAAGTAGTCTTATGGATATCACTTTCCACAATCTGCAACTGATGGTACCCTGACTTTAGACCTATCTTCAAGAATACTCAAGCACCCTGCAACTAATCAAATAAATCATTGATCCTAGGGAGTGGGTATTGGTTCTTAATTGTTACTTTATTCAACTACTAATAATCAATGCACAATCTAAGTGATCCATCCTTCTTCTTCACAAAAATTACTGGTGCACCCCAAGGTGATACACTAGGTTAGATATGCCCTTTCTCCAAGAGCTCTTCTAACTGAATCTTGAGCTCATTGAGCTCATGTGTGGTCATCCTATAAGGTGCTCTAGATATGGGCTCAGCTCCTGGTACAAGGTCTATATGGAAATCAACTACCCTAAGTGGAGGCATACTAGGTAACTCGGTAGGAAATACATTTGCAAACTCCTGAAGAATAGGAATCCTCGAGTGAAGGCTCCCCCTCTGAATCCTCCTCTCTATCACTAATGGTGATGGAAAATAACTGACACCCATTTTGCACACACTGCCTAAGCTGCATTGCAGAAATCATGCGAAGGGATACGGGTCTTTGTACTCCAAATATCACCATAGAAGTACCATGATCATCCACACACTCAACCCTCTTCTGATGGCAATCCATCTTGGCACTATGGGCATATAGCCAATCCATGCTAAGGACTACATCATAAGAACCTAGAGGGGTAATGCAGAGATTGGACATTGTGATTAAGTCTCCAATCTGAATTTGACAACTGTGAACTAAGGAACTAATAGACACCCTAGCTCTTGAGGCTAACTCGACCTCCCAACTGACACCCTATCTAACAGCCACCAGCCTGCAATGCTCCACTACATATGGAGATATAAAGGATTCTGTGGCTCCTGAATCAAATAAGATAGATACATTGATACCCTGAATCATACTCGTGGCCTCTATGACCGTGGCCCGGTGCTCAGTCTGGCAATTATCAACTGCTACAAAGACTCTATGGGATCTACCCATATCTCTGACTGTAGGCTCTGAGGTAGCACCTCTCTAACCACTGGCTGACTGTCCTTGTGGGCACTCTCTCACAATATGACCCATACCACTGCAAGTGTAACATGGCCCTTAGGTCTGAATCTATACTCCATGTGTCCTACGCTATTGTGACCCTCCTATCCTACTGGAACCACTGTATCCACCCCTAGAGGACTGCTGAGTCCTAGCTGACTGTGTTTGATTGGTCTGTGTCCTCTGATCCTATCTAGGGCCTTGAGACTACCACTACTTGGGCTTAGAGCCCTGATAACCCTATGAATGTCTCTATCTAGAACCCTGCTGAGATCCCTACTGCTGAGACTATTCACCCTTAAAGGATCTTGTTGAATGGTTTTGTTTCCCCTTCCAAGAGGATCTCTGATATCCTAACTACTAGGATGAAGGGTTTCGGTGTTGAGATTGATCCTGAGACTCCTGTCTGGTGCAGATATCCTTGGCTACAAGTGCCATCTCAACTACATTTCTAAATGTGGTAGGAAAAGCTAGACATACTGTCCCCTGAAGAGACATATTAAGTCCCGTAATGAACTAATGGATACATAGTTTCTCATCCTTCATATAATCTATGTATGGAAGGAGCTCAAGAAACTGACTCTTATATTGGGCCACAGTGAGACCTCTCTATTAGAGATCATGGAACTCCTCTATATATCTCTATCTAAAATGCTTGGAGAGATACCTCTCTCAGAAATGGGCTACAAAAGTCTCCCAAGTGAGTGTGTCAATAGCCACTCCTCCAATGGACTCCTCCTACTACCACCAAGTTGAGGCCTTATCCCATAGGAGATGAACTGCAAGTCATGCCTTAAGATTACTCCCATAAGGACGTAATCCAAAGCATTACTATAAACTCTATAACCATGCCTCTTCTATTGACCCATCAGTGGATCCCAAAAATAAGGGTGGTTGGAGTCATATGAACTCTCAGATCTCATCCCCAACATCTCTAGGGGGTCTACCTCTGTCTTGTATCTCATGATGAACTGACTCACCCTCATGATCACCATGGCCCTCAGCATTCTTGGGTGCAGGACTCCTACTTCTCTCTCTGCTAGCTACTCCACTGCCTCCTAGAATATCTACTCCTCTTCCAAAAGCTTGTTGCTCTTGCTGATGATCTATGAGTGGTAATCTCTGCTAAATTACCCCAATCAAATTTTGAAGGACATCCATGATATCTTGATTAGGGTTCGATGGTGGTGGTGGTGGTGGTAGTCCACCTCCCCATCCTGCACTAACATGTGTAGCTGTACGACCTCTGCCTCGTCGGCCAGCTCATGTGATGATAGGCATCCTAAATAATAGATTAAGTTAGATGAGTTGAAATTTAATGGGTCTAACGGTTCCAATGTTGAAACCTTGGCTCTGATACCAAATGTCATGCCCAAAATAATCAACCAAAAACACAACCAAATTTTATTTTTTTTAACGATGAAATGATATGTCAAGGAGTGTTGTTCAACTGGTTAAGTGTAAGTTAAAATTAGTTATGCGAGGAGAAATCTAGGTGCAAGTTTATAACTAATGTTGTAAGAGTCAGGTTGAAAGGCAGAACCCTAGATTATATAGTTTCCATAAGGACTTATGCTCAAGGTGTACTCATAGTACCTAGAGTTTTAAATGTACACTTCAACCCAATGAGGCTACACTCTCAAAAATATCTAATAAAGTTATGATTCTCAATAGATTTCAATTCAACTGTAGGATGATTAGTCCTATGGTGAAGGTTCAAGGGATAATACATTAATATTAGGATTCCAATTAACATATGGCAATGAAATTAATTGGTACTATCTGAGGTACAATGTTATCCATTTGAACCAAGGACCATAGTTATTCTACCATCTTCTAAACCCCTTCTAGAGAAAATGAGAATACTTAAGAATCATTGATTCGATGATCTATGGCATTACTAATCAAGGCAAGTTGACAACTTAAACAAAACTAAATAATTTTAGTAATAAAATTCTAGTGTTAAACATTAATACCTTGAATTAAAGGAACTATGACATTTAATTGATCCATTAAGGATAAGTCTAACATACTAGACTTTAAACTAGTTAATCATGTGGATACTATTAGACAATTATCCGTTAATGAACTTTTTTAACAGTTTAGCAAGAAGAAATAGAACATGTTCCTAATAAAGCTATTGATTTACTAATTTGATCCATTACCCTTTAGGTTGAACAATATTGTCACTAAAAATAATTAATTTCCCTAGTCTTTTAAATAAAGTTAATGAGTAATAGATATAACTACCATCCAAGGGCTTATTGCCAAAACCAAATTAAACCTTAATCTATCATCTAAAATTATTACTTAAGATAAGTCAATCATAATAACATTAAGGCCATAACTTATTAATTAATTATGGATAAAATAACAACACAAATGAATATCTATATACACCTATCACTAAAATCAATCACCCTAGCATACTAATAAAATGGTGGAACATAGGACAATCTCCAACTAGTCCTAGTCTATAAATTCCCAAATTTATCAAGTGGACTACTACATGTTAATCTTAACCATTTTAGTCATAACCGAAGGGTAGATTAACATCTAATAACTTTATTCACAACTAACAATTAATAATCAGCAAATAAAAAAAACATTAACCAACACTTTAAGGCTAATCCTATAGCTTAATCTACTAACCTATACCCTACTATACCCTATTCCCAAAATCCCACATGACAAGTGGGTGGGAAAACCAAGAAATAAAAATTTTCCTCCCATGAGAATTTTGAAATCTATCATAGGGATTGCAAACAATGAAGGGACATGAATTAGGGCCGACCAATACCACTCAAACAAACAAAGGAAGGGGATTCTCGCAGCCTCCAAGAAGTAGGTGCATGTTAGCATGTCAAGTATGCATGGCAAGGAGTATGGGATGTTGACTTACACATCAAGGAAGGTACTTACTCCCATGGTACTTGAGTACTTGAAAAGTGGCACAGGTCAAGAAGGGAGTCACTAAAAACATTAAAACATGTTGCAAGGTAAATTTTTTTATTTGTTGAAAGTTGGATCCACTTGTTCCAATGCCTTGCACAGGAACCAAGGAGGATGATATTTTTTTATATCTTGATTTAAATAAAGTATTAAAGGTATGAGTAATTTGAAGGGGGGGTCCCACTAGATGCATAGGGTAAAGCAGACTTTATGACATTATTTAGCAAACTTTATATTAATAGGAATTAGTGTCTAATAGTTAGGTTAGGCTAGGAGTTTAGACTTAAGTTAATACTAATCGGGAACATAATGTAATGAGGGAGAATATTCTCTATGGTATGGGAATAATGTTATTCCCATACAAATTCCAGAGAGTAATTTGCTCTAGAAAACTAGAAAATGTCATTGTAAGAAAATATGGTTTCTCCTTCCTTTCTTTGCTTGCTTATTATTATTTTTTGATCCATTTAAATGCATAGACTACTAGTGACTAAACTAAGGAGATTTGTAAGTTGAATATATTAGTTGTAATAGAAATTCCACATAGTAATCCAATATTTCACTTGTTCATTGATATATACTACAATTTGAAGAGATTTAGAGGTGGTAATGTTGTTCTCATCTCAAGTAGTTTCTATTGAGTTTGAAGATTGTCTAAGGTAGGATAGAATATAATGAACATAAAAAAATTCAATCAATACATTAAGAGATTCCCAATATTCATTTCAATGAAATTTCTTCCTTCAACAATACATTATTTCTTCTTTATCAACTTGGATAAACATTTAACATGAGAGATTTACACCTCCATTTCAATTATGTAGAATGCATCAACATGATAGCAAGGAATCCTTATTTACATTTCAACCAATGAAATAACATTTGGAAACCATACATGAATGATAGTATCAAAAGAGCATGATTTTCTCAATTCCCATACAATATACAATTTCATGGTGCTCCAATAAAGAGAAGGATAACACTATCCAAGTCCACAAGTATGCTCCTACTACAAGGAGAGGTTTCATCATTACAATATGCATCAAAGGGAGGATCTTGCTTCCAAGATCTACCAAAACAAAGACATGTGGTGTCTCCATACAAACACATCCAAAGAATGGACTCCTTCAAGCTTCTTCTACATGAATCAAGACATCAATACCTACAACAAAAAGGGGAGAACCATGGGATGCTCAACTCCCAACCTAGGTCTCCATGAGACCACCCCTGAGCTTGGAGAACCAAGGCTAAATGGGTGTGCTTCAACAAAAAAAATGCTAACAAGATACACGTATGCATATACAACAATTTACTCCCTCCCAAAGATACACAAATGATTCTTACAAGCTCATTGAAAAAGGGTGAAGGTGGGCTTTTCCAAGGGGAGAATGCCATGGTATTCAACATTTCTCAACATGAGTATTTCATTGCCTCTTCAAGTCTACATAAACAAAACCTCCATACACATACTTTGTTCATCTACATCCTCAAGATGCAAGGATACCAATGGCTTCAAGGTGCCCATACACCATGAATTTGTCCCTCTTCTCCAAGAGAAGAGACTCTCACCACATGGAGAGCCCAACTAACCCCTTCACCCAAGGCCACTTCTTCCCTTCCCAAATGGTGAGTAATGCCTCACTCCCATGAACAAGAACTCCCTCATTCAAGCAAAATAAAACAAGATGGAAACATGAATTCAAACCCAAATCCCATCCCTCACAACACAATATCACAACAAGAATACAATTCATATGCATGGGAGAGCAAGAATCCATGCTAATCTATTGAACAAGTAAGAAAGCTTCCATGGAAGTGAGTAACCAACCTTCACAAGTGTTATGGAAAATGAAGTTTGAGAAGAGCTAATCCACTTATCCTCCTCTCCAATCCAAACCCTAATGTCTCTAAAAGTAGAGAGTGGGTGACCACCCACTAACTCTACCGAGGGCCTCTAAAAAGGTCTCCATTTTCTACCCACCCACCGTCAATAAATGCAGAATTGACCCTATGGTCCTATTGTTTTTTCCTTGTCCCTCATGATAAATGCATGATTGAAAGGAAAGGTTGGAGTTGGGTAAAGATCAAGACTTATCCAATTTTCGTAGCTAAGGGTAAATGGGTCATAAAATGGATTACGAAGGTCACTAGGGAATTATGGACATGCTCAAAACCTTCCTAACCCATACCCCTATCACTGAGGTACTTTAATAATTGCAAAAATGACCCTTAGAACCTCTTATTGGCCTCTAGAAGTGACTAGAAACAAAATGAATTTAAATAAACACATAACAAGTGTCAAGTGACACTAACGATTGCACATTACATACAAAATGTCATGTCCTGAATGACAACATGAAGTTAACTAATAACACACATGAAAATTCACATTTACAACAAGTTCACATTACAACAAGGCTTTTAATCCCATATTGGATTAAAACTTGGCTTACTCAGTTCACATATGTTTAACCTTGGTTCTCCAAATAATTCCATGGTTCTCATACCTACACACTAAACATCGAGGATCAGTAGTTCAAGGTAGAAAAATCACATAAAATATACATATTCAATTCATGATTTAACAATGTAATCTATATGCAAAATTCAGTCCTAATTGCAAATTTTTCATTCAATAATGTTTAAACATCATAATTTCATAATCATCATGACATATCATCTATGAAGTGATCAAATCTAAACATGATCCAATAATCTCATTAATTCACATTACTGAAAATGCATAATCAAAATCATGACATACTCTAGATTCTAATCCACATAATATAATAATAATCATCAAACATAATGTCTCGAGTCTCTGTCAAAATAATCCACAAGTGTATCAATGTATCAAAATGCAAATAAGAAAAGATGCTATGATGGGTCAGGGTGAGGCCTCACAAAAGGCCTTGAAAGGAAAACCCTAGTGCATGTAATAATTAGTTAAATTATTACAAGACTAATGCATGCAAGTTTATATTTAAATTAACTAGTGCATGAGTTTAAAACAACTCATGCATGTGTGTTTAAATATAAACAACTAAAGTAGAAGAGTTGACATCTTAAGAAGGGAGTAAAGTTAATTAATATAATTAATACTTTACTCTAACAATACTTAATGTTTTCCATGAATGGAACGAAGTTGTGAAGGATGGATTGTCATTATGTTATGTGTTTCAAATGTTCTTGAATGCAAGGTAGATAGTGAAGTGGAAGAACATTCTCAGATTTCTTGGATAGCCCAGTTTAAGGGTCATTAGAATATGTCGTCAATGATGATAGAATTCATTACAATTGCAAGAACACTTGTAATTGCCCAAATTCTATTTCATACTTCTCTTATATAAGAATGCATACCACTACCATTATGCCATTCTTTTAAATGAGAAGTAAGGAATGGAAAAATCAAGGATTAAACTATCTTAGTAGCAAATATGGTGATAGCTTAGGCATTCAATACATGTCACCTTTGAAATTATGTGCAGTGATTTTTCATAATAAAAATTTATATGGTTTTCATTGAAGATTCATACTTATTCCCTTTTTATTCTTTCCTGGGCCATCTGCACTTTGATATAGCTCTCAGCCTATACCATTCACATTTTATTTTTTTACCAAGCACATTTGATCTATTAAGCTTGTCAACCCACTGGGTATGCTCTTGGGTCTCAAATTATACATTTCATGTAGCACTTGTATAGAGAAAAGATAATTTTATACATATGTAAGGCTTCTAAAAACCAATACATTTTCAAGAACTTTGACAATCTGTCCCATAATCATGTACTCTCTACAAGGCAGTATCTCCTCAACTATTACTCATCAGGTGAAATGAGTAGTTTCTTATTTTGATTTTCATAAGATTTTGAGAAATTTCCAATGGTTCCCATGATGTTTGACAACTTGTAGGGAAAATGAAAGAGTAACTGTAGGCTTTTTGTGGAGTTGTCTCTTACATGTATTTGATTGTATCCTAGAGAAATTTAGAGTGGTTAAAATGATGAAGTCATACTTGAGCTTATCTTCCATATATGAAATCTATCATAGGGGTAAAGATATGTATATCTGTATTACTAAGTACATCATGAAGCTCAGTTATGTTCACCATCATTTGTTTAATTTTTAACAATTCTCTCTTGTATATTTTTTTTGTTGATCTCATGTAACACTTTAGAAAAGAGTTTACAAACCAGTCTACTTTCCTAAGCATGTGATAAATTGAAATTCTGTAGTTTTTAATACAACTATTGTATCCATGGTTACTATACTTATAATGTAGCACATTATGCTTATGGGTGTTTACTTTTCTAGAGAAATTTTACAAATACAGGGGAGTATGGACTCACTTTTATGATTGGTGTAATAGATACTTATGCAATCATTTTCCTTGTGCAAGTTGCAACTCCCAGAGAAAGGCCATCTTGAAGCTTTAGAGTAAATGATTTGTACTAGGTATGGAATCACCTCCACTACAATGCCAAATTTTGATGTGTTATTATCTTCAATTCCAAGTTTCTTTTGCAAAAATATATTGTATATCTTTATAGACTAGACAATGTGATTGTACAACTCTAGAGTATATTCTCTATAATATCTAATTACAAACTAGAGTGTAAATTGAAGTAAAGTCTTCCTTGGATAAAATTACAACCCTTTTCTACTAATTAGAATAGTTACATTTATAGTTTATGTGACTTCCCTAGGGATCTATTAGAACTAAAATAAAAATTTTATACGCTAGTTGGCCAACTATACCTAGTTAGCCAACTAGGAGACATGTCTTTTGGGAGGTAAATACTCATATAAATGAAGGATGAAACTCTTCATCTAATGAAAAAAATAAAATTCAACACAAAAATCTATGAATTATATCCAGATAGTAGTAGACTATATATAGGCAACAATGAATTAGATGTAATTGCTTCAACTTCACATTCTTGATTTACTTCAACATCAAGAATAATGTCCATAGATTCAGTAGTCTAGTGAGGAGATTTGTGTAACTCCCAAAATAATAATAACTCCCAAAATACTTATCCTTTTGAATATTTCATGGTCTAGTGAGCATTATTTGTGTGTCTATTTGTAAATCTTGTATAATCTTATAATATTTTTCTTTTTTATTATATACAAGATACTACTAATGTTTGTATGTTTACATTTTGTATATTCATAGCCTGTGAAGAAAGTCCACACCTGGCAATATGAACCCAGAACAAAATAATGAGATAATTGCTAGATTGTAGTCTTAGTTCCAAAGAAAAGACATTGATAAATGTAATTGTCCTTGCAAAAAGTGTAAGGGCTTAAAGAATCAAAGAATTATAATAAAAATAGCCCAGAGTCATTGTAGGCAATATGGTCACATTGAAGGGGGGCACAATTTTTGTCGATTGGTAAATGTGGATTTCCAATTGGAGGAACATGGAGGTGCAAATATCCAAGATGATGATAATGCTCCCATGGAAGAAGATGATCCTATAGCAGAGAACACAATTGAAGATGATGGTATTGGCATAGCTGATAATGTTCCAAAGGACATGATTGAAGAAGATGGTATTGGCGTAGCTGATCAATATGATCATGATGATGATACTAGCACATCTGATAATGATGATGAAGATGGTCTTGATATAGCTATACTTGAGAAGGCATAAAAGCCCATATACCAAGGCTCCCAAACAAATCTTCTCTCCGCTATAGTATTTTTGGTAAACTTGAAGGTTATGAATGGTTTATCCAATGTAGCAATGTCACATATGCTAAGGTATGCCATTTTTGTCATCTTCAATGTTAGCATACCATTACGATTCATTATATTAACAATTCATATTTGTTGTTTTAGGTTGATAGGAAAATTTTTCTTACCACCATCAAACATTCTACCTCATTCATACCGAGAATTATCTACCATTATGAATCAAATTGGAATGAAGTATCAGACAATACATGGATGTCCCAATGATCACATTCTATATTATAAACAACATGAATTTGCAACAGAATGCCCTGATTTTCATATTAGTAGATATCGGTCAGATCAAATAACAAAAAAGGTGCCTCACAAGACTCTTCAGTACATTCCCATTATTCCACATTTTCAACGATTATTCAAGTGCACTAGCTTGGCACAATTTATGGATTACCATGCATGAAATAGAAGTCAAGATGACATTATGTGAATGCCTAAAAATGGTTCTGCATTTAAAGACATAAAAACAACATGGCCACACTTTAAAGAAGAACCTCATAATCTCAAGATTTCAATGGCAGCGGATGATGTCAATCTATCTAGAGATATGAGATCTGTTTACTCAGTGTGGCCTATTTTTGTTAAAGAGGGAGCACATAATTTTTTCAATGATTGTACCAGGTATTTTTTCATTTAATAGTTATGTAAATTAATTTATAAACACCACATCAAGATGGTCATAATAATTATGTAATGTTTTTGTTCATTCAACTAGGTAAGTACCAATTTAAAGATATGAATGTGTATATTTAGCCCCTTATTGACGAGTTGTTGATTTTATGGATTGGGGACACTATGTATGACATCTCTAGACTAATAGGACAAAGAAAATTTCAATTCCATGCTATGCTTGTATGGACAATTCATGATGCCCTTGGGCTAACTCATTTTTGCGGTATGTTATATATTCATGTTAAGGTCACATATTTTTGGTATGTTATAGTGCTTACACATTATTGCTATATGTTTAAGTTGTGCATGATAATTTTACATGATCCAATTGTACATTATCTTTTAGGTCTTCAGACAAAGGGTAAATTTGCATTCTAGTTTGTGGTCCGAAGATGAAATCTTTTCATTCATGAAGTTTAGGAAAGCAAGTGTTCAATGAGTTTAGGAACTTTATCCACAATAATCATAAGTATCGAACTTTTGAAAAACATATTTTTAATGGGAAAGAAGAGACAACATCAAGGCCATGAAGAATGACACCTCGTCTATGGAATTTGGAATACAATAGACTAAATCACTGAGGTAATGTCATTCCATCTGATGATTTTTGTTTGAAATTTATATTTTGATATTGTCTTTTATTTAGTAATGATGTTATTAATTCTTGTGAAGGTCATCAAGGCATCAATGACCAACTTCCTAGAGGAATAAAAAGTTATCCTAGTCAATTTACAAGGTTTCTATACTACAAGGATCTCCCAATCATTCATTTGTTTGATGCTATGCATATTGGAAAGAATGTAATAGAGACACTATGGAAAATATTAGATGGAATGCGTGACAAAGAAAAAATTGCCAAAATTTGTAATGACATTCATGAATCCAATCATGCATTAAAAAATTTTCTTGAATCAAATAGAAATGGAGACCACACAAATATGAGTGTCATTCCTTGGTTATTAACTAAGCAGCAAAGTGATGCATTAAAAGAAGTCATTAAAAAAAAAAAAATTCAACAGGATTTGTTCCAAATATAAGCAGTTTTGTATCAAAGAAAGCTGATTTTGGGCCAGGGTTGAAAACACGTGATTGGCATACCTTCGTCAAGGCAAGTCATGTTCTCTATTTACAATATATTTGTAAAATTGCATGTACTTTTTATTGTATTATTTTACAATATATTGAAAAGATCATTTTTTTAATCATTGCAGTACATCCTACCTCTATCCCTCCCAAACCAGTTTGACAACAGTGTTAAACAAGTTATATATGATCTTGGAGAATACATGAGGTTAGAAGTGTTATTTCTTAGACTTGTACAGATATTATATTTATAACTTGCTTTAATTTTTATGTAATTTATGGTATATTTTTATCTAAAATCTTTTTTATATGTTCTTGCGAGTTGAATCTCTTTTAGGTGGTTATCATCTAAAGAAATTGATAAAAAAGATATAAAATATTAGAAGAGAAAAATTCCCCATCTTATGTGTGAAATGCAAAAGTGTCTACCTCCAACTTTTTTCAATGCTCAAGAACACTACCTCATACATCAAGTTGAGGAGATTGAATTTTGTGGACCTATACAAACTAGGTCAATGTTGATGGTTGAGAGGAACTTGAAATTTATGAAGGGCTTGGTTCGACAAAGAGCATGTCCTGAGGGCTCTATGATGGAGGGATATATGGTATACCAGACCATAGTGTACATTAGTGAATATCTTCCCAAGTTTGCAGCAAATATCCATGTAGATTTCATTTGGGATCCCAACTCTATTAACAAATTCGAAGGGGAGTACTTGATGGGGAAAGGTAGATTGAGGAAAGTGAGGGGTAATTATATGATGTTATTTTAGTTTATTAATTCTTATAGATCTTCAATATAAGTTGTTTCTAAGAGGTCTATTTGTTTTCTTTACAGTTGGTCGTGAGTTGGATGCACTACATTTGTATATTGCAAACAATCTTGACTGGATGATGGTATGGATTCAAAAATCTCAAGTAAATGGTCTCTCATTAACATGGGATGATGTTGCATCATTGGTTAAAGAAGCTCATCGTAATGGAGATCCCAATGTTATGCCAATGGTACTTGATCTAGCATATGGTTTAAGAGGTAGAAAGGTACGTATAAGTTTACTAACCATGACCCATAAGTTTAATATCAAATCATGAATCAATGCAAATAATCTTGACATGTTTGAATAATTGCAGATCAAAAATCACAAAACTATGTACTACCATGGCCATAAATTTCACATAAAAAATTTAGAGGACACAAAGAAAACTTGTGATTCTAGGATAAGTGCAGTCTTCAAGGTCACTAATATTTCATCTAGAAATGACATACATCCTCAACAATTTGAAAATCGATACTATGGCATTTTGGATGATATACTTGAGTGAGACTTTAATTCATTCAAATTAGTTCTATTTGTCATCAAATGGTACAGGCTATGGCTGAATCAAAATGATCCTGATAGGACTATTATTGAACATGATAGTGGATTTATAATGATTAATACAAGGTCATTTGAGCCAATTGGAGATGAGCTCTATGTTCTTTCGAGCCAATGTGAGCAAGTGTTTTACTTTTTTGTTCCACATAAATAGGGTTGGTCATTTGTTGTTAGACATGATCCAAGAGGAAGGCCAATACAGTATAATGTGATGGAACAAGAAGATACTGAAGAATCAAAAGATGAAGTAAATGATAATCATAGATGACTGTTACACAATGAAGAAGAAGAAGAAGAAGAAGAAGAAGAAAATGATGAAGATTCTACTGATGGTGATGATGGTGACGATCATGATCATGGTGATGAAGATGGTGTTGATCAAGGTGATGATGGTGATGATGATGATAGTCATGATGATGGTGATGATGATGATGATGATGATGATGATGATGATGATGATGATGATGATGATGATGATGATGATGATGATGATGATGATAGTCATGATGATGACATGGATGAGGATGATGATCAATAACATGATCAATGAAATGTATGTCAAGGTATGATCAATGTCACGTATGAGGTATTGATTTATTCATAGAAATTTGAATTAAGTTATTATGTGTTGAACTCTATAGTCATGGAGTATATTTAGCATCATGTAAATTTTGTCTTCTATGTAATTTGTAGCTTACATATCATGTAATTTTTGGCTAACTTAAGATAAATGATTTACATATGTAGGAAATTTAACGCCTTTGACATGGATTGACAGGTATTATTATTTAGTTTTCTTATCTTTAGTCAGAAAAATATAGAGATACAACTATGTCTCTCATTTGATGGATTGCAGGTATCATCAAATAGGTATTTTTCTGATATGTCTTCCTCAAGTGAGGAAAATGCGGGAATAGAAGACAAAAGTGAGACATCTAGTAGGTCTAAAATACAGAGATCAACTAGAGGTCAAAAGATTAGAATAAAATTTGATAAATGAATGCAATATTTCCTTGCTGAGGGGGGGTCATGTTCTTATGATAATGAGACCAAAGGCAACATGAAGGTTTCCTTAAGGTACACACATCTTCAGAAAGAATGGGTACCCAAGAAACTACCTCCAGTTAACACTGATTTTTCTATTAATGAAAGGACATATCACATAACTCCATCTTCATTACATGGTTTGGGCTTATTTTCCATGGATGGCATAAAGGTCAATTATAATCAAGTTGTTGAATTGATGGAGTATGTAGGACCTTGTTACAATTACAAGAATTGGATGTGGATTGTGCAATATAAAAAAAGTATGCGTAGGTATGCATTGTCAGCAAATTATATACAATGAAAAGAAAATGGTCAAACTAAAAGGCTCACTATGTATATTGATGGAAGGCCAAAAGAAACAGGGAATATTGTAGGTTTTATAAATAGTTCTCTACCTATGTCAACTAATAAGCGACCGAAATGTATATTTGAGGCACGTGAGGGAAATCATGTATTTGTATGTGCAATAAAATCAATAAGTGTAGGGGAAGAGCTTCTAATAGATTATAATTTGAATCGTGTAGATAAAAAAAAATTCCCTATCATGGGACTAGTAAGTATAAAATTTAAACCAATTGCCTCCAATTAATATTGACTCCAATCACCTCTGATTGCTAAGAATTACTAATCTTTGTCACAGGGCGACATAGATCCACCTCAAGATATAGGCAGGGATGTTCCTCACAATACACCTTCTTCATCAAAGGTAAACTTTAATTATTGTAATTTTACAAATTATATAGAAAAAAATGTCATATTATTATGTTGTTTTCTTTATGGCTTTGGAGTTATTTTGATAGAATTTAATTGCTATTGATGTCACAACTTGATACTTATTGATAGAGAAATGAAAAAATGGTAGCAGATCAATTACGATCTGAAGTTGAGGTGGCATTTATAAATGACATCACATCTAACTATAACCATGTATTTATGGCTACTCAAATAAAAAATAAATATGGTAAATGAATTCTTAACCTTATAATGGAAGAAAACAAAACTAAGGAGATGAAAGAACTCGAAGAGGAATTGATACATAGATTCAATTGTATTAATGTAAGCAGTAATTAATCTTAAGCAATAATTAACGTTCAATAGATGTTTATATTTTATACTATCTTATGGATCATGATCTAAAATATGATGTGTTCTTCTTACAGAATTTTTTGACACATTTGAATCATGTTCAATATGGTGAGGGTTGTAGCACCGCACAACCTTCATGTAAATAATCCTTAAACCTTAAACCATTGATTTAACCTTTATATGCATTATTGACTCAAATTATGTTTGGGATGCTTCTAGTACTCCATTTAATCTTTATCCATTGCAAATGTCTTTGCTAACAATGTATTCTTGAGCTTATGATGAAGTGCAGACACCTCCTTCGATTAACATTCCGCATTTGACGACTGCATTGTCCACAACAAGGTGGTTGTAGACATCTTCCTCTATACTAGCTACAACTAGTAAAATCTTATTTTTCTATATTTTGTTATGTGCTAATCATGTATTGATTATTTTTCTTGTGTGAATTTTATACACTACATGGACCTATTTTCTACACTAATAGATACACCTACACCTGGTACAAGAGTAGATCAGACCAGTAGTAGTGAAAATCAACCATTTCCTGGATTAGCCGATGTTACTAGTACTGGTTCATTTGCGAGGACATTGTTATTGAACAAGAACAATATGGTTCCATTAAAAGTACCAAAGCTTCTAGGTGCTTTAAAATTGTTATTATTTATAGTGTAATTGTAGTTTACTTATACATAACTCATTTTGGATTGATAATCCCATGATATTTTTGTAGGAAATGATGTTTTTTATGATCATCTCTTTGAAATGACATTGAAGCTATTTGGGCCCACCATACGTAAAAGGTACATAACTTCATAATATTGGTACTATATTTTTCTTATCTTCCATTTATTGTACTATATTAAAGTTATGATATCTAACAATTTTATTTTTTCAAAAAAGGTGGAATGAACAGGATGCTGACTTAAAAAATCAGCTCATTAAATCTTTAGAGGAACTCTTTGGAAATAAATTTTTTGACAGAGTCATGATTCTTAAAAGAGCATCCAAACATATAAAGAATGTGAGGGACCAATATGGAAGGGCTCTAAAGGATAACCCAAAGTACGAGCGTCCTCCTATGATTCTACCGATGGAGTGGAATGAAATAATGGAAGATGCAAAAGAGAAAAGGCTAAAGGGTAGTAGAATTCAACTAGAAGACAACAAAAGAAGGTATGTCATGATAGTATTAAGTAGAATGTAATCATGCACTAATTAGTGATCTTTGTAAATATATAATCTAACATGTTTCAAACTTTTCATACACTGCAAGACACATCAAAAGCCACACAAGCGAGATTAACAAAGGTTGGCCAACACAAACTTGGCTCTGGTGGCTATATGAAACTTCACTCTCAACTTGTAAGTAGAAGCATTGGAATTTCATATCAAATTTTTATATATAAGGTTGCAAACAATTCTATTTAATCAAATCATACATGTAAAAGTGATGATATTAAACAAAAAATATAGGGCACGAAATTCAATGTAGAGCTCACGGATGAAGACAAGAGAATAGCCTTGTAGGAAGGCTAT
The DNA here is from genome assembly GCA_027943335.1 of Chamaecyparis obtusa. Lineage (NCBI taxonomy): Eukaryota > Viridiplantae > Streptophyta > Pinopsida > Cupressales > Cupressaceae > Chamaecyparis > Chamaecyparis obtusa. Next base: position 559,768 of record BSBK01007037.1, on the reverse strand, counting down.
GAAATCACGGTTGGATGCCTACACCAATAATCCAAATGCCACAATGAATAATCTGCTACTCTAGATGAGACATAGGTAAATTGGTCAAATGAAAAGTAAATCAAATTGAATAGTTAATTTAAAACATAAATTGACTATTTCATGATAACAATGCGCATGACATTTCACTACAACATTCAAATCCTATCATAGAACCTAGATGTGACGAAGACCATGATGTGCATCACAACATTGGAGGTATTAATTTTTTATTTGAAATAAATTACGTAATTATTAATAGAATTTAACATCTTTAATTGCAATTGGCCGTGTAACCTTTTCTTAAATATTTTAGAGCATGTTGAGCATGTTGAGGTGGAGGAAGATAAAAATGTTATTGTACATGATGATGTGGCATTATCAGGTAAAGAAAAATGCATGTTATGTTCTATTGGCTAATGAAATACATGTAACAGTAAAAAAAAGTATGCGAATTTAACCCATTTACTTGTTATTGCAGTAGACCCCCCTTTAGTGCAGCAACGTCGTCCTCCTCAAGACATGATGAAGCATCATAATTTGAGATCATAATCACAAGAGGAGGAAGATAATATGGATTCTCCTCTTAGCCTTTACCTAAATAAGAAATGTAAGAAAAACCCAAAAAAGAAATGATTTCTTAAAAATGCTCTTTGATAAAACTTGTTTGATTAACTTTGTTGGATAATGAAAGAACATTGTTTTAAGTAATTATCTATGAATGTTTTGTATTAATATTGAATTATATGTCATGTTAATGAATATTGTTATCTGTTAATGAATTCTTGATTAGTGTTGCATATTAATGAATGTTATATTCATTATTTAATGAATTTCATTCGTTCTAGGTCTTTGCTCATAAGTGCATTTTGAATGTGTCATTGTCAGGCAACTATCAAATTGCATCGACTTAAAATGGAAGCACTTCCATGTTAAGAGAATTTATCCCTCTAAGTGAGTGGTATGGGTTTATGTTAAGTGCCTTGATAGGGTCTTTGCATGTATCTGGCTATTTCCCCCTAGTTTTGCTTCTCTCCTCCTTATTTCCAGCTTTTTTTGGATAGTTTTCTCTAAGAATCTAGAGTTTCTGATTGTTTGGGTCAAAGATGACTTGGTAGGGTCAAGGATGACCTAGACCTTGATCTAGATTAGGGAAAACCTCAACCCTAACCTAGGGTAGTGTCTACCTCATCCTTGACCCCAGGTCCATTTTTCAAATTTCTGAGAATTACGGGATGTTGGGTTTCAGAAATATTTCTTTTCCCACTTCTGGGTCAGCCATTTCAGGTTTTGGAATGGTAAATCCTTAAAATGCATTTAATCTAGGTATATTTCTAGGGCTTAAGGTTAATTGAGATTTAATTCTCCAATGTCGGCCTCTCTAGAATTTTGTGCCCTAGATCACTATAAAAGAAAGCCTTCCTATCATTTTCTCAATCAAGTGACATTCGATTTTCATGAGCATTTGCAATCAAGTAAGCAAGAATGATAAGGAAAGAAAGAAAGAAAGAATTCATCTTCAAGCCTAGCATTCAAGCATTCAAGAATTCATCAAGGAGATCCATTGTTAGCTATTGAAGGATTCAATATCTTTGGAGTCCCCTTGAAGATTTCTCCGTCCATATTCATCCACGCCTCTTCCTATGCAAAGATCCATTCAAGATTGGTGTTGAAGATCTAGTGTCACTAATTGCAAACATCCTACATTCATTTGGAGCATCCATACAAGTGTGGATTCAAGGATTCAAATCCTCCACAAGGGTTTCAACATAAGCAAGGTGAATAGTTCTATTTACTTTGTTTATTTACATTACAATTTCAATTCAATTTCATAGTTAATTCCTAAATTAGGGTTTGACCAAGGTAAACCCCCCAATCCAAACAATAAAAACCCCTTTTTCTTGTAGGTACAAGTGCAAGATTGTGAATCAGAGCTTGGATCATGATACCCTTTTCGATGAAATTTCAAGATCTATGAACATAATTTTCATCAGAGTTGTTTCAGGTCAAGGATGACCTTTAGTAGAGAGTTAGCCTTTGCTTCGTTATCTGGGTCAAGGATGACCTGCTTCCTGAGAGATAAAAGTTTTTTGGATTTTCTCTGTCTCAGCATTTCCAGTCTGAAAAGGTTTTAGAATTGCCTGAAACTATACACAAACATCAGAAATCAGTATTTTCTAGATCTACCCTATTTTGAGGTTAGTATTTGCATTTCATTTATTTTAGATTTGAAGCATATACCTTTCATAACATAATATAAGGTTTTCTCCTTCATTCATATTCTCCATAGATTGATTCTTTTGTGTATTGACCTTTTGGTTGATCAATTTGGATCTCTCCCTTGGGAATTTGGATTTAGAAGTAGATCTTATATTCCCTCTATTTATTTTGATACCACATCCTATTTTACCTCATTCATTTTGGTGAAGCCGACTAGCTTACTCTCTTTCTTTTTGGTGTTAGATTCCCTTGTGTGTTCACCATTTATTCATTTTGGTGAATCTGACTAGCTTACTCTCTTTGTTTTTGGTGTTAGATTCCCTTGTGTGTTTGCCACTTATTCATTTTGGTGAACCTAACATACTTACTCTCCTTTCATTTGTGGAATTAGATGCCCTATTTTGTTTTGTGGTGTTAGATTTCCCTTTATATTATCATTTTGGTATTATATTTCTCTTTTATGTTAAATCTTGCATGCTAATTAGATTTCTTGCTTTTCTATTTCAAAAATAAATTTATTTTTTTTTGCAAAATTTATTTCAAAATACAAAAATATTCATGCTTTATGTTTTCTTAGTTTAATTCATTTGCATTGTATTGGTTTATGAGATTTACTACTTCTAGTCCTACTTATAATATTCTGGTTAGATGAAGTCGTAGACTTATGGGTGCCTTTGATCCTGAGTTTTCCTCTCCTTTCTTGAGGATCTTGGATGATAATTTGATTCTTAATGATTCTAATCCTATTATGGAGAAAAACTCTTCTCACTCATCTCATGATGAGGATGATGCTTTAAGAGTTCCTCCTGAGAAAGTCCAAAAACTTTCAAGCGAACTTGATAAAATGGGTAATTGGCTTATTCAAGAAAACCATAGTCAAGATTCTATTCAAGCTATAGAGGCTCATAAGAAATTTCTTCATGATAGTGATCAAGGTGTTAATCTTCTTCATGGAATTACTCACCTCGTGCTTTCAAATGTTAAACCTTTAGCTCAAGAAGCTCAAGATTTAGTGTTGATTCCTCCTGTCACTAGTGTAGAATCTTCTTCTATACCTTTACCTAGTGTTCCTACCTATACTCCTTCTTTGGTGACTGTGATGGTTCCCTCTATTCCTATGAGTGTTTCCTCTATGTCTCTTCCTACATCACAACCTTCTTATCATAGTGTTCCTTTTACTTATTCTAATCTACTTCCAACTGTAGTTCCAAGTGTTCCTCCATTTGTGTCTTCCATTCCTGCAACTCCATACACTTTACCTAGTGTTTCTAATGTTGTTGTTCCTCCTGTTTCCTCTAATGATTCAACAATCATTAGTTTGGCTCAAAATGTGTCATCCTTACAACAACAATTTGCTTCTTTGACTCAAAATAAGTTTAGTATTCCTACATGTGACATGGGAAGTCCTTTGTCCCTAGATATTATTCATACTCCTATTCCTCAACAAGTTGATATGCCTCATCTTGAGAATTACAATGGAAAAGGAGAACCCATTCATCATGTTAAAAAATTTCAAATCTTTTGTAGTGATTATGCTCATAAACATAGGATTTTAGCCAAACTTTTTGCTAGAACTTTTCATGACAAGGCCTAAAAATGGTATTGTTCCTTGCCTCCTTATTCTATTGATTCATTTCCAAAACTTGCTAATGCCTTTATTCAACAATTTCAAAACAACATTGGCCCACAAGTGTCTTTGATTGATTTGATGCATTGTAAACAAAGTGCTAAGGAAAAATTGACTAAATTTATTGGTAGATTTAAGCATTTTCATGCTCAGATTTCTTTTCCTATTCCTAATATTGATATTCAACATATGTTTATTTCAAATTTTCAAAAGGATATTAGAGATAAGATTCAACTTACTAAATTTACCTCTTTTCAAAAACTTTGTGCAGTGCTTCATCATTATCAATTACAAGTGAGTCAATTTGAGAGCACCACTCCAATGGCTCCTATTCCAGTTGATAAGAGTGATGCTTCTCCTAATCCATACAAATTTAAAAAATTCAACAACTATGTCAAGATAAAAAAACAAGTGAATACAGTTTCTGATCAAGTTGTTGTTGCATCTCACAATGCCACTTCTGCATCCTCTTCTTTTTGATTAAATCGTACGTTTACTCCTCTTTCTGAATCTTTACATTCTATTATGAATAGGTTGTTAACTGCTAATATGATTACTTTACCTCCTATTTGACCTCTTTTACCTACTACAATTGCATCTAAATCCTTTGATCCTAAATCTTTTTGTCAATATCATCGTCAGAATGGTCATGATACTAAGAAATGTTATTCTTTACAACATAAGGTTCAAGACCTAATTGATTCTAATGCCTTATCTATTGATAATCTTGATGGTAGTGGGAACAAATCTATATCTCCACCTCAACCTCAACCTCACATTCAACCTCAAGTTCAATCTCAACTTCAACCAAAACCTAAGCCTAAATTGAAAACTCAACCTAAACCTCAACAATAACCTAAGAATAAAAGACCTTGGGAACTTTTGATTACCTTTGATGATTCGGAGACTATTAAAGCTCATGATGGTCCCCTTTATATTTATGCTAGGATTTCTAAGATACCTACTCATAGTTGTCTTGTTGATCCTACATCCTTAGTCAATGTTATTACTGAAGAAAATCTTTTTATGAAGAATTTGCAACGTGATTCTTATGATACATCTTTTGTGTGGATTCAAACTTGTAATGGTTTTCTTTATCCATCATTTGGTTCTATTAACTTGCTAGTTAAGCTTTGAGGAAAAATTGTGAACACTACCTTTGTTGTTGTTCCTACTTCTAATCAATTTAAAGTTAAGCTTGGTTTGCCATGGATAAATGCCATGCATGTTGTTGCTTCACCTATCCATAAATGTCTTAAATTTATTCATGATGAAGAAGTGAAGATGGTTAATCACAGTTTATATCAGCCTTCTAGGCCTAGGGATTGTGCTACTCTTGACTTCTTTTGGCCTTCTTTACCTAATTCATGTCCTTTTCAATCTGATAATCTTTTCCATTCATATCAAGCCTATAAGCATTGTAAGATTCTCAAATTAAGTGCACATCTGGTGGATCTTAATTGTAGTCTTTTGCCTGCACCTTCCATAGCTCCTTTATCTATAGCTTCTAGTTCTATTAATCAAGCTCCTAGTGTTTCTTGTCAATCTGCTGAGAATCCTGTTAATCTTCCTAAAGAACCTATGAAGGATCATTTGGTTGTTCCTCCTAGTTATCAACATATTTCAAGTAAAGAAAAATGTAATTGATCTTCTAATGAACATCGTAAAAAGCATCATTCTCATGCTAAAGGTCATAGTTTTTTACTTCAAAATTCTTTACCTTCTTTTGGTAAGCCTGTGCATGATGTTTTTACTAATAATGATGTTAAGATGCATGATTATGATGATTCTATTCCTATCTTAGATCCTATTTTGATTAATCTAGATAAAGAAGATACTCTTGATGATGTTAATGTTGAATATGAGACTATTGACATTGACATTGACATTGATTTACCTAATATGCTTTCATCACAATTAACACTTACACCTAGTATTGAACATGATGATTCTCAAGAGGATCCTTGTTTGGAACTGGCTATCATTCCTACTATGTTGGATATAGTCCCTCTTGCGAGTTACCCACCTTCCCTAAATGATATAGAATGAGATGGGGAGAGTAGGCGGAACGCTTGATTAGCTTTTCCTTTGTGGTAGCTTTTTTGTGTGTTTTCCTTTTGTACTATGCTTCTCCCATGACATGTTTGCTAAATGTTGTTAGATTCTTTCATACGACCCTTATTGCTCTATTGGTGCAAGGTGATAAAGGAATCAAACCTATTGTACAATTCCTTTATATGTATCTGTATTCTTCCATATGTTGTTTCATGTTATGTTGTACCTATGCTATTGTTCATAAATGTTTCCTTGTGTAATCTGCTTGGATTCAAGACATGGTAGCACTGATTCTTTTTGGTCTCCAAGTCATGGTCCAAAAAGATTCTTCTTCGTATATCTTATGTGATCTTTCCTCATTTGTGATCATAGTTCTACTTTCTTTGGGGAATGATGTCAATTCATTTGCAATAATATCATATATATATTATCTTATGATCATACTAACCCCATGACAGGTAGATCCCTTCTGTGTTCTTTGTATGTTTATGTGATATTTCTCTTGATTTGTCTTCGTCTAGGGGCATCTCATAGTGGAAACATAATTGATGGAGTTGTTTATGTTTCTATTAAAGCCATTTCTCCTATTAAAGTGTTAGCAATGAATTTAACATGGGGGAATATGCTCTACTCACCTATTGCACACACACACACTTTTAGATACACACATATTATTTTTCAAGATACCGTTTCTCCCTTTTTGGATTAGCAACTAATCCTTAAAGCATGGATTTATATTTTAGGATCTCTTGATCCCTCTAGTTTCAAATTGTTGATCCCTTAAGGTCGGAAGTGTCCTTAAGACTGAATCTCTTTTGTTTTTGGTTATACTCTTATGGAATAGAATATTCCTAAGGGTGAATCCTTGACGGGTTGATGGGTTGACTAGTGAGTAGCCACATTCACTAGGCGGTTCAATTCCATCTTTCTAGTTGCGCTATTTTCTTAATTGGTTCACAATAGGACATAAGTTCTCATTGGGTGAGATAATCACACACACACTCTCTCTCTCTCTCTCTCTCTCTCTCTCTAGAGATGTCTCTCTTATTGTGATCTTGGAGTTGATGAAGACTTGAGTCCCTGGGGGCTTGAAGTTTCCTTTGTCCCTTTGATTATGATAAGATTATCTTTTCATTATGATTTCCTTTACCAAGAGTTTGCATCGAGTCCATACTCTTGCTAAAGTGGGAGCTTAATGTATTGTCTTAAAATGGAAGCACTTCCATGTTAAGAGCATTTAGCCCTCTGAGTGAGTGGTTTGGGGTCATGTTAAGTGCCTTGATAGGGTCTTTTCATGTATCTGGTTGTTTCCCCCTATTCTGCTTCTCTCCTCCTTATTTCCAGCCTTTTTTCAAATAGTTTTCTCTGAGAATATGGAGTTTCTGACTGTCTGGGTCAAAGATGACCTGGTAGGGTCAAGGATGACCCAGACCCAGACCTAGGTCAAGGATGAACTTGACCCTAACCTAGGGAAGTGTCTATCTCATCCCTGACCCTAGGTCCATTTTTTAGATTTTCAGGAATTACGAGATGTCGGGTTTCAAAAATATTTCTTTTCCTACTTTCAGGTCAGCCATTTCAAGTTTCAGAATGGTAAATCCTTAAATTGCATTTAATCTAGGTATATTTCTAGGGTTTAAGGTTAATTGGGATTTATTTCTCCAATGTTGGCCTCTGTAGAATTTTGTGCCCTAGATCACTATAAAAGGAAGCCTTCCTCTCTCATTTTTTCAATCAAGTGACATCTGATTTTTATGAGCATTTGCAATCAAGTAAGCGAGAAAAAGGAAAGAAAGAAAGAATTCATTCATCTTCAAGCCTAGCATTCAAGCATTCAAGCATTCATCAAGGAGATCCATTGTTAGCTATTGAAGGATTCAATCTCTTTGGAGCCCCCTCAAAGATTTCTCCATCTATATTCATCCAAGTATCTTCCTATGCAAAGATCCATTCAAGATTGGTGTTGAAGATCTAGTGCTATTGATTGGAGACATTCTACATTCATTGCTATATTCATTTGGAGCATCCATACTTGTGGATTCAAGGATTCAAATCCTCCACAAGGGTTTCAACATAAGCAAGGTGAATAGTTCCATTTACTTTGTTTATTTACATTACAATTTCAATTCAATTTCAAGGTTAATTCCTAAATTGGGGTTTGACAAAGGCAAACCCCCCATCCAAACAAAAAAAGGCCATTTTTCTTGCAGGTACAAGTTTAGGACTGTGAATTAGAGCTTGGATATAGACACCTTTTTCAGCGAACTTCTGAGATCTGGGAACAAAATTTTCATTAGAGCTATTTTCAGTAGAGAGTTAGCCTTTGCCCCATTATCTGGGTCAAGGATGACCTGCTTCCCAAAAGATAAAATTTTTTTGGGTTTTCTCCATCTTGACATTTCCAGTCTGAAACAAGTTGCAAAATTGCCCAAAACTATACATAGACATTAGAAATCAGTATTTTCCAGATCTTCCCTATTTTGAGGTTAGTATTTACCTTTCATTTATTTTAGATTTCAAGCATATACTTTTCATAACATAATATAAGGTTTTCTCCTTCATTCATATTCTCCATAGATTGATTCTTTTGTGTATTGACCTTTTGGTTGATCAATTTGGATCTCTCCCTTGGGAATTTGGATTTAGAAGTAGATCTTATATTCCCTCTATTCATTTTGATACCACATCCTATTTTACCTCATTCACAAATAAAAAACTAGAAGGGCCAATGGTCAACTTCTCATTGTCATTGTATGGCATGATTCAAATTCATTTTGTGTAAGTATTCTCATATTGAATGTGTCAACCTCTCTTGGCCTAATGTGGATTATTTCATTGGTTTGTATTTTTGAGTAGGTGAAGTGTTAAATCAATTCCTATCTTCTATTCTTAAATTGTTCAAACTGCAAGATGACCTGACAGATATACTCAACATAGAATTGACTGCTAGTCTAGGAAATTTAACACACTAAGTCTATGGCTTGAGAGAAAGAGTTGGGTAATGTCATGTCCCCTTTTCAAATAATTAAAAATAATAACTTTTTCTAAGGCTGACAGGCTCAAAAAGTGAAGTTTCAGGAAAAGGGGCTAATCTTTGGAAACCAAAGGATTAATAAATGATAATTATTATTAAAATATGTATTATTGACCCCTCTTGGTCGTGAGTTAGGGTTATGCCCTCTTTTAAAGGGGTTTGGAGGCATTTCGGGCTCATTCTAGAACTTGATTTTTGCTCATTGCTTTGTTGTTCTTCAGAGGCTGCCAAACCTATGGAGAAGGAGACCAAGGATGGGATTTTTCAGGTTTCTAGGAAGGCTAAGGATGGGATTTTTAGGCCATTCCATGTGCAAGCTCATGCAGAGTTTTCCCTTGTGCTGAACAGTGCAAATTTGTGAGTTTTCGGGTGTGTTTCTTGAAGAGTTTGATGTTTCTGGTTGAGTATTTCATATTAGTTTGGTTTGCTGCTGTATTGAAGACATTTTTATGTTAAAATAGAGCTAAATATATGTATTAGGTTGTGGTTATACTTCTATGATAGATTATTAGTGTCTTGTGGTGTTTTCGGGCTATTTTGTGTTGTTTTCAGGAGCCCGATGAGCATTGTTTTTGTCCTCCATTTGGGAGCTGTTGTGTAAAATATATACAGATCTAGAAATGTCATTTTTTAGGCCATTATGATGGTGAAATTTCTTTAAAAATGTCTACTTTCAGATTTATCAATAATATGTGAAACTATGAAGTTTTTGGCACTATTTCGGGCATACCTGATTTGGGTTTTATTGAGAAATTGGTTGATCTTTTAAAATATTGGTTGTTTGATTTTAAAATCTGATCAGAGGCTTTAAATATCATATAAAATCATAAAGGGGACATTTTAGTGGTATCAGAGCTATGATCTTGCCAGCCTGAGGGTTTGTAGAAGTTTGTATGCAACTAAGTGAAAGAGAAAAGAGATATTTGCAGCGAGAAAAGAATAAAGAAATTTTGATCAAACCTCCAGTTGAAAATAAAAGTACAAAATCCAAAGAAGGAACAAGTATGGCTGACCCAAATGAGATGAAAAATAAATTCTTCCAGGACATCCAGAATACTCAGAAGCAAATAGTGGATAGTTTGGCAGAAACTAGAGAGGCTTTGCGGATATTGACAGAAAAACTGCAAGGAGTTGTATCTACTAATGAGAAAGGGAGCACTTTAGAGGAGCCAAGAAATATGAAACCCACACCCTCTTAATCAAAAAAATATATTTTCTTACTTGGAGATGAGCCACCAGTACCAAATCCAACCCTTAGTCCTATGGAAGAGGTTATAGGTAACTTGATTGCATTAAGAGCTACTTACAATGGCTTAGATGATGACTTTCATAGTTCAGTTCTTTTTAGAGAATATGTGGATATGATGAACACTTTGATGCCCAAGAAAGAGTATAGGAGGGAGCATGACATAAGTGGAAGAGAGCTCAAAAATAAAATAAGCAAGTTTATAGCACCTACTTTGATGGAAGAAATAAAATTTCAGCTAGAGCATGGCTACAAAAATTATAGACCTTCACACTTAACCCCATGAAGGAGAGTGATGCCATTCAATTCACAAGTCTACAATTGGAAGATGCGACCTATGATTGGTGGTATCATGGAATGACTACTCAAGGTCATGATCAGGTAACTACATTTGATGATTTCAGTCAAAGAGTAATAGATAGATTTGATCTCAAGGATGATGAGGAGTATTTTAAAGAATTGTCAAACTTGAAGCAAACCAAATTAGTTAATGAGTATATAGAAGAGTTTGAAAAAGTGGCTGTTATGGTACCTAATATGAGTGAAAAGAGGATTGTTTATCTTTTTCTTGATGGTTTGGAAGATTCTGTTAAGGGTTTGGTTAAGGCTTTCTCACCCTCAACCTTACAAGTAGCTATCAAAAGAAGCTTGCAACTTGAAACTTGTGTGCCTATGAAACCAGTCACTAATCAAATACCCCCAAATCTTTGGTGACATAAAGGGAATTTTCAAAAAAATACTTTTCCAGCACCACCACCAAAGAATGTGATAAATGTAGCAAAAAAGAAGGTAGATGAAGAGACTAGGAGTGTATTACGAAGGAAAAAGCTTTGTTTCACTTGTAGAGAACCATGGGTTCTAGGACACTGATGTTTGGGGAAAGTTTAAGTGCTCTATATTGAAGTTGCTTCAGAATCTGATTCAGATGAGCATGAGGAATTTCATGACACTAAGGAGGAGGAAGAAGAAGAGAAAGAAAAAGAAATCAGCAAGGATGGGACTTCAGCAACATTATTAGGAGTCCCAAGATACCATCCCTTTCAAATTTGAGGGGTACTAGTAGGACAAAGGTTGACAGTTCTTCTTGATAGTGGGGCAACTCACAATTTTATTGATGAGGGATTTGTCATGAAAAGAGGGCTTAAAGTAGAAGATTTTGAGGGATTCAATGTTATTGTAGCTGATGGATTCACTATGCCTTGCACACAGGTGGTGAAACAACTCAAGATGACCTTAGGAGATTATGAGTTATGTGATGACTTCTATGTTGTTGGCATTGGAGAGACAGATCTTGTATTGGGTGCTCAATGGTTGCACTCTATTGGAGGCTATTACATGAACCATCAAACTATGGAGTTTAAATTTCATTCCAATGGGAAAGAAGTCTTATTGAGAGGCTTATCAAATGGAGCACCTAAGGTGGTCACTGCAAAGAGGATGGAGAGGACTTTTCAAAGAGGACAAGTAGCATGGGCAGTAGGAGTCATAATCCATCCAACAAGCTCTCCAAAGAATCAAGGTAATTACCATTTTGAAATTCAAAATATTCTTGATAAGCATAATATAGTTTTCAATGATTTGCCTCTAGGATTACCACCAGATAGAAGTTTTGAGAATGTTATAGAGTTAGAACAAGGTGCCAAACCAGTTATAACAACTCCATATCGCCATCCAAGAGGTTATAAGGAAGAAATAGAAAAAACTATTAAGGAACTCCTAGACATGGGATTCATAAGGCCTAGCTCTAGTCCATTTGCATCATCTGTGGTACTTGTCAAGAAAAAGGATGGTACAATGAGAATGTGTATAGACTATAGGTCTCTAAATGAGAAGACCATAAAAAATAGGTATCCCATACCATGCATAGATGAACTCACTGATGAGTTACATGGTGCTGTATACTTCTCAAAAATTGACTTAAGATCAGGGTACCATCAAATCTGCATGAGGAGGGAAGATGTGGAAAAGACTGCTTTCAAATGTCACTATGGGCACTTTGAATTTCTTTTTATGCCATTTGGCCTCACTAATACACTAGCAACATTCCAATCTTGTATGAATAAGGTATTCAGCAAGCATCTTCAAAAATTTGTTTTGGTATTTTTTGATGATATCTTGATTTATAGTAAAACATGGGAAGATCATCTAAAGCACATAGACACTATTTTGGGAATCTTGGAGCAGAAATCCTTCTATGCTAAGCTATCTAAATGTGAGTTTGGTTTAACAGAGATCCTATATTTGGGACATATTATAAGTTCTAAAGGAGTACAGGTTGATCAACAAAAAATCCAGGCAATTTTGGATTGGCCTCCACCCACTAATCTTACATAGTTGAGAGGTTTCTTTGGGTTGTGTAGATACTATAGGAGATTTGTCAAGGAATTTTCTCAGCTTTCTTCCCCCTTGACTGATTTGACAAAGAAAGGAGCTTTTATTTGGATAGAAGAGCCACAAAAAACATTTGATAAGCTTAAGGAGGTAATGAGTTCATGCCCTGTGCTTGCAATTCCAGATTTCTCTTTACCTTTTGTTGCTAAATGTGATGCCTCTGGAGTAGGTGTAGGGGCTATCCTAACTCAAAGGGGACATCTAATGGCATTTCAAAGTAGAAAATTAAATCAATCAAAGAAAGGTTACTCCATCTATGATAAGGAAATGTTGGCAATCATGCATGCACTTCATAAGTTTAGACAATATTTGGTATGTGGGAGATTCATTGTAAAGATAGACCATAATAGCCTCAAGTTCTTCTTGAACCAAAGGGATTTGAATGATCATCAACAAAAATGGGTAAGAAAATTGCAAGCTTATGATTTTGATATTGAATATGTGAAAGGAAAGAATAATGTGGTTGCTAATGCTCTCTCAAGAAAGCCCACTTTGTGTTCCTTAACATCTATCTCTGCTGATTGGAAAGTCTCCATAATTTTAGAGTATGCTAAAGATTCCTTTGCCACCAAGATTTTGGATAAGTTAGTGGATGATAACAGGTACAAGGTTGTTGATGAATTGATTTATTACAAGAATAGGATCTTCTTAGTGCTAGGATCAAAAACTAAAGAGAGGATATTGAGGGCCTTTCATGACACACCTTTGGCTGGTCACCAAGGATACTTCAAGACATATAGGAAACTTTGAGAGAATTTTTCATGGAAGGGTATGAAGGAGGATGTCCTTAAACACATTAAGGAATGTATGGTATGCCAACAAAACAAGAGTGAGAAAATTTTTCCTGTAGGGTTGTTGCAGCCACTTCCTATTCCTGAACAAAAATGGGAAAGTATTTCTATGGACTTCATCACTGGGTTGCCCAAGGTTCAAGGTAAGGATTGCATATATGTGGTGGTAGATATAATAACTAAGTATGTACATTTCTTTCCCATCACATCTAATTTCAAGGCATCACAAGTGGCAGAGTTGTTGTTCAAGGAAATTTTTAGGTTACACGGTTTGCCTAGAAACATTGTCAGTGACCGGGACAGTAGATTCCTTAGCTCTTTTTGGAAGGAGCTCTTTCATTTGGTAGGAACTAAAATCACTCCTAGTACTATCTATCACCCTCAAATAGATGGACAAATAGAGATAGTTAATAAAAGGATAGAGGGATATTTAAGGAACTATGTTTCAAATCAACAACATGCTTGGGTGAAATGGTTGCACCTAGGGGAGTATTGTTACAATACATCTCATCACATGTCTATTGGTATGCCTCCTTTCTATGATCTTTATGGTTATGATGCCCTTTCCTTTGTTGATCTAGTACTTTTAGATAGCAGAGTACCTGCAGCAAGTGATTTCGTTAAGCAAAGCCAAGACATAATAAGGTCCCTCAAGGATAATCTACAACATGCACAAAACCAACAGAAGTTGTATGCTGATAGGAAAAGGATTGAAAGATCTTTTGAGGTGGGAGATTTGGTATTTTTTAGATTTTAGCCATATAAGCAAAGCACCTTGAAGAGGAGTGGGGCAGAGAAGCTCAAGCCAAGGTTCTATGGGCCTTATAAGATCATCAGGAAGGTAGCAGAGGTAGCTTATGAATTGGAGCTCCCACCAAACAGAAAAATACATAATGTTTTCCATGTCTCTTTCCTGAAGAAGGTTTTAGGCCAGAAAACCATATTATCTAAAGAATTACCACCTCTTGATGATGAAGGGAAATTAGTTTTGATACCAGAAGAGGTTTTGGATACAAGAGAGAAAAGATTGAGAAATAGGAACATCACAGAGCATTTGGTCAAATGGAAACAATTACCATTGGAGGATGCAACTTGGGAAGGAGCACATATTATTGAGCATCCCAACCTTCATTTCATGAGGACAAGCAATATTTGGGAGGGAGGACTTTCATGTCCCCTTTTCAAATAATTAAAAATAATAACTTTTGCTAAGGCTGACAGGCTCAAAAAGTGAAGTTTCGAAAAAAGGGGCTAATCTTTGGAAACCAAAGGATTAATAAATGATAATTATTATTAAAATATGTATTATTGACCCCTCTTGGTCGTGAGTTAGGGTTATGCCCTCTTTTAAAGGGGTTTGGAGGCTTTTCGGGCTCATTCTAGAACTTGATTTTTGCTCATTGCTTTGTTGTTCTTCAGAGGCTGCCAAACCTATGGAGAAGGAGACCAAGGATGGGAGTTTGTAGGTTTCCAAGAAGGCTAAGGATGGGAGTTTGAGGCCATTCCATGTGCAAGCTCATGCAAATTTTTCCCTTGTGTTGGACAGTGCAAATTTGTGAGTTTTCGGGTGTGTTTCTTGAAGTGTTTGATGTTTTAGATTGAGTATTTCATATCAGTTTGGTTTTCTACTATATTGTAGACATTTTGATGTTAAAATAGAGCTGAATATATGTATTGGGTCATGGTTATACTTTTGTAATAGATTATTAGTGTCTTGTGGTGTTTTCGTTCTATTTTGTGTTGTTTTCGGGAGCCCGATGAGCATTGTTTTTGTCCTCCGTTTGGGAGCTGTTGTGTAAAATATATACAGATCTAGAAATTTCATTTTGTAGGCTGTTATTATGGTGAAATTTTTTTTAAAATATCTACTTTCAGATTTATCAATAATATGTGAAACTGTGAAGTTTTTGGCACTATTTTGGGCATACCCGATTTGGGTTTTATTGAGAAATTGGTTGATCTTTTGAAATATTGGTTGTTTGATTTTAAAATCTGATCAGAGGTTGTAAATATCATATAAAATCAGAAAGGGGACATTTCAAGTAATGTTTTTTCTAGAGACCTGTGTAATTGTCCTCAGTGGCCTCTTTTTTTTTAATAGGTTATTATAGATAATGTCTTCGATGAAGGAATTTATCTACCATATGTAAACTAAAATCCATGCTTAATTCCATTTTGTGCAGTTCCCGAGTCATGTTGTTATGAACTATGCTGAATGAAAGGGATTTATTTGTAGCTATTCTATTTCTAGCATCATGCATTAATCTGTAAAATGGGTCACACTAGAACAAAGCCATAATTTATAAAGAATACAACTGCTCAGATATGAGTTGGATCTATAAGTAGCATAGATATTCTATAGCTAATATCCTAATACACCCACATGAATAAATGTACTTGCTGTCCCCTTAGGATTTACTTAAGAAAATAGTCCTTATGTGCTCAAAAATCAGTTGTTTTAGTGTTTCAATTGTAGATGATTGTATGCATGAATTCAATGACAATAATTGAACATTAAGAAATAGAGCAATAACATAAGATAATATTGCAGAGAAGCGTGATGTGGTGAAAAATCTTGCACAGCAAGGTTGTACCTTCCCTTGACACTGTCTCCTTGTGAAGTTACAAGCTTACTACCCTTCCCATCCCTTCAAGGTCACCAATCAACATCAGCAACATAGTAAGACTTATATAAAAACTCTATAACTTGGGGAGTTAACACTCTCTAGTTCACTCAACTCATGAACAGTCCTTGCCACTACCAAATTGTTACATATACAAGAAGTACACAAAAGTCAGCAAAGACAACACACATAAAACTAAAATGCCAAGAGCCTTTGAAAAAACTAAATTCCAAATGCCTCAGTGCTTTAGAATACTATGGTGTCTATTGTTTGGCTCTTTACTGGACTTTTTTGAGCCTGATCAAACCATTCAAGCCTCATGTTATGTCGAGGGTGTTTTAAACATTGTTATATATGTCTAATAAGTTAACTGTTCAACAACAATCAAATTCCTTAGCTATATCTATTAGATGTTGAGAGGGATGTATTCTACTTGCAATATCTTAGGATTGGGTTTACATTTTTGTTGTCAGCCTACCATATTTTTATTTATTTCTTTTTGTTGTGGGCTATTCTTTAGGTATCTCCTCATATTGCTAAATTTTGCTGGTTGTACTTTCTAAATACAGAACTATTTTGTGCACACTAGTTGAAATCCATATATTCATTGTGTTGATTTTGTTACACCCTTCATGATTGTAATGTTTAAGTTAAGTATTGATGCAATTTTCTAAAGTAGCAAGTTCTGTTGTCATTGTTATTTTTCTAGTGGTTTTGAGGAGATCAAGAATTATCAAGAAAAGATATTGAAGTGGAAAGGAAAAGTTTCTAAGAGGTTACAAATATTGAGTCATCGATCAGGTATACTTTTTTTAAGTAATTGCTACAAAAATGGTTAAGTTTTCCTGAATTTTTAAAATAAGTCATAATTATTCAGTATCATATTCTTAGCTACAAGTTTCATGTCTTCATACCATAAATTTTAGAGTTCAACTCTTACATGGACAAAGTTGTAGGTTATATTGAACCATCTGTTATCTTTTTTGACTCTTTAGTTATTAGAAAGATTAAATTCACATATCAAAATCTAGTTGTAGGATTAAAAAAAAAGACAAGATAAAAAAGTTCATAGGCCCATACAAGACACCCACCAAAATATAGACCATCAATTTATAGAACCCTGCCAAGATATCCCAAGGAACGACAGGTAGTGAAAACCAGATAGATAGAAAAAAGAACATAACCATATGCTACCTCACCTGTTTGAGGTAAGCCAAACTTGGTCCAATTCTCTTGACAATGGTACATATCCATCCAAGTGCAGCAACCTTCAAAGATTTGCAGTGCTAAAGAGAATCCCCATATTTTATAAGCCTAACATAGTCTTTGGCCACTTTGGCAATGAGATTGTGAGCAATATTGATCTGGCCAAGGGCCAACTTGTAGTGATCTTTATCATATAAAACATTTAGTAGATCTCCATAAAATGCATGCACATCATCTTGGTAGATCTCCATAAAATGGATGCAAACCATACCTATCAGTTGAACTAGACTTTCTTTGTTGTAGAATTGATTTAGTATATAATATTTTCCAACGAGAATTTTTTAAAAAAAAACAAGGTTTTTGTAGCATTATCTACCACTTGAGAAAATGTTTCCATAGCTAAATTTCCTTGCCACAGTTAATATTTCTCTAAATACTTACAAGTTAGTAAGTTCTCGGCTAAAGGGCTGATAAACTAAATAAAGTTTCAAACATATGAATAGATAAAACTCATACAAGCAAAAGTTAGAGCCAAATTGAATAGCATTGGCTATTTGTCAGTGGAAGGTCCCTGCTACAACAGACACATTTATCACTTCATTAAGATGACAATTGTGTACTAAGTTTCCTAACTGTAGAAGTCATCATCATATTTATTATCTTTTGTAGCAAATACATCTGAAGCACCAGTAGAAGCACCAGCAGGTCTATCTGGAAATTGAAATTTAGAACCAAATCCTCGAGATTGTTGTAGTGTTTGTGCAAAGGCTTGATACTTCAGAATATCAGCATCACTGACACTTCTTCAGGCGTATTTCATTGACTCCTCAAAATGAGAAGCCTTTATTTCAGCTACCTCATCACTATCAACCTCATCCATTTCCTTGGGGTTCTCACTTCTTTTTCTTTCACGTTCAATATCCTATAAAAGTACAGAGGAAAGAGAACATGACAAATTGAAATAATAAGATACAAGTTGAGGAAAATTGAATAAAAGAATGTAAAATTTTAACAACCCAGTTTAAAAAAACCATTAAGAAATTCATAACCAAATCTAGTTTGCAAAAGTAGCCACAACTGAAACTCACCTTCTCAATATTTTCTCTAATAGCATACTTGCAAGCCCATAGACAAATCTCTGTAATATCAGCTCCACTAAATCCTTGGGTATAACAGGCCAGTGCCATTAGGTCTATATCCTTTGAGACAGGTGATTTTCTCAAGTAAGAACTGAAAATTTGATAAAATGAGGACTCATCAGGTAAGAGAATATAAATCAACTGGTCAAGTTGCCCAGGCCTTAGCAATGCAGGATCAATGATATCGGGTCTGTTTGTAGCACCAATAATGAAAACTATTTTCTTGGCTGTCATACCATCCATCTCCGTCAACAACTAGTTAAGGACTCTATCCACAGCACCACCAACATCCCCAACACTGATTCCACACTAAAAACATGCAAACCAATTATGGATCACCAGTCAAAGCCTATCTCTCAAATAGTTCAAACAAAATGAAAAAAACCATATTTTCACACAGAGTAGAGTAGATGGATTGCTAGAGCCTAAAACAGTCTGGAAAATAGAATGAGTAGGGACCCGTTGGTAACAAGCAGTAGAATGAGTGTGGACACCTAAAGATAAATATCTAGACTAATCACTGATCAGGATGCCATTGGTGATTAGTCTGGATATTTATCTTCAATTTTTTTTGAAACATTCCATATTTCATCAAAATTTCAACTAATCATGGTCCACATTTCATCTCACCGTGGACGAAAGTCTAACCTAGTTTGGTCTAAAAATTGAACATTCTATGTCGAACGAGCCGACAAATATTTCAACAAATATTGTTCTAAAGTGCAACAAAATTTGGTCGAAATATGACCATCATGAGTTTGGCATCCTGGTCAGAGCTGCCAAATATTTTGAGCAATATTGGTGTAAAGTGCGATGAACTTTGGTCAAAATATAACCGTCATGAGTTTTGCATCTTGGTCGGAGTGGCCAAATATTTTGACCAATATTGATCTAAATTGTGACTAACTATGGTCAAATGATTGACCAATATATCACCACTTTCTAATGTTATTTTCGACCAAGACTGGCCAAGTTTTCAACCAAGATTGGCGTTGAACATGCTACGATTAAAGAGATAAGTTAATATTTTGATGATGAAAATAGCGACCAATCAGTTGGTTGAGTATTTGATCCATTTGGGTAGAAACTTCGACCAATACTCCGTCTAAAAAAGGTGCAAAATGTACTAGTGGTTGCACAAAGTGCAATGTTGCAAAACTACAATTTCACAACATTTGCACCAAATATTGTCATTATATGTTAGAGGAGAGATGAAATATTTTTTAACTTTGATGAACCTTATAAAAAAGAATAATTGGTCGATTATAGTGAGGAGACTCTAGTCTTGACATTGCATTTCAAGGTTTAAGCAATTACACCTTTGACTGTCATAGAGACCCTATAGGAGGACAATCATGGGTTTTAATGAACATGGTAAATGAAAGAGCATGTATAAGGAGGGAGAAAGGATAAATGGAAGGTACTCTCCATTAGAATCAAGTGTAATGTATTTTTCAATAAATAATCTAGTCAAGTTTTTTTTGTTTTGTATCAGATTGTATGACTGATAATCATAGTTTTTCTGAGATTTTTATGCATTTGTGGCTCATAAAGGGTTTGGTTAACATTATATTTGTATTTTTAAATGAAGGATATTTTTTAATTTTCTAATAAACCCAAAGCTAGATCTATTCATGAAAGTGTGGCATAGATTTAATATATTTTGTAAAAGTTGTGTAAAACCCTCTTAACTAGACCTTTTATCAAGGGTTTCATTATAACTCTTGTTTTAACCATTCAAAATTTATGATATTTTGGGAATTGATAGTAGAGTCATAGACCTTGAAGTAGTTTTTTTTTTCAGAGAAAAATATGTTGGCAAATGAGAGAAAGGGAAAGCCTAGTAGATTGTTTATGTGAAATTCTAGTTATTTTGACAGTGAACAATATTTTTGGCATTTAATTTATGAATGATGGGTCATTAAAGGTATTAAGTGGTTTTTATATTTTGAAACATATTCAATGTAATTTTTCAATATATTTGATAATCATTTTATAAGGAATTTGACTAGTTACAAGGAAGAACAGTCAAGGAATTGTCTAATTGGTTTTATGCAATAGTGACAGTTGTAAAGGTTTATAATAATGCATGGACATGATATGTTTTTGTCTATGTGAAACTCAAATGAAGGATTTGGAGATGTTATATATTTTCACTAATTCTTGTGTGAACACAAAATGAAGGTATGATTATGAAACAATCATCTGTAGGATCAGTTCGGGGTCCGATCTTTAATCAATGTATGATATAAGTTTTTCTAGTTGTTGTGATATGAAATGGATAGAGGATATTGTCACTAAAAATTTATGTGGACATGACATAATTTTAGTAAGGAAGTGGGACTAATTGGAATCAGATAAGCATATCCTTTCTTGGATAAATATGTGTGGTTACAAGAATGAAAGGACAAAATGGGAGGAACCAAAATTGGTTATGGGATGCTTGAAGTATACTTGGGATACATGTGTTTAAGTTACATGCATGACTAAAGGATGGTAAGTTATACATACATCAGTGAACAATGTAAAGGTTATGTTGAATGCTTGTAGAGTAGGATAAATTGAGTGATAAAACCAACCTAAATGTGAATCAATACTTATAAAGATTTGATCAGAATATAGGGACATTCATGTTGTGACCTATTTGTTACTGTATTTTATCAAAGACTAATGGATGGTGTAAAGTATGTAATATTGAAGAGGTTCTTGTGGATTGAATACCTTTAGTTGCATACTGAGTAATGAATGAAGACCATGAGTAGAATTTTCTTGATGAGTGATATTGTTGGAAGCATTTATGAAACCTAATATTTGGTTCAAGTTGCCTCTTATATGTAGCCTATGTTGAAGGGCTAATGGATTTATGGGATCCTAATGGGAATCTCTTGGATGCTCTACATTAGTGATCCCATGCATAATAAATGATGAAAATAGTGGTTTTAGAAAGATGTGTGAGTGAACCTCAAGGATCAATACCTATCTAGATTGATACAATGACTTATGTCTAGAGGTTTTCAAAGGTGTCCTCAAGAAGAAAAACACATCATCATAGAAAGTCTTAATACCATGGAAGAAATGGTATTAATGATTAGTTTTAATGTATAGAACACTTACATCACCTGAACTACCTAGAGTACCCTGATCATGGCCACCATCTTGATGAGGATGCAATAATTCACATGTAAAAACAACATGCACATATTTTAGTTCATGACATAAAAGAGTATAAAATTTAAACCATTATTGAACTTATGTTATAATTAAAGATTTCATTACTTCTTACTTGCAATTTTTGTGCTCTCTGCATCAATTGTTGCACCCTCTCTTTTATCTCATTAGTTTGAGGGTTTATGTATGCCAAAGAAAGAATTTATTTATTAGTTTTTTTGTTTCTTTTTTATCATTTTGATAGGGTTTGTGGAATATGTGATGTCATCATCACATAATAGGGTTTATTGACTTATACCTAACAATCCATGAGACTGTGCAGGATCCTTGTCAAAGGGGTTCAGGTTCCTGCATATGTGATTTATTTATCTTATGTTAGCTAAAAATTACATGATACTTATGCAAAAAATTGCATAGTAGATTACATGAACAATATGTAGTCATCATAATCATTATATATTTTTTTATTCCTTACCTTTCCTTTGTCTAGACAATGTAGGATCCTCAACAAAAGGGCTGACAATGTCTGTACTCAATTACCTATTTCCACCAAGGGTGACAGAATCACAAAAAATATATACATGTAATAAGCACCAATAATTCAGCATCATTAGCATTAAATTTTTAATTTGATAAACAATTAATAAATTAAATATGTAAGTAATAATAGAAACATATATATTATAAATCACATATGTATCTTCATAAACATGTTTTAATCCATCACATATATATCATAAATCACATATGTATCATCATAAACATGTAATCCATCACATATGTATCATAAATCACAGTCCATCACATAGCTAATAAATGGTTCACATTCCATAAATAAACACACAGCTCAAAAAATGTCACACAAAATGAGGGTTAGTCAACACACTCTCTATCTTCATCTCCTAGGAGTGGCATGGTTCTACTATTAGGACCTGCTAGAGTTGGAACATGAATTTAAAACATTAAAAGGTACATCATGAATTAATTATGTAATGGCACTAGAATAAAAAACATAATGAATTAATTATGTAACCATATAAGTCAAATAAATTTCTACCAAGAAATCAATATCAAATAGATAATATACTAGTTACATGCCTTATACATTTCTTTCATGTTGTTAATCTTCTTCTTCATCCAACTTGTCATCATGACCACCATCATCATCATCATCATCATTGTCATCATCATCTTCATCGTCATCGCCATTATCTTCATTGTCATCATCATCATCGTCATTTTCATCAGCATCATCATCATCATCATCATTGTCCTTTTCATCATCGTCATCCTTAAAATCACCATAATTATCATTAGCAGCAACAATAACATCATCATCATCATCATCATCATCTTCTTCTTCTTCTTCTTCTTCATGAACATTTTCGTTAGGAACATCATCAACTAATTGTTGATCATGATCATCATCTACATCATCTTCTACTTCTTCAGTGTCTTCTTCTTCCATCACATTATACTTTACTGGCCTTCCTCTTGTATCATGTCTAACAACAAATTACCAACCTAGTTTATGTGGAATCTCTGAGTAAAATGCCTACTCACATTTTCTTGCAAGAACATAGGGCTCATCTCTAACTGGCTCAAACAACCTTGTATTAACCATTGTAAATATATTATCATGTTCAATAACAACTATATCAGGATCATTTTGATTCAGTCATAGCTTGTACCATTGGAAGATGAATATAACTAATTTTAAGGAATTAAAGTCACACTCAAGTATATCATCCAAAATGTCATAGTATCAATTTTTGGAGTCTTGAGGATGTATATCATTTCTAGATGAAATATTAATCAGTTAAAAGACTGCAATTATCCCAAAATCACAAGTTTTCTTCATGCCATCCAACGTTTTGATGTGAAATTTATGACCACTGCATAACTTAGCATTGTGGTTTTTGACTTGCAATATGTCAAACATGTAAAAATTAGTGCATCATGAGTTGATAAACATATAATTTATTCTTGGTCCAATGTATGTAAAAAACTATATATATATATATATATATATATATATATATATATATACACACACACACACACACATCAATATAATTAAAATAAATAAATAATATGGGTGATTAATAAATTTATATGTACCTATCTATCTCTTAAACCATATGCTAAATCAATTTACCTTGGCGTGACATTAGAATCTCTATTACGATGAGCTTCTTTAACCAATAAAGTCACACCCTTCCATGTTAATGCATGACCAGAATCTTTACATCGTTTAATCCATATCATCATCCAATCAAGATTATTTTCAATATACAAATTTAGTGTATCCCACTCTCGACCAACTACACAAAAAAAAATAGTTGACTTACAACTGATGTATATTGAAGATTAAGAATTGTAATAATTTGCAACTAGAAAAGATTGAACCAAGGATCTAGAGGTTAAAGAAAAGTACAAATACAAGAGAGATGATATGAATGTAATGATTGATTATTGAATTGATCCAATGAATTAATTTATTTACATAATAGGCCTCCTTATATAGGAAAGGTGATAAGAGAGAATGATGAGGAATTGATAAGCTATCACCTATGCTACCTGTGTAATCACATGTCCAAAAAATGTGGATCATCCTCAATTATGCATTGAAGTATGTGAAATAGGATGAGGATGATAATGTGATATGAGCACTAAAGGTGGATCTTACACCAAAAGTGGAATTTCTCCTACACCATGTGCTTAATTGAGGTGAAAACTCCTAGGTGACAAACTACTATGCAATGCATTATCCTAAGTAAGATTAAGTTAAGTGTAATTAGGAATATTTAATTACACCAACACCCCCCCTGAAGTGAAATTTAGGGGAATGCACTTAAACTAACAATGAAAGATGGGTCTTGACTACTAGGCCATGTTAGGTACCCATGTACAATATGCAATGCAATACATGAAATGCAATCTCTCATAAAGTGGAGAAAGAGGGAAAACCTCATTGGAAAAACCCTCCCCCAAAAAGAGAGAAGAAAACAAGATGCATGGATGGATGGAGTACTCAAGACCCCCCAAGAACTAACATACATCATGTATATACAAAGAATTATCCCCCCATAAGAAGGATAGTTGGAGACATGATATCCCACCATATTGAAGATGCTCCCATGTTGATGAAGAGTACCTGGAAACAAAAGATAAGACAATGCCTACAAGAAACATGTCTCCCCTTAGGAAGAAATAGATACATCAAATGATGAAGAAGCCAATCCATGTGAAAATGGAAGGAGAAAGAGGATGAAGGTATCCATGTATGAATATTTGAATACTGAATAGGTCTCTCCAAGATCAAAGAATCTATCACCGCATGTGACAAATCAAGTGAAGCAGGAGAAGAATAAAGAGTTCCAATCTCCAAATAAGTTGAAGAAGTATCTCCGACTATGATGTTATCTTGAAGAGAAGAGAAACCCCCTCATGTATGTCTCCCAAATCTGTATCATGAGAATCAACAAATTTTGAAGATGCATCCAAGTAGTCATCACATTCTACAAGATCCGAAGAAATATGATCATCCTGCTAGAATAGTAGAGCCCATGTCTGAAGAAGCAGGAGGTGGAGGAGTAGGAAGATAAACACTTGTATCAACAAAAAAATGATTCAAGTGTTTATATTTCTCCTCACATACATAATTATCCCTTGGAGAAGGGATTTTTAAATCATGAATATCATCATCATCATCATCAACAAAATGTGAAAAAAGGATACAAGCATGATGTATGATCAACAACTCCCATAGCTATGACATCTCTAGTCTGCATGTCCCTAATGTAGACATAATCAAGAGTGAACTCAACAATTTTACCTTGTGCCCCATGAGTAATTTTGTAAATAGAAAGGAGATTACTAGTCAACGATGGTACACAAAGAACATCATTAAATGTCCCATCTCCCACAGGAATAGAACCTTTTCCACAAACTCTCACATATGTGTTGTGACCCATAGAAATATTAGGAGAATTAGAAAGCTTGATAGAAGAAAACATATCCATAGAACATTCCATATGATGTGATGCACCGTAATCAAGAATTCATTTACCTTGTGGAAGCCAAAATTTCTTGTCCTTTACCTTTATCTATGGATGATGATGGAGATGTAGAAGTTGCCAAATGTGTAGAAGAAGTAGTAGACATTGATGAGGGAAACCTAATATTGTTCTTTTGAATAATGTGAGTTAGCTCATCAATCTTCTTGTGAAAACACTTATGATCATCATGTCATAGCCTATTACAATATGTACATTTATCCCTCTTTCTTCTAGATGATTCCTCTCTTGAAGAGGACTTGGATTCAAAATTATTTTGTGAAGGAGATTCATTAACTTTTTCATGAGGCTTAGGATCCTTATGTTATTTCTTTCATTTTCCATTAGAAGCCTTTGAAGTAGACTCATTTGCAATTAATGTATGATGTGTGGAAGGATTCAATCGACCCATGTGTGCCAACTTTGCTTGTTCCCTTGTGAGTTGAGCTGAAAATTCATCAAGAGAAGGAAATATGTATGCACTACCAAGAGCATCCCTAGTAGCATAGAATGTAGAAACAAAGATAGAATATTCAGGACCTAGCTTGGAAAGAATAGAAAATATCAATTGTTCCCCTTTAATAATGCCACAAGTAGAAAGCTGCAATCTAATAGAATTGAACTTAGAGAAAAGTCTTGAATATTGTCAAAATCACTAGGATTTAGACCTATGAGCTCATTCTCTAATTTGAATTTTCTCATTATATTAGGTTTACCAAAGAGTCCTTCCAAGATGACCCAAGCATCATGAGGATGTGTGCAAGATGCAATATGGAATAGAAAATTGTGAGAGATGGATGATCTAAAAGACCCAAGTGCTTTATCCCTTCGTTCCAAACATTTTCTCATTTCTGCAACACTTGTAACTAGATCTTGATCCTATCCAATAGTCATTCTAAGCAATCCAATACTCAACAAATGATCACTTAAAGTACTTTCCATTCATGGTAGTTATATGGAGTGAGGATTTTGACCTTTTAATTATCTATAATACAACCAAATAATGATTGATAACTACTGATAGCTCCTTCAAATGCTTGATGCAAATCATAAAACTAAAATCCAAGAATTAACCAAGTGTAAATATAGCCCTAAAATAACCTATTTCTAAAAGTGATATATCCACCCAAAATCACTAAAATTTGATTGTAGATCTAGAAAGTAGACAAGAAAACATGCACTTTCAAAAACAATTCACCTCAAAATGTTACCGTATATGCCCAAATGAAGTCTTAGAAGTTGCAAAAATTAGGAACAAGTAGGAATAGTCATGAAAATTTGCAATTTCTGATTAATCCTTGATGATGTCAAAAATTCAATACATTAAATTTGACAATCATATGGACATCACCGAAAAAGCCAATTTTCCCTATTTTGATGGCTAGATGATTGTTAAATTTAGGCTCATTGGATAGGTGATGTGGCAAAAACTTGTGCTTTATTGACATGGAAATTGACTAGGTGATGATGTGGCTTTCGTACTATGATGACATGGGCTGGTGACATTATCTAATGTAATGATTGTGTGTCTAGTGTTGACTTGGTCACTGATGTGTCATGACTAGGCAAATGTACCATATGGGATGTGTTGATGGTCACCACGTGGTGCAATCTGGGATGGCTTGGGCAAAGGCGAAGGGGCTCTATGTGGGCGGCAATGGCAAAGTGGGCAACGCTGCTTGGGGCTATAGTGGCGGGAAACCTTTAATCCCACATGCACCATGGGATGGCTTCCACCCTCTTTTTATATGTGGCCACATAGGGGATAAATAATAAAGGAGATCAACCTGGGAGCTTAGAGGTCATGTCACTAGTCAAGCTCAGTCGATGTGCATGGGCTCGGTTCAAGGACTTAACACCATGCTCAGTCATATCGTCTCTTGTTCCTAGTCAGCTTCTAGGATGGGATGCCTACCCGACTCTTTGATAAGCAATCTCAATGGAGCCAAGGTGATCTGCAGAGTGTGAGGAATTTTGATTTGGCCTTACAGGGATTAGAACCACATCAATGGTGTGGATGATCTCAAAGATATTTAAATATGCAAGTCAGTGCATATGAACACAAAGAAGCAAGTCGAGCTTGGGCTTGGTTGGGCTCTGCCTCTGACTCAGATTGTTCTGTAATGTCATTGTACTGGTGATGATGTCAAGTGTGATTTGATGAAGGCTGACACAGACACAAAGAATATTCCTTGATGCTTGACAATTAATGCAAGGCACGTACGCGTACCAATCCCAAAAACAAACTTTTGCAGATAAGAAAAAAAATTCTAAGAAAAATGCAGAATTTAAAAAAAAAAAAAAATTTGAAAAATTGTACCGCAGAGGCGCAGATTGGGGTGTACAACTCGATTTGCAAAAAAAAATTTCCTCAATTTGAACTTTTGACGAATATGGGTGAGTTTATAGTGGATTTTAGCAGAAATAGCCTCTCAAACGCAATGGTAATGTCAGATCTAAAAAAAAATGCTTCCACAACACAATGGTCTTTAGATCCAATATTTGGACCTTCAACACTTGCACCAAGATCTCTCCAAATAGGCTAATCAAAATGCTCCAATAACTCTGATACCATGTAATAATTTGCAAATAGAAAAGATTGAACTAAGGATCTAGAGGTTAAAGAAAGGAACAAATACAAGAGAGATGATATGAATGCAATGATTAATGATTAAATTGATCTAATGAATTAATTTATTTATATAATAGGCCTCCTTATATAGGAAAGGTGATAAGAGAGAATGATAAAGAGTTGATAAGCTATCACCTGTGCTAGGTGTAATCACGTGTCAACCAAATGTGGATCATTTTCCATTATGCATTGAAGTATGTGCAATAGGATGTGGATGATAATGTGATATGATCACTAAAGGTGGATTGTAGTGCCCCTCCCATAGTCTGATTTTATATATGTTATGATTATTTATATGCTAGGAAATCATTGATGCTTATGGTTTTACTGACCCCATACTTGCATGTGTTTGTTTTATATTTCTATTTGACATGCCCGATGTGGTTGAGGGACAAAGTCATAGTTACTTGCTTGTGAGATCCACATGATCTGACAATCCTTGCCATTGTCTGTTATATATTTATATATGTATGTACATGTGGGTTTTGTATGCAAGTTTGCAAGTACCGGGCATCGACTTTCTTGAATTGTTAGGATGAGCGTGCCCTATTGCAATATCTCAAATTGTAAGAGAGGGGAGATAACACAGGTCCAAATCCTAACCTAAGCCATATTATTGTCTTGAAATAGTGGACAAGATTCTGTTATTCCTACCCTTTCAAAATTCATCCAGTTGACGTGAGTTTATATCCATGTTCTTGAGTATGAATGTGGGGCCTTAGGTCTTTTTGATTCTTTTGATTTTTGGTGGTTGACGTGTTTTCTATATTTAGATTACTTAATTTGATTAAATGACACAATTTTAAATAAATTGGATCTTTGCTATTTTTAGCTATGGGAGATTATTTAATAGGAAATTAATTAATGTGATTATTAAGTTTAGTTTATTATGTGGTAGAAGTATTTAATTAATGGGAATTAATTAAAAATCATCACCATAGAATTGCATAATTGTAAATTTAACCTTTGTTCAAATGAAATGTATTTATTAATTTAAGAATTAATTTAGCATGTGGAAATTATTTTAGACTAAATGTTTTATTTTTAATTAATTGAATGCATTAAGTTGCACAATCAAAAAATGATTAAATTAAATTAATGGTATTAGTTGAAGTTTGGTTACGTGTTTTCAACAAAAGGCAAAGTGGAGGAGAGACTTGAGCTCAATTGAAATTGAATTGCAAATCAAATTCTAATTCATGCAAAGCCTTTTTGTGGAGTTGAGTTCAAAACCCTGGCATGTGGAATGGGAATTCCTACATGTTGGAGATTTGGCCATAATTTTGAGGAGACAGGTTGAGGAGTTTTGGCAAGCAGGTTGAAGGATTTTTGTGGAGATTTGATTTTGGAAAGCTTCAAAGTTTTGGGAATTTTTCTTCAGATTTGGTCTTCGTTCAAATAATATTCTTCGGTGTTTGAGGTAGGGTTTGATTTTCTTTATGATTATGCTATTTGTGAATTTCAAAAGGACTGTATGCTTCGTTCCTGTTGATTTTCATGTTTGAAGTTTTTATTCTATGTATTCTTCTTCCCTCTCTTTGTATTCTGGAATTGGATTAATGGAAACCCTACTGCATGCATTCTTGATTTTGAATTTTAGAATAGATCTTATTAGGGAGGAATTTTGAAACCCTAGGTTTGAATTTATGATTTGCTCATGTGTTGTTTAGAAAATCTAGTTCCTTAATGCTACCCTATGGAATTTAGTTTCTAATTGAACCCAGATAGAATTAGGGTTTGAATCTTTCTAAAGAATTAAATTGAATTAAATTAAATTGAGAAAATTAATTGTGATTGTGGAATTAAATTAATATAGAATTTTGAATCTACTATTTTAAAAAATACATATATAATTATTATTTTATGCCAGTAAACATTTACTATTTTTTTAAAAATTAAACTAAATTAAAATTTGATTTGATAGGAATTAAAATTAAATTTAATAAAATTAAAATTTATAAATATATATATATATATATATATATATATATATATATATATATGTATATATATATATATATATATATATATATATATATATATATATATATACATATGTATATATATATATATATATATAGATATATATATGTATATATATATATATATATATATATATATGTATATATATATATATATATATATATATATATATATATATGTATATATATATATATATATATATATATATATATATATACATATTAGGGTGTGGGCATGGCCCTACCGCCCCCCCTATTGCATTGCAACCTGTGAGAGGTCGTGCGTAGTCCTAAAGGACTGACACGACAACCCAAGGGACTGTTGTGCGTAGTCCTTAGGACTGCGATGACAGTACCTTTGGGTAGTGTCATGCGCAGCCCAAGGGCTGTGGTGCCAGCCCCAGGGAGGACTTGCCTTGCGTAGCATGGCATGGGCCCCACCTCCTTTGTTTTACTTTTTTTTTTTAAGTTTTAAAATTTATTTTTTAAATTTTAATATTACTTTTAAATTTTAATATTTATTTTAATTTAAATATTTGTTTTTAATTAGTTAAAATTTAATGTTTACTTAAAGGAATTTTTTTTTTAATATGTTTATTTTATAAGTTATTCAATTTAAAGGTATATGATATTTTTACTTTCAAAATGTATATTGTTTTATATATAAAAGTTGGAATTTTTGATTGTTTGTTTTATGAAGGGAAATTATATGTGTAAAATATGATTTTATATTTTAATTCAAAATAATAATTCTATATATATATATATATATATATTTCATATATATATTATTTTCTTATTGAAGATTAGTTATTAACATGTTGCATGGGTATTATATTTCAGAATATTTAATTTACTTTTATTGCATGTTTTATTATGTCGTAGGGAAATTTAATTTGGTGTTATGGGCATGCAAGGAGTCTAATATTAAATGCATTGGCTGAGTTATTAATTTTTATATGGTGATCGTATTTTCTTGAATTTGAATCAATTGGGTATGTTTTGGATTGTAAAATTATATCAATTTAGTAATTACAATGCCTGAATCAATTTATCCCATTAATTTAATAAGTTGATTTTAGGGTTAAGGATTTATTTGTTGTAAATATAATTAAAGTCATTGGTTATTGATGCATGGATTAATGTTGTGTTGGATTTCATATTAGCCTATTTTAATTAAATTATGTTCAGTCTTGTATTACCCTATGTGGTGGTTTAAGGGATTAGTATTATCAGCCAGTTGGAATGTATTTCAAAGGCGGTAATTAGACATTTTGTTTATCATGGTTTTTTGCCTTGTATACTCTATTGTATTCGATTGATTCAAGCCAACGTTATGTGAAGATTATTTTATGATTCCTTTTTGTGATGTTTTTGTATAATTGAGTTTTGCATCATATTCTATATAAGGGGAATATGGTGTTGACTTTTATGTCCTATCCATGGGATCAGCAAGTGTTTTTATTGTGGATACTTGGAGAGTGTCTTGTGTTATGGTTAGAGACCTGTTGCATGTTCTTGTTGTTATGTGGAACAGTCCTGAGGGACATTATTATTATCTTATGATGTTATGTGGCATCTTTGAGCCTAGGGTTGGTTACCTAGATGTGTAGTAGGGGGTGGCTTACAATAAGCATCGGGGTCCAGAAGTGGCTGCCATGATCACTTATTGTAAGTAATGTTAATCAAGTGAAAACCTAATATATCATTGGGGGTATTAAAATGAACTTAATAAGATGTGGTTCCTCACCCATGCTTAAGTGCTATTATAGACCAAGATGGAGGACGAGATGATGCTTGCCACCTTGAGAGGTGTGTGTTTGGCATAGTTAATGGCTTTGTCTGTATGAGAGGTCATTGATACCATGTATGGGCACTTGAGTGTCAGGGTCTTAGAGAGACTACTAGGATGAAACTTGAGGGTTAGATGTACATGATGACACCTTCCTATACATAGTCTAGTTATCCTACATGTGTCGGTTGCCTCTGGATTAGTGAGTCTTACCTATCACTATCTTTTGTACACCTGGAGTTAGAGATCTTTTAGGATCTCTTCCTTCTCTTTTTCTATTGATGCTTGTTATCCGAGTGGGATCTGTTGTTATCTCCTTAGCATGGTGGGAGTGGACCATTTAGGTTCCATGAGGTTGGGTGGTAGTGATTCTTTTTATAATTTGAGATTCCAACATTCGTGTACCAATGCTAGATGATCCATATAGAAATTGATTCTTCTTGTTCTTCTTTGGTGGAGATGTGTTCTTATCTTCTTATTCTATGTAGCCTTGTATCATTGTATTAGTTATTTAGAGATATCATGTTGTACTTTATTTTAGTTATTGTATTACATACCCTGTGACATGTGCAGTGGATGTAGGTTATTATAGATACCTTATGGTACTATTTGTATTTATGCTATCTTTTATATGATGTTATATTTTTTTTTCATTTATTTTCATGAGATTTGTAATTTATATCTAATCTAATTTAATTAATTAATACTTACAAAATCTTCATCAAGGAATCCTTGAGAGTTGTAATCTATGTGAGTTGTATATTATACTATATTGCTTCTGCATTGTAAATCATTATTGTTATTGTTTGTTAACACTTTAAAAAAAAATATTTTGGGAACTTAGTTGCATGTTTAGGTTAAATTCTCCTGGGTTCGCTAGCGGGGCATTACATGGATCTTACACCTAAAGTGGAATTTCTCCTACACCATGTGCTTAATTGAGGTGCAAACTTCTAGGTGACAAACTATTATGTAATGCATTATCCTAAGTAAGATTAAGTTAAGTGTAATTAGGAATATTTAATAACACCAACAAGAATTAATTAACTATATTATATATAAAAAAGAAATGTAAAATATATTCAAATTAATGTCCATGAACATCTTATAATTACCTCTCACTTTCCTCAATCTATCTTTTCCCATCAAGTACTTCACTTTGAATTTGTTAATAGAGTTATGATCCCAAATGTGATCTACATGAATCTTTGTTACAAACTAAAGAAGATATTCAATAATGTACACCATAGTCTAGTATACCATATATCCCTCCACCATAGAACCCTTAAGATGTGCTCTTTGTCAAACCAAAGCCTTCAAAAATTTTAAGTGCCTCTCAACCATCCACATTGACCTTGTGTGTACAGGTCCACACAATCCAATATCTTCAACTTGGTGTATGAGGTAGTGTTCTTGTGCATTGAAAAAGGTTGAAGGTAGACACTTTTTCATTTCACACATTTGATGAGGAATTTTTCTCTTTCAATACTTTATATCTTCTTTATGGATTTTTTAGATGACAACCACCTACAAGAGATTCAAGATGCAAATATATTAACTAAACTTTACAAAATAATATACAATATATTACATAACAAGTAAAAAAAATCACAAATATAATATCTATACAATAATTGAATAAATATTTGTATCATCAAAAAATGGAAGAACTTTCATTTGGGACTGGTTTAGCCCTCTGAGTTAGTGGTTTGGGGTCATGTCAAATGCCTTGAATGGGTCTTTGACTTGGATCTGACTTTTTCCCCTGTCTTGTTCTATTTTCCACTTCTTTTCTGCTTGTTTCTGGCATCTTGCTCTGAGAATTTGAGGTTCTTCACTTCAGGGTCAAGGTCAACCTCGACCCTGACCCATGATTTAAATTTCAAATTTTGAAGGTTTTCGGATGTCGAGTTTCAAAAAGATTTATCTTCCCGCTTCCGGGTCAGTTGTTTCAGGCTTTAAAATGGTAAACTCTTAAATGATATTTAATTTAGGTCCACTTCTAAGGGTATAGGATTAATGAGAATTTATTTCTCCTATGTCATCCTCTCTAGAAGTTTGTGGACTAGTATATAAGAAAGCCTTCTACCCTCATTTCAATCCCCCATCAATGAAAAGTGCTCAATCGAAAGCAATTATCAATCACAAGAGAAATATGCATTCAAGAACTCAAGCATTCAAAAATTCAATTTCCCCATTGAAGATCAAGGATTCAAGCATTGAAACCTTTGAAGGGATTTGTTTCAAGCATTCAAGATTCATCATTCAAACCCTACATCTATTCATCATGGTGGTGTGATCTTCCTTCAAGATTTCTTTGTCCATCTTCAAGATCTATTCATTTTTCCTTCAAGGTGGATTCCAAACATACAATCATGGAGGTTTTGATTTACCTTTATGGTTTTTGATGTTGAGTATAAGATTTCATATTAACATACTTGTTTACATTTCAAATACAATTGCATATCTACTAAATATCATAGCTTCATTGTTATATCTACTTCTACTGCTTGCTAGTATTCTCCATTTCAATTCTATTTCAAGGTTAATTCCAAAACTAGGGTTTGACCAAGGAAAACCCCTCATCCAAACAAAAAAACTATTTTTATTATAGGAACAGGTGTGAAATAATGAATTACAAAGTAAATTCAGATTCCCTTTTTGGCAAACTTTTCAGATCCACGAACATAATTTTTGTCAGAGCAACATAGGTCAAGGTCGACATAAAGGGGTTAAGGTTTACCTTCATTTGGGTCAAGGTTGACCTAGTTTAGAAAAGCAAAATATTTGTGGGTTTTATCTATCACTATGTTTCAATTCCAGATCCGGTTGTAGAATTTCTAGAAATTCAGTACAGACACCAGAAAATAGCAATTTCCAGATCTGCTACCTCTCAAGATAAGTGTTTTAATTTATCCTAATCTTTCTAATTTATTGATTCACTTTATAATTAGATCCCCCTTTCCCTCTTTATCCATAATTAGTTGATTCCTCTTTGCATTGATCGTCTCCTTTCAGTTAATCAATTGGGATCTCCTTGTCTTGGATTAGGAGGTGACCTATGTCCACAACATTTTCCATCATACACACATTCCATTCATAGATATAAAAATATATATACATTTGATATATATTTTTATATTTTATAATATCATTAATTACCTCATGTATTTTCCAAGATCATATATAACTTGCTTGACATTATTATCGAAGTGGTCTGGGAGAGATAGAGGTAAAATGTATTGCAATAATTATAAAATGATTTTTTCATTATTTTCTAATATAATAAAATGAAAAGTACATGAAGTATACAAATATATGGTAAATATGCAAGAACATGAATTACCTTAATGAAGGTATGCTAATCATGCATTTTCATCTCAGGCCCAAATTGACTTTTCTTTCATATGAGATTGTTTATGTTTGCAAAAATCCTGTGGGAAATCAATTTTTACGACTTCTTTTATAGCTTTTCTTTGTTGATCCGTTAACAACCAAGGAAGGGCACTTATATTTTTTTTTCAAAGGTGGCAATGCCACTTGATATATTTATGTTAATAATATATTTTTATTTACATTTTTTTGTTGGTTCAAAAAAGGGGCTCCTGGAGAAAAGAACTAGAAAGAAAAACTTCATTCGTGACCTTGTCCAAATGGACATCTAGAGGAGAAAAAGAGAACTGAAAGGGGAGAAGAAAAAGGGAAATCCCCTTACACAGTGCCCCATAATTACATTTGAATCTTCATGGGAAATCTGATGACTGTCCCTAAAAACTAGATAATTGTTTGGCCCATTCGCAGTTACAAAAAGACCGAAGGCGTATAAAGGATATAAAAGATACATCAACCTCGATAAGTAGATGGGTTATACAACATACATAAAAGATAATTGTAGGATAGAAGACCAATAAGATAGAGAAGACCAACAAAATAGCTTCTCTGACAGAATTCCAGTCTTCATATGGAGGATAACACTTTTGACCTTGATGACGAAGTAGCCTTGGAGCCTCTTTTTTAATATATGCACAATAAGAGAGCCACAAAAAACAAAAAAAACCACAAGGTACAATATCAAAAATATATAATTAATCCTCCATAAAAATTGTAGAAGCATCAATAGATCCAAGTTTGAGGTTAAGATCAGGAATGGGCTGCATGGAGACCGAGCTAGGTTGTGCAAGAACAATCGGCTGAGAGGGAATGTGAATGGAAGAATCTTTCTCCAATAGGTCAAGTATTGCCAAAAACATCTGATGAATTCTATTTTTAAGGCCCACCCCATTTCCTCCTTTTCCTTGACACTTCGATGTTGGAGGATTAAGGGGTGCTGTAGTATCTGGATGATTGGTAAATCCCTAATGGAATTGTACCCCAGGATAGACCTATATAATGTACCTTCATAACAGTACCTATCAACTAAGTGTCACAATGATAGAGGTGATATCTTTGGGTTATTAATTGTGTAAGTGAATCTTGGATGCAATATGTCACCCTGCAGATCATAGATCCAACTAGACTATTAAGGTTCCATTGAGTACTTTTGTCGAAAGGATTAGATTCAAGAAGTCGAGATGTAAATGCCAAATTAGTTATGTGTTAAGTCTTAAGTTTATCTTGGATTAGATTAATAGTTGAGGTGATGATTCTAGTAACTCCTACGAAGAGGATGAGTAATGTTTTCATGATGTATTATATGGTTATACCATAGTGATGTTTTGGTGATGTTATTAGAACCCTAAACAAGGATTTGTTAGATCCTAGACTAATAGGATTATTCTGCATTTTGTTTTCCTAGACTAGGAAATTTAATCATACTTGTGATAAGAATTTTATAGGACCCGACTATTATGGTTACCCCTTACCGATGTGGAACCATCAACCTATCTTAAATATCATGCTAAGGAAAATTGAGAATCTTTGGGATTAGGAGTACTATGGAGTTATGCAATCGAATTATGTAGATGGAATTCAATTGAAATAATGAACGTATTCTATATGTTTGCAAGCCTACATTTGGATTATGCTCTCTATGAGGGCACTGTACTTTATGTAACTTTGATTACGCAGTAGAAATTATAGCTTGTGTGTATAAAATTATATGGATTTGAATTATGCACTATATGAAAGTGATTAGATGTATGCATTGAATTATGAATTATGAGGAAGTGATTGTAAGAATGAAATTGAGTTCTATGTTGCAAATGAATATCATGTTAGACATCTTCACTGTATTGATGTTATGAGTAATTGATGATTACCTTATGATGATGTTAGATTATTGATGATCATGATTTCAATTGAATTACAAGATTAGTATGCATTAGAGATGCAATTGAATTATGCAATTGAAAGTGTATTGATTTGATTATTTTACACTATATGATCTTATGCAGTTGAAATTGAGTTGATTTGATAAATGTACCTTACATGACTATATGCAATTGAATTTTGATTAAACTGAAGATGTTATATCTTATATGTTTACTCATATTGGTTTTCTTCCTTGAATTACTGATGCTGCATTGAGGTGTTGCACGTGGAAGGACCATGGAAATACATTCGGCAAAATCACATTGAATGTATGTGCAACCAGCTAAGCCAAGGCCCCGTCTATGAAGAGACTCAAGGCCTCGTTCTAAAGTATTTTATTCGTAATAGTAATTTGGGTGTATGTGTGTAGGAATGTTATGTGTTGTGACAAAATTGGACATACCTTGTGTGTAATGTTATTTTGTGAAGTGTCACTTGACACTAGTGTTTCATGCTATCAAGGTATGCCATGTGGTTGAGTGAGAGTACATTCTAGAAGCCTTTTGGGAGAAATCCTAAGCACACCCATTTGTCATAGGACCCCATAATGAAGTCCCCATCTTTTATTTTCGTACATACTCTTAATCATAAGTTTTAGAGGGTTAAAAGTGGCCTTAAGGAGTGGTTTTACGCATTTTTAGCTAACCCATTCCGTGTACCTATGGGTTAGGGGTATTTTCAACATGGGAGAAGCCCAAGATTGACTTTTTGTCACCTCCAAAAGTGCATATTTAATCTTGAACGAAAATTTCAACTTGTCATATAGCCCAAAAATAACTTTCATGACCACTCACCTTGTTTGGAGAAGTCCTAGGTCACCCACTTCCAAGGACCACCTTAATGAGGTGAGGGGTGTGTAAGGTTTGTGATTTTGGCAGCCAATGAGAGGGCATGCTTTCCCTTAGGATTTTGGGAAGTTGGTTTAGAGGTCCTTTTAGTAGAATTTTGGAGAACATTGTTGTTGTTCACCCATTCTCTATCCTTAGAGATCACCAAAGTTAGAGGAGAATGAAAATCTTGGAATTGGGAAAAGGGCTCAACTCTCCTTCATTTTGCATTTGGATTTGAGGTTGGATTTGCTCTCACTCTTGTTGTAGTAAATATATGAGTTTATGTTTTCTTTGGCTCCCCATGGTTGGTCATGGAGGAAGCTTTGCATTTGTTTCTTTGTTTTGTTTTAGCTCCCCATGGTTGGTCATGGTGAGAGCAAGCATGTCATGTGTTTTCTTTTGTAATTGTATTTGGGTTGTATACTCTTGGATTCACTCACCCTTGGGAGGGAAGAGAAACCAAGAGGGGATGTGGGAAATGGAGGCAACTCCATGTGAAGAGTCTCCTCCATGTGTGGGGAAGGATGAAGCTTGGGTGAGTGATTTTCCCCAAGTAACCTTGCATTTAGCCCATGAGGCATTGGGGGTATAAGGAGGGAAGATTGGCCATGTGAGCCTTGTTATGAAATTGTGTTATTTGGGTCCATGTGTGGCCTTGTTATTTTTATGCAATGGTTGTCTCCATGGGTTGTCCACCCACACCCCACAAAAGAAGTTCTTGGAATTTCTTAGTTTCAGCCTTGAGGGAATTTGGGGTTTTACAATTGTATGTTTTCTTGTGAGTGTTTGTGTATGAGTGCATGTATCCTATTTAATGTGGTTTCCCCAAGCTCGAGGGTGGCCTCATGAGAAGCCTAAGATGGGAGGTGAGAATCCCATGGTTTCTTCCCTATTTTTATTGCAGGTATTGAAGTCTTGATTCATGTAGATGAAGCTTGATGGAGTTCATTCCTTGGATGTGTTTGTATGAAGAAACCACTCCTTGTAGTAGGAGCATACTTGTGGATTTGGATAGTGTTTTCATTCTCTTTATTGGAGCACTATGAAATTGTATATTGTATGTTAAGAGAGAAAATTATGTTATTTTGATATTATCCTTCATTGTATATTTGAGTGTGCAAATGTTTATGAAAAAGTTATGTTACTCTTGAAATGCATAACTCATTTCCATTTGAAGTTGAAATGTGTATAATGTAATGGTAGGAGAAATTCTATTTTACTCCTATGATGGAGAAAGATAAAATATAGTGTGTTTTTGGTTATATCAAATAGAAGAGAGTTATCAATACTTTGTAGTTATTGCATGGAAATCATTGCATATATATGTTAAATGATTTGCAAACAAAGAATAAGATTTCTACCTCTCTCTATTTTTACAAGATAATTTGATAGCTTATTATTGCATATTGTTTTAGAAGCAATAAATTTAGTTGAGAATTTTGATCTATTCTTAACATTAAATTCATTTCAATAGATGACTACTTGTTTCAAATGATAAATTGATATATCATCTATAACACATTCTATGTACCTAAACCAAACAATTTTTTTTTAAAAAAAATCATGAAAATGTGTAGAGAAAATGAAACTTCACATACAAATGTAAATAAGTGGCAAATGAAGTCCTACAGATCTCTGAATTTTGTATGGGAAAAAAATCCCATACAAATCCATACCACAAACATTATTATATTAATATAATTTATTTACTTAAAATTCTAAACAATAAAATACTAAATTTTATCCCACACTTCATAACTCCCCATAAAGGGCGCAGAGCATGGGAGACCTCACCTTGCCATTTATTAAATTATGTCCTGCACTTTAACTTAATACATCTGACCAGCCTCATGTCATGGTACTATTATCCCTTGATTTTTATTTTTTACGTTTTCCCAAGCCCTGCGTGAGCTTTCCTTTAGGCATGGTGTTTGGATGAAGTGGGGCCCAAACCTCCATGCTATCTCCTAACCACCTCTCCTTAGTAATCTGGTGCAAGATTTTTTGTGAATGTGCTGATTTTGTTTATGGAAAAAGTTTGGTGGGTCCCAAGGTATTATAATTAATTAATATATTATAATTGTTAATTGAATTAATATATGTTTATTTAATTATGGTTATTGGTTTAATTGATTATTTATTTTTATATACAATATTTATATATATTGACAATCTAATTATAATAATCAATTTGACATTAATTTATATATATAGAAAATTATTAATCTATATATATAAGAATATTATTTAATAAATATTCTAGGAATATTCTTTTACTCTTTGATAATCTATATGATTAATAGATTATCGTTTGACAAATTTTTCATAAATTTGATTAACGAAAGCTTTTAATATTGAATTTCCACTTAGTATCTTAATTAAAATAATTATGCTAATTAGACCTTTCCTGATTGTATTCTAGACGTAACTAGTAGGGTGATCTAATCATGATTTTTTCATCCTAACCCCTTCGAAACTTGGTTACAACTTCTCTCCCTAGTTTGGATTCCTTGCTAGAACTTTTCAGCTAGTAACTTATGGAAAACAACTTTGTAGAGGTATTGTCCTTCTGACTCTTTTGAACTTTGTCATAGACACCTATTAACCTGCATCATAAACTTGGAACTATTATCCTTAAACAAAAAAAATTGTTGGTTGTCTTTTGGCCCTAATTTTTGGGCATTACATTTTGGTATCAGAGCACTGGGTTCAACTCTAGGAACCTTTGTGTCATTACGCTTTGCAAAGAAAGTATTCATGTATGCATAGTAACCCTTTTGAGTTATGTATGTGAGGAGCATGTGTGAGTACATTATGGAAAGGTCATGCCAACATCATCATGTGTGGGTGCCCTATTATGGCTATGGGAATACCTCCAAGAAGCCAAACCCTTATAACACCGGATATTAGGTAACGACACTTCCTAAATTGCATAGAACCTCCAGATGGGTGCCCCTTCAAAACCATGATCATGGAATTAAAAGCATATATTGAAAAAACTAGCAACTTGTGACCCATGTGGGGGCAATATGGTTGGCAGTCTTTCCATCGTGGAAAAAACGTTGCTTGTTTGAGCTCAGTAAAATCAACTTAAGTATTGTCTCCTAGTAGACAGTGTCGTTAAAAAGGTCTTTGAGTGACCTACCTCCTTGACGACTTCATGAGGCCGGTACTGCTAGTCAGTGACGATGCATGTCTAAAAAGGGACTTTTAACTCTATTATCTCTTAGAGTATGACATATCATTTGTGCTACGTAATCTTTGGAAATAGTGCAGTTGAAGAAATCAAGGTATGCTTGGGAACCCTAGAATCATGCATTAGTGGGGGGTCCCACTTAAGGTTCATGGGATTCGTGCTCTATAATAATAGGATTTGTAGGAAATATTCAATGGATGGAAGAGTAATTGCTCTTTTAAATAAGATATTTACCTAATGATCGTTGTCCCTCAAAGCCATGACGACATACATTCCACGAAGGGACATAACGAAGTTGGATTGAATGGTATCCTAACATAATAACATCAATGAGGCCTCTCAAACATCCAATATCCCACACATGTAGTTTGGATAATGAGGTGCACAGAGTGTTGTAGAAACTAGGCAGAATGGCCAAACCATTTTAGTATGGGGTGGAAAATTGTTCTATACCCTCGCAGGATGTACATTATTAAGCTATGGTGGGGCCCATGCCATGATGTAAATATTTTTTTTTATATATGATGGAAACACTCTAGGATCAT
Source organism: Chamaecyparis obtusa (assembly GCA_027943335.1). Taxonomy (NCBI): domain Eukaryota; kingdom Viridiplantae; phylum Streptophyta; class Pinopsida; order Cupressales; family Cupressaceae; genus Chamaecyparis; species Chamaecyparis obtusa. The sequence continues at coordinate 517,904 of BSBK01007037.1, read as the reverse complement.
CGACAACTTCTCCTTGTATAGACTAGGACCTTCTCAAAGCATTGAGAACTTATGATATAGCTTGGGAAGGCTAATTAGTCATAGAAGATGGATGATGGTAACCTATGTTATGAAAAGCATTGTAGTACCAGAGTAAGGTAAAGGAGACTCGTTTATTTATTGCTTCAGACAATGAAAGTATGGTGCCCCTAGTTGAGGTATAGATTGAATCACCTATGGATATGTAAGTTATAGGTTGAAATTCCTCAGTATTCTGTGGTGGGTACTCCTTCTTTTGGATTTGATGTCAGTTGTTTCATTTTTCTTATGGTCTTCTTGAGTTGTTTATCTTCTTGGTGGAACTTTCCACGTATTGGACTGGTACCTTTTTTTTCTTTGATTGGGTTTTTTCACCAACTATATAGTTCTTATATTGGTGGTTGCCACCATTGATTTTTTTATTGAAATGAGCTCACTTTTTATTTTTGTATTCGAAGTTAAAGCAGACAGATTTCCTTTTTGAGAATTACTTGTATCTATTTTGGGTGACTATTATGAGCATTCTCTTTTGCTGCCAGTCCTATGTCATTTGAACCCATTTTGTTTTAAAGAGTCCCACCAATCATGTGTATATGAGGTAACACCTAGAAAGAGATATTATCCCATGTTGGAAGGTACTATAGGATCGATAGATCAGATCCATGCTCTACTATGATGAATAACAGAAATGATTGGTTTCCTTGTAGTTGGAGTAGGTGAAAGTTGGTGAGTTGACAAACCATGGTGGTGTAAATTATTTTATAAGACATACAGTTTTGTAAGTGGCCTTGCATGGGTGTTAGTATTATGAAGTTCATCCTTTGGGTAATCATGTACCCTAATAGGAAAGATCTATGATGTCATGATTGACCTTAAGAGATCAATGATTATTGAATGTTCTAAACTACCCTAGTAGGGGAATTGATTAGGATGGATAAGAAAGGGCTAGTTGGAGTGAAATGCATTAGTGTTATATTTAGAAATGGACAAGTGTAGGAATCCTATAATACTCATACGATGCATTCCGATAAGGATTTGTATTTGCCCCATAAGTTAGTTTGTGAAAGAAAGTCCCTCCTTTCCCTAGCTTGTTGAGAGTGAAAAGTCAAAAACATTTGGGTGGTTCATTAGTTGGAGACTCCATGTTGTAGATCTTAATGATCTAGAGAAATGTGATGATGGAACCTCTTCGAAATATTATTGTGATGAAATTTGGGAGAAGATATTTCTCGACAAGACCCTAGGTTTTGAAAATTGAGGGTTCAGAAGGATAGGTTAAAAGTGTAAAACTTGCCTAAAGAACTATGGAACAAAAATCATAGAGTATGTACCACCCTGAGGGGGTGTTGTTGGAAGAAGAATATGTTCCTTATATATTCGTGATCACCCTTGAAAAAGAAGACTGTATCCTATCAAGTACATGACCCTAAAACCCAGGAATGGTCACACTCTCAACACCTATGTTCCTAACTCTCTTACGATCAAAAATACAATGATGCTTTTATTAAACTATCAATAAGGGAGAAGTACTTTTGTACCCTATTTTAATAAGTACTCTGGAGAGAGAGGACTCATGTGTGTGGCATCTTGATACACTTATATCAAAAGGGAGTTTCCTTATGAATGAAAAGTTTCAACGAAAGAGCCCCCATACCCTCTAATGAGAATTGTGTTCTAGTAATAGTCCTATTAAATGAATAGATGGAAGGATAAAATGTGGTAGTAACCCACTAGGATTGGAGTGAATTTTCTTTTTTGAAATAGGAACCGGTAACTCCAATTTTATTATAGAAAGGATTTAGAGGTTCTCTTCATCATTTGATGCCTCATGGTAAATAGAGGGTTTACATTATGCCTATGGTAGTAGAAACCCTTATGGATTATGTTGTAAACGCACTAGATCCTTGAAGACCCTAAGATACATTATAAATTTTTGGTGGTGATAACCATCCTAAATGAGAAAAGACTCCTTCAACCCCTATCTAGTTGGGGAAATAGAATTATATATGAGAATTATCTAGATAAGGAGACCCTATAGGTATACTTCATTTGGAATATGTAGTTTTCTTTCGTAAGCCTGCTACCTATTGATAGACGTTTCAGCTTTCGGGAGTAAGCCTATTCCTTGGGGGGGATGATGTAAGGCCCACCCCATTTCCACCTTTTCCTCGACACTTCAATGTCGGAGGATTAAGGGGTGTTGTAGTATCTGGATGATTGGTAAATCCCTAATGAAATTGTACCTTGGTATAGACCTATATATTGTACCTTCATAACAGTACCTATCAACTAAGTGTCGCAATGACAAAGGTGATATCTCTGTGTTATTAATTGTGTAAGTGAATCTTGGATGCAGTATGTCACCCTGCGGATCATAGATCTAGCTAGACTATTAAGGTTCCATTGAGTACTTTTTTTGAAAGGATTAGATTCAAGAAGTCGAGATGTAAATGCCAAACTAGTTATGTGTTAATTCTTAAGTTTATCTTGAATTAAATTAATAGTTGAGGTGATGATTCTAGTAACTCCTACGAGGAGGATGAGTAATGTTTTGATGATGTATTATATGGCTATACCATAGTGATGTTTTGGTGATGTTATTAGAACCCTGAACAAGGATTTGTTAGATCCTAGACTAATAGGATTATTCTGCATTTTGTTTTCCTAGATTAGGAAATTTAATCATACTTGTGATAAGAATTTTATAGGACCCGACTGTTATGGTTACCCCTTACCAATGTGGAACCATCGACCTATCTTAAATATCATGCTAAGGAAACTTGAGAATCTTTGGGATTAGGAGTACTATGGAGTTATGCAATCAAATTATGTAGACAGAATTGAATTGAAATAATGAACGTATTCTATATGTTTGCAAGCCTACATTTGGATTATGATCTATATGAAGGCACTATACTTTATGTAACTTTGATTACGCAGTAGAAATTATAACTTGTGTGTATAAAATTATATGCATTTGAATTATGCACTATATGAAAGCGATTAGATGTATGCATTGAATTATGAATTATGAGGAAGTGATTGTAAGAATGCAATTGAGTTCTATGTTGCAAATGAATATCATGTTAGACATCTTCATTGTATTGATGTTATGAGTAATTGATGATTACCTTATGATGATGTTAGATTATTGATGATCATGATTTCAATTGAATTAAGAGATTAGTATGCATTAGAGATGCAATTGAATTATGCAATTGAAAGTGTATTAATTTGATTACTGTACCCTATATGATCTTATGCAGTTGAAATTGAGTTGATTTGATAAATGTACCTTACATGACTATATGCAATTGAATTTTGATTAAACTGAAGATGTTATATCTTATATGTTTATTCATATTGGTTTTCTTCCTTGAACTACTAATGCTGCATTGAGGTGTTGCAGGTGGAAGGACCGTGGAAATACATTCGGGGAAATCACATTGAATGTATGTGCAACCAGCTAAGCCAAGGCCCCATGTATGAAAAGACCCGAGGCCTCGTTGTAAAGTATTTTATTCATAATAGTAATTTGGGTGTATGTGTGTAGGAATGTTATGTGTTGTGACAAAATTGGACATACCTTGTGTGTAATGTTATTTTGTGAAGTGTCACTTGACACTAGTGTTTAATGTTATCAAGGTATGCCATGTGGTTGAGTGAGATTACATTCTAGAAGCCTTTTGGGAGAAATCCTAAGCACACCCACTTGTCATAGGACCCCATAATGAAGTCCCCATCTTCTATTTTCGTGCATACTCTTAATCATAAGTTTTAGAGGGTTAAAAGTGGCCTTAAGGAGTGGTTTTATGCATTTTTAGCTAACCCATTCCATGTACCTATGGGTTGGGGGTATTTTCAGCATGGGAGAAGCCCAAGATTGACATTTTGTCCCCTCCAAAAGTGCATATTTAATCTTGAACGAAAATTGCAACTTGTCATATGGCCCAAAAAGTACTTTCATGACCACTCACCTTGTTTGGAGAAGTCCTAGGTCACCCACTTCCAAGGACCACCTTTATGAGGTGAGGGGTGTGTAAGGTTTGGGGTTTTGGCAACCAATGAGAGGGCTTGCTTTCCCTTAGGATTTTGGGGAGTTGGTTTAGAGGTCCTTTTAGTAGAATTTTGGAGAACATTGTTGTTGTTCACCCATTCTCTATCCTTAGAGATCACCAAAGTTAGAGGAGGAAGAAAATCTTGGAATTGGGAAAAGGGCTCAACTCTCCTTCATTTTGCATTTGGATTTGAGGTTGGATTTGCTCTCACTCTTGTTGTAGTAAATATATGAGTTTATGTTTTCTTTGGCTCCCCATGGTTGGTCATGGAGGAAGCTTTGCATTTGTTTCTTTGTTGTGTTTTAGCTCTCCATGGTTGGTCATGGTGAGAGAAAGCATGTCATGTGTTTTCTTTTGTAATTGTATTTGGGTTGTATACTCTTGGATTCACTCACCCTTGGGAGGGAAGAGCAACCAAGAGGGGATGTGGGAAATGGAGGCAACTCCATGTGAAGAGTCTCCTCCATGTGTGGGGAAGGATGAAGCTTGGGTGAGTGATTTTCCCCAAGTAACCTTGCATTTAGCCCATGAGGCATTGGGGATATAATGAGGGAAGATTGGCCATGTGAGCCTTTTTATGAAATTGTGTTATTTGGGTCCATGTGTGGCCTTGTTATTTTTATGCAATGGTTGTCTCCATGGGTTGTCCACCCACGACCCACAAAAGAAGTTCTTGAAATTTCTTAGTTTCAACCTTGAGGGAATTTGGGTTTTTACAATTGTATGTTTTCTTGTGAGTGTTTGTATATGAGTGTATGTATCCCATTTAATGTGGTTTCCCCAAGCTCGGGGGTGGCCGGATGAGAAGCCTAGGATGGGAGGTGAGCATCCCATGGTTTCTTCCCTATTTTTATTGCAGGTATTGAAGTCTTGATTCATGTAGATGAAGCTTGATGGAGTTCATTTCTTGGATGTGTTTGTATGAAGAAACCACTCCTTGTAGTAGGAGCATACTTGTGGATTTGGATAGTGTTTTCATTCTCTTTATTGGAGCACTATGAAATTGTATATTGTATGGAAAGAGAGAAAATTATGTTATTTTGATACTATCCTTCATTGTATATTTGAGTGTGCAAATGTATATGAAAAAGTTATGTTACTCTTGAAATGGATAACTCATTTCCATTTGAAGTTGAAATGTGTATAATGTAATGGTAGGAGAAATTCTATTTTACTCCTATGATGGAGAAAGATAAAATATAGTGTGTTTTTGGTTATATCAAATAGAAGAGAGTTATCAATACTTTGTAGTTATTGCATGGAAATCATTGCATATATATGTTAAATGATTTGCAAACAAAGAATAAGATTTTTACCTCTCTCTATTTTTACAAGATAATTTGATAGCTTGTTATTGCATATTGTTTTAGAAGTAATAAATTTAGTTGAGAATTTTGATCTATTCTTAACATTAAATTCATTTCAATAGATGACTACATGTTTCAAATGATAAATTGATATTTCATCTATAACACATTCTATGTACCTAAACCAAACAATAAAAAAAATAAAAAAATCATGAAAATGTGTAGAGAAAATGAAACTTCACATACAAATGTAAATAAGTGGCAAATGAAGACCTACAGATCTCTGAATTTTGTATGAGAAAAAAATCTCATACAAATCCATACCACAAACATTATTATATTAATATAATTTATTTACTTAAAATTCTAAACAATAAAATACTAAATTTTATCCCACACTTCATAACTCCCCATAAAGGGCGCAGAGCATGGGAGACCTCACCTTGCCATTTATTAAATTATGTCCTGTACTTTAACTTAATACATCTGACCAACCTCATGTCATGGTACTATTATCCCTTGATTTTTATTTTTTACATTTTCCCAAGCCCTTCGTGAGCTTTCCTTTAGGCATGGTGTTTGGGTGAAGTGGGGCCCAAACCTCTATGCTATCTCCTAACCACCTCTCCTTAGTAATCTGGTGCAAGATTTTTTGTGAATGTGCTGATTTTGTTTATGGAAAAAGTTTGGTGGGTCCCAAGGTATTTAAGCCCCCAACTTTTTAACAAGCTCTCCTCCTTCCTTTAAAATCGCACCTCTCTCCATAAGACTTTGGTCTTTATAATTTATATTTTATAATTTATTAATTAGTTAATAAATATATTAATTAATTAATATATTATAATTGTTAATTGAATTAATATATGTTTATTTAATTATGGTTATTGGTTTAATTGATTATTTATTTTTATATACAATATTTTTATATATTGACAATCTAATTATAATAATCAATTTGAAATTAATTTATATATATAGAAAATTATTAATCTATATATATAAGAATATTATTTAATAAATATTTTAGGAATATTCTTTTACTCTTTGATAATCTATATGATTAATAGATTATCGTTTGACAAATTGTTCATAAATTTGATTAACAAAAGCTTTTAATATTGAATTTCCACTTAGTATCTTAATTAAAATAATTATGCTAATTAGACCTTTCCTGATTGTATTCTAGACGTAACTAGTAGGGTGATCTAATCATGATTTGTTCATCCTAACCCCTTCGAAACTCAGTTACAACTTCTCTCCTTAGTTTGGATTCCTCGCTAGAACTTTTCAACTAGTAACTTATGGAAAACAACTTTGTAGAGGTATTGTCCTTCTAACTCTTTTGAACTTTTTCATAGACACCTATTAACCCGCATCATACACTTGGAATTATTATCCTTAAAAAAAAAAATTGTTGGTTGTGTTTTGGCCTGAATTTTTGGGCATTACACTATTGACACATTCTTTGGTCAGAAAACCACCGAATTGATGTAGAGAAGCTTTGATAGGGCGAAAAGATTGCCTTTTGATGGACTTTTTTATACTCTCCAGGACCATGTAGATTGCATGATTGGATTCCTGAATTTCACTACAAGCTTTGACAATTTTTTTATTTTTCACACCTTTCATCCAATATTTTCCCTAATGTCTCTGTTATATTCTTTCCAATATGCATAGTATAAAAAAAATGCACAATTTGTAGCTTATCATAGTAGGGAAACTTAATAAATTATATGTGATAACTTCTTAGTCCCTTTGGAATGTGGTCATTAATGCATTAACAACATTCACAATCATCAATTACATCATCAGTAAACTGAACACAATATAAAAATATAAATTTCAAACATAAACCATTAGATGGAATGGCATAACCTTGACGATTAATTATATTATATCCCAAATTTCATATTTGAGGTGTCATTCTTCATGTCTTTGATGTAGTCTCTTCTTTCCCATTGAAAAGATATTTTTCAGTATTTCGATACTTTTGATTTTTGTGGAGGAATTGCCTATACTTGTCAAACACCTGCTTTCCTAAACTTTTTGAATGATGAGATTTCATCTTTGGACCACAAAATGGACATGTAAATTTTCCATTTGTTTGAAGACTCACAAGATCATGTATAACTGGATTAAATATATTAATTTTTATAATTATAATTATCATGCACAACTTGAACACTATAACATACCACAAAAATGTGTTATTTGTAGGGCATCATGAATTGTCCATACAAGCATTGCATGAAATTGAAATTGTATTTTTCCTATTCATATAGAGACATCATATATAGTGACACCACTCCATAACTATAACAACTCACCGATAAGAGGCTCAATATATACATTCATATATTTAACTTGGTACTTACCTAGTTGAATGAATAAAAACATTACATAATTATTATGACCATTTTCAATAAAATATTTATAATTTAATGTAGATGACTATTAAATAAAAAAATACCTGGAACAATCATTGCCAACATTATGTGCTCCCTCTTTATTGACATCCATTGAGGAATATTATTTTTAATAATAAAAATAGACGAGACTAAGTAAATAGATCTCAACTCTCCAAATGGATTGACACCATCCGCTACCAATGAAAGCCTAAGATTATGAAGTTCTTCTTTAAAGTGTGGCCACTTTTCCTCTATGTCCATAAATGAAGAACCATATGCAGTAATTTGAATAATGTTATCTCAACTTCTATTGCATGCATGGTAATCCATAAATTGTGTCAAGCTAGTGCACCTGAATAATCATTGCAAACGTGGAATAATGAGAATATAGAAAACAACTTTGTGAGGAACCTTTTTTGTTAGTTGATCTATTTGATATCTACTGATGTGACATTCAGTGAATTCTATTGCAAATTTATGTTGTTTATGATATATAATATGATCATTGGGACATGCATCTATTTCTTGATACTCCATTCCAATATCTTTCATAATGGAAGATACTTCTCGGTATGAGCGAGGTAGAATATTTGATGGTGGTAACAAAAAATCACCTATCAATCTACAATGAAAAATATAATTTGTTAATATAAATAATATTAATGGTACATGTTTCACCCATTATTTACTATGATGAAATAACAACAAAAGTAGATGAAAAAAGATTACATATATGTAATACCTTAACATATGTGAGATTATTATGTTCGATAAACCATTCATAAACTTCAATTTCACAAAAAACAATACAGTGGAAATAATATTTGTTTGGGAGCCTTTGTAAAGGGTATTGTATGCCTTCTCAAGTAGAGGTAAATCATGAACAACATCAAAGTCATCTTGATCATCATGATTAGCTGCACCAATACCAAATGTGTCATGAATCAATGCATTTGTACCATCATATTCAAATTTTTTTCTATCACATCATCTTCTTCTTCTATAGGATCATAATCTTCAACTTTGATATTCAAATATCCATGATCCTCCACTTGGAGAATCACATTCTCTAGGTTGTGGTGGTCCATATCATGTTCCCTAGGGTACTCCAGCTATATAGGAATAATCAACATAAATAAACCATGATCATGATCTCATCATCAAGTAATTTATTATGTATATAAATTTTTAAAATGATATAATGAACAACTTACCAATTGACGATAATCATGCCCTCCTTAAATATGATCATGTTACCTACAATGTTTCTTAGTTGTTCTGATTAGAAGTCTTCTAGGCTTTAAGCCCTTACAATTTTTATAGGGAAGATAACATTTTTAATCACCTTTTATTTTCAAGCTAGACCACAATCTAGCAATTGTCTCCTTATTTTTTTCTTCATTGATATTATCTGGCATGGTATTTCTTTACTGACAAAAAAATTGGGCTATGGAAACTTCGGTCTATAACCTTGACAAACTAAGAAAAATGATATCGCAAGTAAAAAAGTCTTCTAAGAACTAATTATATAGAACTTGAAATGTTTGTTATTGTTTTAGTATAATATACCAAATTGAAATACTTAAATAGATAAAAAATGAAAAATGAACCAAAACCATTGAAACATAGTACTCGGGTACTGCAAGTACTCAATGCAGGGACATCCTGGGATGGGTACTTTGAGGTTTTGTGGAGATCAACATAATGCCAATTTTAGGTTAATAAGTAAACTTAAATCATAGGTATAGATTTTATCCTAGGCTTAGATTCACACCTATTTCTTGGGAAAATGTGTCATTCTCCTAGTATCTTGTAACAATGCCCAGCAAGAGGGACACATGAACATGAACTCTTTAAAGATGTCCCTATCTATTTTGATGCTTTTATAAGATTATCAACTTGAATTTTATTTTTTTAATAATTCACAAAGATAACAATTCATTCTTGGTTAGCCATCAACATTTAATCAAACACAACACCATATCTCTAATTTGTGGAAAAGATGACCTTTGTATTCTTTTGGCACTTGGTTCACTTAAGTAACCTTAGAGCCTTGAATTTATCATGTCCTTTTCACAATGAAGATGATCCTCTAGGAGCATACCAAACTCTTAAGGGGTTAAGTGTTTTTTTATCACTCATGAATATCAAGCGCTACAACAAGTTTTTAGGAAAAACAAGCCTAGAAAATTGAACCTCCAGTCATTAAAATGGCCATGTCTTGCTTAATATTCCATAAAAATCAATTACAATGGAATTTTCAAAAAGACAATTCATAGTCCTAAATGTTCCAATAGGTTTACAATTATAAAATAGTAATATGTAATGGAAAAGAATATAAGTGTAACATAGCAATCAAAGAAGATGAAAGAGTAGAGGAATCATGTCATTTGGATGAACATAGTTGAGACTAAAGAGAGCTAGCTATGGGATTTTTATTTGGTTATCATGGGAAGGTAAAGATTACATGAAAATGTAGTCATAGTAGAAATTTATGAAGCACAATGAGACACATAGTAATAAAAATAGCCATTGTTACATATTTTACCTCTTCATGGGAAAATTTGTTTAAAGTGAAGTATTTTATTGACTTAACCCCTCAAGGGAACCCCAAGTTTCAACTTCCTCCTTAGGTTTGGTTAAGATTTTTATGTCTTTTCAATGCTTGTAAGAAAGGAAAAAAATAAATCACTACAAATAGAAAGTTTCCAAAATAATAGAAAATTTTTTGATGAATGAGAAGCAAAAAAGTCAAGAGCCAACAAATTTCTTTAAGGAAACAACACTCTTGGTTGCTAGAAATAGCAATTCATAAAGAAATAACATCTTCTTAAAGAACAATAGTTTTCTAAAGAAGAATGTCAAAACATCACATGCAGAGAAGCATGAACTTATCAAATTAACAATGTTCTTAAGAGGAAGCATGAACAACAATTCATTTGAGTTAAAAATAACTAATATCTTAAGGAACACTCAAGTTTCATGGAGATGGTTGTGAATTAGATGAAGACAAGGGCAATCTATTGAAGGGAGATAAATGCATGAACTGAATGCAAGGTAGGGTTTCTTATTTGAACCAAAATAATATGTTGTAAGAGATTTGATTTCATTGTCTTTTATAAAATAATCTAGAAAAGATAATGAGGTTAGCTATGATTCATGCATTTGTAAACAATTAGCAATGGATTCTATATGGTAAACTCCTCATTGGATTCAAGGTGCAGACCTTCCAATGTGGCAGAGGGGAAGTGTTGATGGCTTATTTCCTATCACAATATAGGGTGGGGCCATTAAGGCCTTTGAGAGTAGATGCACCTAAAAAATATGTCATTTCATGTAATGTAATGATTGTAAGATTTTATAAAAATTGATTGTTGAAAAGGCTTAAGAAATTTTAAAACTAATGCAATTGGAAAAGATGAAGCCAAATTATTTTCTAGTGTCCTCCCTACCTATGCCAAAATGGGATCTTTGAATTAAGGTATGAAAATGCATAAAATCATGCTCTACATGTATCAACATATGCAATATGATGGGAAGTGCACAAACTAGTGCGGTTGATAGATCTAGGATATATCGCATATGATGATTAATCTGAGGAGGGTGAGAAGGTTGAGGAGTAGGGAGAGATGATGAGAATGGGGGTGATGGGTGTGATAGTGGAGGGGAGTCCTCAATTGAAAGGGAATCCAGGGTATGGAGAGAAAGGGCCCTACACACCAAGAGAGCTAGGACAATTACAACAACACAGTTATAGGGACATAAACATGGATAGGTATAGGCATTGAGATAGGCTATGAAAGTAAAGTTCTATCAAGAGTAGAGGATCATAGGATAGGACCATACCACTAGAAGAAGTACAGGGTGTCTGATAAAGTATTGATGAGAGAGTATGAGAGCATTTAGGATAGGATAAGATTGATTACATCCAAATCTTTGCTAATGTCCTCCCTATCTATGCCCATGTATTATGCATTGTGATTTTTTTAAGAAACAAACATTCACTGTAATGAAGGAAAGATAGTAGAGATAGGTTAGAGATGCATAGAATAATTATTGGAGATGTAGTGTTATCAGAGTATGTAGAAAAAACAAGGTTTTAGAGAATCAATGGATAAATATCTATGAAACCTTGATAGGATAGAGCATCGATGGATAAATATATAAGAAAATATTTTGAAGGCTTTCCTATGGAACTCACCTAGCATGTGTGCCTTTGCATCAAATGTACCTCCTTCCATATTTTTGAATGTGCCCTCTACATACATTGGTTTTCTTTTAAACATTGTTTATGTCATCAAAATTATGACAAATACAGGCCATGTTTAAAAAAAAATAAAAATGTCCTTGTAAAATCTGACAAAGAAAAAGAAATCCCATAGCTCATCGAAAATGTTCTTTAGAAAATGCAATGAGTTAGTGTCGGAATTCCGACAAACACGGGCAACATATATTGTTTTAAAAAAAAGCAATTTTGCCACAAACTAAAAGAAATCCCATAAGTCGTCAGAAATGTTCATCGAAAAATGACCCCAAATGTATTAGTGGGTCATATTATTTTTGTATTTTATGTCAAACAATTAAGATACATTCCATGATCTAATTTAATTGTAGGGTTTTCATCATTGTTTTGCAACAAATATTTGTCATCTAATATTATATTATTATCTATTTGCATCTAATAAATTTTTAACTTTCATAACAAATCATTTTCTTCTCTCTTGTGTGAAAAAGTGTTTTGATTAGAGATGATCAATGGGTTTTTATAGGGTTAAATCAACAAGTCTTATAATTTTAATTGTTTAAAAAATAAGTAAAGTCGATGCAATAAATTTTTAATGTCTAAAAGTAATCCCTTTAAAATATACGTGTGTGTGTGTGTGTGTAGAGAGAGAGAGAAGGGAGGAGTACATATACATGTCCTATGTTTGTGCACATGTATACACACAACAATCTAAAAAAATAAAGATAAATGCAATATAATGTTGAATAACAATATGTTATTGTGTTTTTGCAATGCATCATTATACATATATAATAGATTATGTAATGCCCACCCTAGTACCTTTATATTTTGGACTGGCAAGATTATTACTTAATTAATTTGGATTATATGTTTGGATGGGACATTTTGAGCATATATTTAGTTAATAGAATTTATTATGGAGATAATAAATGATTTTTTCATAAAATGATGTATGTTTAGGAATAAACTATTTGTCAAATGATTCATAGTTGATTTATATTATTATGTTTGTGATGGATCTAACCCTACTAACCCCACTATGCTTTGTTGATTACACTGTTTGATGTGAGTGTAGGATGAGGAAAGGCAGTCATAGTTATTCCTCTAGGCATCGACTCCACTTGGCTACATAGGTTTGAGTGTACCTTTAAAATCCTTGAACTATTCTTGTGTGGAGATTTTACCAAGTTACTCTCAAGGAATTCATGTGGGCTTAGGTTTCTATTTAGGAGGTTACCTTAGTTGGGGATTTGTGTACAGTGTTATGATTTTGGTATTGAGATTTATGTTATAAGTTGAATTTACCCTTGTATGAATGTATTTATTTTGTATCTATATTATAATTGAATGTATGTTATATATGTATGTATATATATGGGTGCACACATATATACCTATGCATATATAAATATTATTACTTGTGTGTTTTTACTTGCTTGTATAATCTTATCTTTAATGTTTAAATAAATTTTATTAAATAAAAATAATAACAAAGTAAAAATGAAGCTCTTTTAGTAAAACTAGCTATCTAGGAGATTTGAACACCATACCTCCTAAAAGTTAGGCTAGTTTGTTTCCAATTGGGCTATGTGTGTGTTATTTGAGAACTTTTGTATTCCTTTGCTTGTTATGGTCTTATTTAGGTGGATAATTTGATAAAATAATAAAAGTTGTAATATTTATTTACGGGGAGTGTATAATTAATTCTCAACCAACTATAGTAGTTGGAGAAGTTTCTTCCTATAAAGAAAATCCTCCAACCATATAGTTTGGAGGTTAAATTATCAGTGAATGAGGAGTTTGGTGGATTTGGAAGGATTGCGAGAAATTTAGGAGTTTTAGGAGATACATTATTTTGGGGGTTTTTATTGTGTTTTCTTTATCACCATTAAGTTCGACAAGAGTGTTTGGAAGAGTCTCAGAGGTAGAGGGAAGATTTATCTCAGAGGGTAGAACATTCGGGAAGGCTTTCATCACTCTAGCTAAAGGGTTATTGTGGTGTGCTCAAATTTTAGAAGAGATTCTCTATGGGACTCCAGGTAGGGTCTGGAACTGGGAAGAATCACTTTTCTTTCATGTGTGTATGTGTGTCTTATTTGTATGAATATTTGATATTTTTAATGTTGGTAAAACTATTTAAATGATAGGAAATGTATTAGGTTTCTCATTCATGGCTTATAATATATGTATACAGAAAGTTTAATATATGTGCATGTAATAGTTTTGTTTCAAAAATCTTCCTAGGAATTTAAGATTGTTTGTAGTACTGTATTTTGGTCTATTTTCTTGTTTACTTATGGTTTAGAGAATTTTAGGAAGATTTAGGGAAGGTTAGGATGGATTAGGGAAGAAGTACAGTCAGTTTCCCTTTTTGTGACAGTTACAGATTTTTACTTTTATCTTTTAGTTTTGATCTTTTGTGGATGTTTTGAGTTTTATGGTGTGTTGAGGAAGTGTTCTAGAAGTGGTACTAAGGTACCTAAATTGGGTATACCTTAGGGAACCTTCCCTAGGCACTCTCCACACCTTAAACTTTTATTCTCAGGAAATTTTGAATGTTTTTCCAAACAGTCTCGTACAAGCATGTATTGAATCTCGTACAAGCATGTACTACAACCCATACAAGTTGTTAATCTATAACTGATTGAATATATTGATGAAGATTTAGGAGGTCATCGAGGTGTTAAAGTGATGAAGGAGCATCCTGGGTGTAAGAGAAATCTTGCGTCACCCAAAAATATTTATGTTTTCTTTTCAATAAGGGCTATCTTGTGTAGAGCTGCTATTTATGGAAGCTTTCTATTTTTAGTAAGTTGGTCATATGATCTTATAATGTTCTAATTTCACATGTGGAGGTTCATCTCAGTCATATCAGCCTACCAGTAAAGTTTCATGGCTAGATCAGGTCTAGTTTTAAAGATATTGAAGATTTTCAGTATTGGCAGCAGGGTACAAAAACTTCAAGCTCAATTTTGAAGGCTTTAGAGGCCCTAGATGAGGTCAAAACTTCGGTTGAATGAAGCTTTCTTGATTCAAGCATTATAGAGCTCCTTGCGCCGTTTCCAAAATGGGGTCATAATAGTCAATCTGGTCAACTGGTAATGACTTATACTCCCTAGAAGTCGGGCCACCTGGAATGGCAGAAAACAATTTTTCTTCAAAAATTTTGTTTGGGTTTCAAAAGTTATTTTGAGCTGACTTTGATGTAATAAAATTGAAAATAAAATAATTCTAATTTTGTTCGACCCTTAGGGCTAAATTTCTGGAACCTTCTTGGGCGGTGGAAATTGCCTATATAAAGAAGGCCCGTAGTGTTGTCTAGGGCAGTTCTGGGTAGATCTGGGTAATGATTCAAGGCTTTTTCCTACAAAATATTGTAAAGGGAAAGCCCATGTGGCTCTGCTTATTGTAATTTTGAAATTTGTAATTCCACATTTGTGGAGATAATAAGAAACCCATTTTCCGTTCTTGCAAATTGTTGTTGTTTCTTTATTTTTGTTATGTGATTGTGGTATTAAGAGGAGCACCTTCATCAAGTGGTATAAGAGCAGGAGTTCCTGAGTGTGTAAACAAATCACTGACTGTGAGGTAGTTTGCACGAGGACTGTGGTTAGGGTTTCAGTGCACATCATGAAAATGCCTCCACGAAGGGAACGTGGTGGAAGAGCTGGTGTTGTAACACCTAAGGTTAGAGCACTCTAGAGACAAGTGCGAGCATTGCAAGAAGAGATTCGTAGAGGAATGAATTTTAATGTCAGAGATGAAAGTGAGGATGAAGCCAAAGAAGGAAATGATGATCAAGAAGAAGGTGAAATTTTGAATCAAGAAGAAGAAAGGCTTTTCTGGGCCATTTCCAAAATCGAGAAAAGACCTAAGATAGAGGTTCCTACATTTTCAAGAAATCTTAACCCAGAAGAATTGATCGACTGGATCAATGAATGTGAAGAATATTTTGAGTATGAAGATATTGAGGATCCTAATAGGGTCAACTTCGTGAAGGCCAAATTGAAAGGTCATGCGAAGATCTGGTGGCAAGAGATTCAATTGGAGTGAAATAGAAGAGGGAAAGATAAAATCACAAGATGGGATCGGACGGTGGATAAATTGAAGTGATAGTTCATCCCTGTTGATTATGAGCTTGACCTACTGAAGAAAATGAAAAGTTTGAAGCAAGTGGTATGATCTGTTTAGGAGTATACATAGGAGTTCTATCGAATCTTCATCATAAGAGGCCATGCAGAAGCTGATAAGGAGAAAGTTTCTCATTATCTTAATGGGTTGAGGCCAAGCATTTAGGAGGAGCTGAATCTGGTTTGAATGAACAGTATTGAAGAGGCATACCAGTTTTCCCTAAAAGTAGAGGAAAAGCTGAACAAGAAGTTTGAGAGTAGACAAAATGGAAGAGGTCGCGGTGGACAATCTGGTGGATGGTCATATGGAGGCCGAAATGAAGATCTAAAAAAGAAGGATGAGGCTAGTAGCAGTCAAAATTAGAGAGGAAATAATTCCAATCATTTCCAAGATCAAAACAATAGAGATCAGAGAGGAAGATGAAGAGGACAAGGTTCAGGAAGAGGAGGCTTCCGTGGAACATGTTTTCACTATGGAGAAGGTCATAGGGCATTTGAATGTCCCCAATTCCAAGGAAGGAGTAATAGGAGGAATGAAGGCTAGGCCAGAGTTGCACATGTAGATGAAGATGCCAGATCATCAAATTTTGAAGATGTTGAAAGAGGAGAAACACTGATTAACAGAAGAGTCCTACTGAGTGGTGAGAATGAACCTAAACAAAGGAGGAGCTTGTTTTGCCCTAGATGCAAGTGTGAGGTTAAATGCTGTGATGTGATTATTGATAGTGGAAGCATTGACAATTTGGTGTCAGAAGAAATGGTGATAAAGTTGAAGCTCGAGAGACAGAAACACCCACATCCATATCGGATTGCCTAGGTGCGGGATGACCACAAGGTCATGGTCAGTGAACAGTGCCTAGTAAAGTTCAAGATTGGCAGGTACCATGATGAGGTACTATGTGATATCATACATATGGATGCATGTCACATGTTGTTGGGTAGGCTATGGTAGTTTGACAAATGTGTTGTACACAATGGTCATGCGAATACCTATTCCCTGACAAAGGATGGAGTGCAACATAAGCTAAAGCCATTGAAGGAGATGGAAGAAAAGGTATGTGCTAATGCGAGAATAACTCTTATTGATGGAAAAAAATTATTAGATGGTATGAGGCATGAGCATGTGTTTTTTTCTTTAATTCCAAAAGGTGGTAAAGAGGAAGTAGAGGATGTACCTGTAGAGGTTACAGATTTGTTGAATGAGTTTCAGGATATTGTAACTAATAATGTACCTGATGGATTACCACTGGTAAGGAAGATCAGTCATCAGATGGATTTGATTCCACGAGCCAGTTTACCAAACAAGGTAGCACATAGAATGACACCAGTAGAAAGTGAAGAGTTGAATAGACAAGTACATGAGTTGTTACAGAAGGGATTGATTTAGGAGAGCCTGAGTCCATGAGTTGTACCAAAAGTATTAGCACCAAAGAATAATAGATAATGAAGAATGTGTATAGATTCCAGAGCAATAAACAAGATAACAATCAAGTATAGGTTTCCATTGCAATGAATGGATGATATTATGGATTGTTTGAGTGGGGCTGTGTATTTCTCAAAGATAGATCTGAAGAGTGGATATCACCAGATTCAGATCAGAGAAGGAGATGAATGGAAGAATACCTTCAAGACAAAGGAAGGACTGTATGAGTGGTTACTCATGCCTTTTGGGCTAACCAATGCACCGAGCACTTTCATGCGGCTCATGAACGAGGTTCTGAAAGAATTTTTGGGTAAGTTTGTCATTGTGTACCTAGATGATATTTTGATCTTTAGTAAGACATTGGAAGAGCATATGATGCATATTCATATGGTGTTTGAGAAGTTAAGAGATGAGAAATTGTTGATTAATTTGAAGAAGTGCAGTTTTGTGAAGAAAGAGTTAGTGTATTTGGGATTTGTAGTTTCAGTAGAAGGTCTAAAAATGGACCCAAAGAAGTTATTCACCATAATATGAAGCATCAATAGGAGAGTTAATATAAGCATCATTATCATTAATGTCCACAACAAGTATAGGATTAGTACTATCATCATGAATTTCATCTTGAGTAATAAACACATCTTGCAAAGTATTATTAAGAAAGGTAGATATAATTTCCTCTTCTTGGTCAAACATATCAACATGAGAGCAAGGAGGAGTAAATAGATTGTTACCGTTATCATTATCAACATTGCTAGGAGTATCATAACTATCTTCATGTTCATCATTATCCTTTTGAAGAGTATCAGTATTATCCTTAATGTTAGGAGTAGAAATAGAATTATCTTTCAAATCAGGAACATAAAGCACATCATGTAAATTACTATTTGGAATAGAAGCATTACCAGTTCCTTAATCATGACAGAAATAATTATCAGCTAAAGAGAGAGGAATATTCATAGGATCAGGCTGTAAAGAATCAAAGACTTCCTTATGGGATTGAACATGTTGAGATGCATTACTATCAATAATCCATTTAGGTGGTCTATCTAAGCATTAAAACTAATAGTAAAAGCAGAACGAGATTGATTTCCATTAGGTTTACTATTGGAGTAGTTTTGAGAATTACATTGATCATCATTTTGTTTCTTAAAACAATTATGAATTAAATGACCATCTTTACCACAATAGGTGCAATAAGGCCTATTTGAATGATTATTGTTATTATGATAGTTATTGGAATTATTAGTATTATTAGATCTTTGATAGTTATGATTATTATGTGAAGTATTAGTATTGTTAGGTCTTTGGTGATTTTGATTATTATTTGAATTGTTAGATCTTTGATGATTTTGATTGTTATTTGAATTATTAATAAAAGATCTATTATTATTATGAGATTGAGAGACATAATCATGTTAATGAGAATTAAGTATGCCAAAGTGAATTAATTTAGCTTCCTCTTGACGCAACATATTTTAAAAAATAACATAAGTTAATTGAGTTGCTAAAGAAGGAATAGCTAACTAAGAATAAATATTTGTAATAAACTGCTAAAACTATCTAGGTAAACATTTACGAATAATGATGTGGATTATCCTTAAATCAGATAGATTAATTTTTAAACCAGTTAGTAAATTTCTAATTGAATCAAACTTGAGCAAGAAATCATCAACAGAGTTGAAATCTGTATACCTGAGATCTTCAAGTTGGTCTTGAAGTTGGATTTTGCGAGTCTCATCTGCACTATCATAGGTGTTTTTCAGGATGTCCCAAGCCTGATGGGCTTCTAAACAAGATGAAATTAGAACATATAATTTAGGACTTAAGGAGATTCCAATTAAACTAAGGACTTCCTCATTTTTAGTCTGCCAAGCAGTTTGGTCAGCTTGAGAAGCAGTGGTTGCAGGTTTAGAACTGGCATTAGTAGCAACATCTAAAAGTTGATAGAATCTAAAAATGAAAGTCATGTGCATTTTCCATGCATGATAATTAGTACTGGTTAATTTTATTTCTGGCATTAAGGTAATCATGATGAAATAGTTAAACTTGAAATGAAACTTTTAACAGAACTTAGATAGAAAAAAAATAGAGAAACTGAGAGTAGGAAAGAACAAGTTTTAAACTAATTGAACTTGCATGCAATAGCAGAAAGCTATAACAGCTTTTGCCACAGAGTCATGCAAGGAAAATAAAAAACAACAGCTAAAAAATTGAAACTAAAAGGACTAAAAGGAATTTAACGGATCTCGGTTATGCTGTTATTGATGAACAGATAATGACGAGAGCAAAAGGAAAGTACAGAAAAAAAAAGAACATGCAAGGAAAGGATTAGCTAACTGAATTGAATCTAAAAAAATTGAATTAAAAAAAACTTGAGTTAGAAGACGAGATGAAGCTAAATTATTGTGAATGAAAAAAACTGACAAGAACAGAGGATCAACAGAGATAAAACAACAATAAACCCTGCAAAACAAAATGTTAGGAATCTAAACAAATTTCAAACCTACAAAAAAGGTAAATAAAATGCTAGGATAAATATAGAATCTAATTAAAACTTTAATAAAAAATTGAGCTTAACAAAGAAATTGAAATCACAACTAACCTATGCAGAATTAAGAGAGAAAAAAAAAAACTTGGTGCTAACCCCTTTAATATAAAAAATACTGAGAATAGAAAAAAAGTTAATGGAATTACAGAGAAATTTCTACACTAGAAAAATTGAATATATAACCTTGATATTTATTAAGCTAATGCCAATTTTGATATTGAAGGATAATACAAATATTGCGTAGATAAAACTAAATACTAATAAAACAAAGCCTAACAATAATTATGAAACAAACAACTAACTAGCTAAGCTAACAAGCGAGTTAACGTAAATAAGAAACTACTACAAAATTAAAAAATTAACAAAGCTAATACTAAAACTAATTTAAAAAAACTTACTTATATTAGAAGAAATTAAGTTAGAAAAAAACTTTATAAATGAAAAAAGAATAACTTTTAACAAACTTAATATGAAATAAACTAAACTATTTAATATAAAAAAAACATGAAAACCGAAGTCGAGCAAACCAGCAATGGCCGCTCCCCACAGCCTTGGGTTTATATCAACATAGCCGCTCCCCACAGCCTCGTAGAAACAAATCGAGCAAAAAGAATCTTGATAAGGTTATGACCACAAAACAAAACTTTCTCCGAGATTAACGAAAGCGACCAACGCAACTATCAAGGCTTAAAGTGATGAATTTATTCTATCATATATCAACATATGCAATAAACAACGACGGTTATCTCCTTTCACCAAAGCAATAAACACATGCAATAAACTGACTGGTGTTGTGAAGGAAGATTAGGACCACAAGAGACTTCCCCGATGGTGGTGGGTTGAGGGTTGCAAGATGACAAAAGCAAACCAGACAAGCAACAAGCCTTGAAAGCTCTTCGAACAAGAAGGAAAGGCGCTGTAAAAAAAAATAGTGACAGAAAAGAATAAAGGAAAAGCTATAAAACAACAATCACACCAAAAGCGATGGATCGATTCCTCTTGAAGCTAGGAATTTGAGATGTTACTTTAGAGAGAGTCTTCACTCCAAATGCAACAGTGAGTGGAAGTTAACTCCAAATGCAACAGCAAGCGGATCTAATATGAAATAGGAAGGAAACGCCTACAGAAAAGAGGAAATCAAAATAACAACCAAAAAAAATAGCGACCCTTATACAAGAGCAGATGAACCAAAAGTCTGACGAAATCAAATCAATGAATTCGATGCATGCAAAGCTACTTCGAAGAGAAGGCAAATAGAATAGTGGTTACACAAGGTATGGAATGAGTTGTAGATTGAACGTCGGGAGAACTTCTATGCAACATGCAATGATAAGAGAACCAAAAAGAAGTTGAATACTGAGAACTAAATGAAGGAAGAGTGCTGAGAAGGGAACGAAGGCCACAAGCAAAGCTAAGGAAACCACAATCAAAGGAAACAGAGCTTATCGATAAAAATAACAACAATGCTAATCAAAAGGCAAAACAAATCTATAAGACACCTGCGTATCAAAAGAAATTTATAGTATTTCAAAAAAAAACTATAACCGATGGCAGCTTAGTAAGATGAGATTTAGACGTTTTCTCAATAAAAGTCCAAGCACCTACTGGAAGAGGGCTCAAGACCGGTCCTGAAAATGTGGACAGAAAAAACCAAAAGATTGCCATGCCTGGGTGGTTACTTCCAGCGGCTTCGGCACTAGGAAGCGCACAAAGAGACCGACTACTATGGAGATTGCGAAGGGAAGAGGTTTTACACCAGGCAAAGAAGCAGTAGTGGGAGAAGTATACAAGAAAAATGTATTAGTATTAGAATGAGTATTTAGAAAAAATGGCCAAGCACATTGCCAAAACCCAAAAGTTTAAGGCTCTCACACAACAGAGATAAATTGAATCTGAAAGTGAAAAAAATTACATGCAATAAGAATAAATGAAATAAAAAAGGAACCTACAATCAAGGATTAGAAACAATGCATTCAGATAAATAAAAAATAATGCTAAGCTAAAATGAGATAAATAAAAAATAACGCATGCAGAACAGACAGAGACGTTAGCTGTGAACAAATGAGCTGAAATGACAGTAATGAACAGAGCTATTTCTTCAGAGAAGAATCTGACAATGCCAAAAAAAAGGATGGTAGCCTTCTGGAATAGCAAATGAAATAATTAAAAAAATAGGTCAGAGATCTGCAAGATAAGTTACTATTTTTACATTATTTAATCAAAACAATTTTTTTTTAAAAAAAATATGCATGCAGCAACTAAATTTAAAATAGAAACAAATGATTACGATTTTGAAAAAAAATGGATATTAGCAAAATGAAAAAACTATACTTCGTGGAAAACATTTTAAGATAAAGATATATGAACAATATTTTAAGATAAAGATATATGAATAATATTATATTTGATTATAAACAATTTTGATAAATATTATATTTATCAAACCTGCACAAAATTGAAAAAGGTTAAATATTGAAAATGTGATAATAATGAATTTGCATAAAATACGTAAATAAAATAACCAACTATATAAACCGGGTTTGGCGGTAAACCAGTGAAACCCAAAATTTTTTTTGATTTTTTTACTTAAGTAGATTAGACAAAAAAATATTAGTAAAATCTCTCTCAAGAGTCTCCAATTTGGAGTGCTCCAAAATATGGTACCTCCTTCACCTGTACACTCAAAATGAGATTAAACCAACCTGCTCTGATACCATATTGAAATGATAAAGAATAAAATATGGAATTGCAGGAAATTGTTTAACTTAAGAACTAGGAGTAAGGAAAAATACCATGAATTAGCACAAGAACTAGGAGCATACACCAAAAGATAAGCAAAGAGGAGACAAGATTTTGAAGGGGAAAAGTATAAAAAAACCCTTGTGAATTATGAATGAGGCATGAAAAGCCTAAAGAAAGAGAGAAGGAATATGAGCAAGAAGCTCAATACAAAATGATAGAACTACAAGAGGAGAGAAATTGTGTGAAGAAATGTGAGAAATTATTGTGAAGTGTGTGGAGAAATATCTCTTTAAGTAGAGATGAGTGAAGGAGTTTGCATGTAACTCCCTATGTGAATGACTGCCACATTCATACTTGTGTGTGAGACAAATGTGAGATTCCTCTTAAGGAGGAATATCTATTTTCCTTATTAAAGGAATTACAAATATGACATATCCTCCCACTTGGACTAGAGGACAAAATACATTAGGATAACTTGGTTTATCCTATTAAATACATAAATAACCAATGAAAGATTAAATTCTAACACTATCCTTGAATGGTCTACTCCAAGGAGTGCTACTGAGGTAAGGTCTTTTCATGGTTTGGCTAGCTTTTATAGAAAGTTTATTAAAAAATTTAGCAGTATTTGTGGACCCTTGACTGAAACAATGAGAGGGGATAGAAAAGAGTTCAAGTGGACTAATAGGGTAGATAAGAGTTTTAAACTGTTGACACAAAAGGCTACAGAATAACTTGTTTTAACACTTCTTGATTTTAATAAGGTGTTTCAAGTAGATTGTGATGCTAGTGGTACTGTAATAGGAGCTGTTATGAGCCAAGAAGGTAAACCTATTGCTTATTTCAGTGAGAAGTTAAATGATGCCAAGAGAAAATATTATGTCTATGATCAGGAATTTTATGCTATAGTTTAGGCATTGAAGAAGTGGAGACACTATCTACTTCCTAAGGAGTTTGTTTTGTATACTGATCATCAAGCTTTGCAATATTTGAATAGTCAAGGAAAGTTGAATCAAAGACATTTGAAATGGGTTGAGTTTTTGCAGAGTTATACATTTGTTTTGAAACACAGAAGTGGAAAGTCTAACAGGGTTGCAAATGCACTTAGCAGAAGGCAACTATTGCTGACATAGATGCAGATTGAGGTGGTTGGGTTCAAGGAACTCAAGAATTTATATCTAGAGGATCCTGATTTTGGTGAAGCTTGGAAAGTTTGTAAAGAACCTATTACTCTAGACAAAATGAAGTGGCTAGATTTCATCATTCAGGATGATATGCTATTCAGAGGGAGTCAGTTGTGCATTCCAAGAAGTTCTATGAGGGAGAATCTCATCAAGGAGAAACATAGCAGAGGATTGGCTGGACATTTTGGTTGTCATAAAACCCTTGCTTTGGTTAGTGAGAATTATTATTGGCCATAGTTGCAGCAAGATGTCAAGAAGTTTGTACAGAGTTGCAGAGTATATCGGATGGTGAAAGGAGTGAAGTAGAATACAGGGTTGTATCAGCTATTACCTATACCAGAAAAGCCTTGGGAGGATATCAGTATGGACTTTGTTCTTGGTTTACCAAGGACACAGTGGGGACATGATTCAATTTTTGTGGTAGTTGATAGATTTTCAAAGATGGCACATTTTGTTCCCTGTAGGAAGACTAATGATGTTGTTCATGTAGCAGAATTATTTTTTAGAGATGTGGTGAGACTACATGGTTTGCCAAAGAGTATAGTTTCAGATAGGGACACTAAGTTCATTGGATATTTCTGGCGTACATTGTGGAAGAAGTTGAAGATAGATTTGAAGTTTAGTTCATCACATCATCCACAGACTGATGGACAGATAGAGGTGGTGAATAGGAGTTTGGGAAATTTGCTGAGATATTTGGTTGGAGATAAGCCAACAAGATGGGATTTGATTTTACCACAGGCAAAATTTGCATATAATAATTCTGTCAACAGGAGCACTGGTAAATCACCATTCCAGATTGTATATGGGAGTAGTCCAAGAAATGCATCTGATTTGAGAAAGATAGATAAAGGAGAAATAAGTAGTGCTGAAGCTGAGGATTTTGCAGAACATTTGAAGAACATCCATGAGGAGGTAAGGAAGCACATTACCAAGATGAATGCACAGTATAAGGCTAAGGTAGATGAGAAAAGGAGGCATAATGAATTTTAGGTTGGAGATGAAGTCACGGTTCATTTGTGGATGGAAAGATTTCCAGTTGGTACATATAACAAGTTGAAAATGAAGAAGTTCGGGCCATGTAAGATACTGAAGAAGCATAATTCAGGAAATGCATATGAGGTCGAGTTGCCTACCGAACTGAATATTTCACCAATATTTAATGTTTCAAATCTGACAGAGTATCATGAAGGAGGTGTTGAAGATGAGGTTACAGCAGCATAGTGGAGTATTCCAACAACCAGTTCAGATATCAAGGATATTGAAGACATACTGGATAGTCGTGTTGGCAGAAGCACAAGGAACATGACATATGAAGAGTATTTGGTCAAATGGAAAAGATGACCTGTTGAAGATTCATCATGGCTAGCAAAGGAGGAGGTTAACCATCTTGGTTTTCCTTTACACACCTGAGTCATGATAGGGTCACTTCTCAAATTACCCCAGGTGTCTGATGTATGAGCATCCTAGGTGTAAGAGCAATCTTGCATCACCCAAAAATATTTATGTTTGCTTTTCAATAAGGGCTATCTTGTACAGAGCTGCTATTTATGGAAAGTTGCTATTTTTAGTAAGTTGGTCATATGATCTCAGAATGTTCTGATTTCACATGTGGAGGTTCATCTTAGTCATATCAACTT
Source organism: Chamaecyparis obtusa (assembly GCA_027943335.1). NCBI lineage: Eukaryota > Viridiplantae > Streptophyta > Pinopsida > Cupressales > Cupressaceae > Chamaecyparis > Chamaecyparis obtusa. The sequence continues at coordinate 492,200 of BSBK01007037.1, read as the reverse complement.
GCCAGTAAAGTTTCATGGCTAGATCAGGTCTAGATTTGAAGATATTGAAGATTTTCGGTATTGGCAGCAGGGTACAGAAACTTCAAGCTCAATTTTGAAGGCTTTAGAGACCCCAAATGAGGTCAAAACTTTAGCTAAATGAAGCTTGCTTGATTCAAGCATTGTAGAGCTCCTCATGCCCTTTTTGAAGTGGGGTCATAATAGTCAATCCGGTCAACTGGTGATGACTTATGGTCCCTGGAAGTCGGGCCACTTGAAATGGTGGAAAACAATTTTTGTTCAAAAATTTTGTTCAGGTTTCAAAAGTTATTTTGAGCTGACTTTGATGTAATAAAATTGAAAATAAAATAATTCTAAGTTTCGTCGGCTCTTAGGGCTAAATTTCTGGAACCTTCTCGGGGGGTGGAAATTGCCTATATAAAGAAGGCCCGTAGTGTTGTCTAGGGCAGTTCTGAGTAGATCTAGGTAATGATTTGAGGCTTTGTCCTACAGAATATTGTAAAGGGGATGCCCATGTGGCTCTGCTTATTGTAATTTTAAAATTTGTAATTCCACATTTGTGGAGATAATAAGAAGCCCATTTTTTGTTCTTGCAAATTGTTATTGTTTCTCTATTTTTGTTATGTGATTGTGGTATTAAGAGGAGCACCTTCATCATAAAGTGATATGTAAGATGATTAAATTAGTCAATATATTTTCATTGATGTCAAATAGTTTTTGACTATACTTATCATGATAGTTACAAACATCTAAACATCTGTAGAAGGAAGAAATGGTGAAGAAATGAGATATCTAAATAAGGACAAGATGGATATGACATATATGGATAAGGTATACATTCAGTAGCTTATTGATGGGTCTATAGCATTATGTTGTTGACTTAAGCATGTTACATTATTCTATTATGAAGATTAGATCAAAATTGAACAAGTTAATGTGGTCGGTAATTGAAGATTTTTGTATACACCGAGTCAGTCTTGTGTATACTGAGTGATAGTAATAACCGAGTTAGTTATCACTGAAACATTCTATATTAACTAAGTTTGATGAAAACATTAAATGTTTATAATAGTTGATTGAAATTGATGAGCTGGCAGATACTTATGATTTTGATGTAAGAGATAGAGTTTTTTATTAGATCAAACGGCTGAAAAAATTGTGAGATCATCAAAGGGAAGAGATTGAAATGTGTTATTGATACAACTACCGATGAAGCTTGAAGAGGCAAAATGAACGATGGAGATTAAGAGGAAAATCTAATGGATGAGACGAAAATTGTTTACACGTCTATTTAAGAGACATGAGATTCATTATTGAATAGGCCGGATGAATAGAGACTATAGGAGAATTCATGTGAAGACATTTTTCATGCACTACTGATCAAATTGGTTACAAACATAATTGAGCTAGACTGCAAGTATTACAGAGCATTAGAGATATATACACTGAGTGAAGTAAGTTGGAGCATATAATGGAGTGAATTAATTATTGAGCAGAAGAGTTACATTGAGCATAGCATAGATCTGAATACTTGAAAATTGAGTTGTATTTGAATCAGATCACTAATGTATTAGTTTAACGATTGTTATAGTTAAATCTCTTAACCAAGTGGACTTAAGAGTCTTTTGTATTTCAATATGACATTCAAGGAATGTTAATTATTTTCTTATTGACCCCATAGTGAATGTTGGTCAAAGGAGAACTGTTAGTGATAAATCATGTAACAAGGTCACACCCAATAGTGTGTATTGTAACCTTTAACATGGTTGGCTCCTAATTGAGCTCACTTCAGAAGAGTGAAATATTTTGGGTTACCAGTCCCAGGTGGTTTTTCCCTTAGCATGATTTTCACATTATATATTTTTGTTATGTGTTATTTTTTGTGATTGGATTACTATCATACTTTACATATTTCATATTTGATTAATCGGTAAACACATTTTTGGAAATTACTAGTATTCAGTAAATGAACAGAAAATATTATTGTTTATATCTTACTGAGCTGTTTGTTTTATTGAAGAAGTTTGAAAAAGTACATCTGAGGGTTTGGGACTATAGGATAACTGATTTAACTAATTCTTCCCCCTCTTAGTTATCTAACAATTGGTATCAGATCTTGTGTGCTTGAAAAGGGAAGTTTGAAGGACTTGAGCTAAAGATCACAAGATGTATAAAAGTGAGCTGCCTAAGCTAAACAAAGACAACTTCTCAACATGGAAAAGTAGAATGAGATTGTGCATATCTGGAATTGGAGAATATTCTCTACAACTCTTAGACAATGGTTACATACAACTAGCTATTGGACCTTTGATTGTTGATCAGCTGAGAGACAAAGATGAACATAGTATGACAATGATAGAGATTTTTGTTGCTCTATCTGATGCAAAATTTGAAGATATCAAAACATGTACTACAACAAAAGAAATGTGGGAAAAACTTGCACTAGTTCATGGAGGAGATGCAAATGTACTGAGGGCCAGAGATGAAAGCCTTAGAGGTAGATTTGATGATATGAAGATGAAAGAAGGTGAAAACATTACACAATACTCTAACCGAATCAAGGAGGTGATAAATGCTATCCGAGGAGAAGGAGGTGTTATTGATGAATACAATGTTGTGAGTAAAATTATTAGAACCTTGCTTCCGGTCTATGCTATTAGAATCTCTTCTATTCATGAAATGAGATCTACACCAGGTAATGTTCTTACACTTGATAGCCTAATCGGTAAATTGACTACTTTTGAGCTGAATAACTATGATAAAAGTATTGTACCGAGTGTTGAGTTTGCTTCTATGTAATCATTGAAGACTAGAAAGTCTAGCAATAAACATAACATAAGAAATGAAAGTGACGGTGATAGTGAAGATGGACTTGATGAAATTGAAGCACTTATGGCTAGGAGACTTCAGAAAGGTAAAGGAAGGTATAAAGGAAAGTTACCTTTAGCATGTTTTCACTATAAAGAAATTGGCCATATTACAGCTAGATGTCCTAACAGGAAAGATGATGATAAAGATAATGATCGATCTAGTTAAAGAAAGTCTGACAGAAGAGATAAACAAGAACACAGAGGAAACCGAAAATATAATAGAAGAAACAACCAAGACTACAAAGATAAAGGAAAGAAGGCTTGTTACCTATTTGGAGATGATGATATTGATACTGACAATGACATTGATGAAGACATTGAGGTGGTATTTGTAGCTATGAAAGAATATTCAGAAGATTCAGAAGAAAGGTATGTTGAAACAACACTTATATCTAAAGTTAGCAAGAATGATACATGGATTATTGATAGTGTTTGTACTCATCATATGACTGGTGATGAGAAAAAATTTGAATATCTTGAACACTATAATGGAGGATTTTTTAAAATGTCAAATGATACACCTTGTTTAGTGAAAGGAAAGGGATCTATCTTATTGAACAATAACATTAGATGTGAGAATGCATATTGGGTGAAAGGACTTAACTATAATCTGTTGAGTGTAGCACAATTGAATAATTTAGGTCATCGAGTTGCATTTGAAAGTAGAAAGGTGAAGATCTATGATGAAATTGGAAAGTTGGTTGGTACTGGTGAACAATCCAAAGGTAATCTATTTTATCTTGATAATGTTGAAACTTCTTGTTTGTTGGCTAGAAATGAAGATGTGTGGTTGTGGGATAAGAGACCGTGTCATGTGAATTTTGATAACATGGTTAACATCAGTAAGAAAAGAAGAGTTAGAGGTTTACTAAGTCTAACTAAACCTGACCATGTCATGTGTAATCAATGTCGGAAAGGGAAAATGACTAAATCTAGCTTTAAGAGAAAAGACTATTCTTCTAAAGGTATTTTGGACTTGGTGTATACCAACTTATGTGGTCCTATGAGAACTCAGAGTTATTATGGTGAAAAATATTTCATTTTATTTTTTGATAACTACTCTAGGATGATGACAATTATGTTTTTTAAAGAGAAATCTGAAGCTTTCAAACTGTTTAAGTTGTATAAATCTAAAGTTGAAAAGGAAATCGGAAAACATTTAAAATTCTTAAGTTATGATAGAGGAGGTGTGTCATGCCCATAAAAACTCAGTCTAAAAACACACCAATTTATTTTTTTGATGAACGAATCTTAATTTACATATGGTGATGTCTACGAGGTTTATCTAAAATTCTGTAATAGATTAACAAATCACTGACTTGTTTTATTAGAATAATCCTTTACTAAAAAATGATTTAATTAAAAATTAAACTAAACAAGATTAGATCACCCTACTAGTTACATCTAGAATACAATCTAGAAAAGTCAAATTATCATAAGTTATTTTAATTATGATACTAAGTAGAATTCAATAAAAGAAGGTTTCAATAATTATATTAACAAAAAATTCATGAAGCGTTAATTTAATAATCATATAGATTATAAAAGAGTTAAAGAATATTACCTAAAATATTTATTAAATAATATTCTTATATGTATTGATTAATAATTTTTGATGTATATAAATTAATATCATAGTGATTTATTATAATTAAATGACAATATATATTGAATATATAAATCTAAATTAAATAATCAATTTAATAAATAATTATAATTAAATAAAACATATATTAATTAATTAATATAATTATTAATTAATTAATAAACTATAATATATTAGTTAATACTATATATATTATGTAATTAATAATTATAATCAAATTATAATAAACAATACTTAATAAATAAATAAAAATAAACAATATATAATAAAGTAGCTACCCCTAGCTAAACACACATTCCCCCTCCTAGGCTCACGTGCCAAGAAAGAGGGGACAAACATCTCCTTCAAGACTAAGGGTGCGCAATTTAAGGGAGGAGGAATTTTTAGCATAAGGGTCAAGGTTGGAGGGCCCCACCAAGCTCCTAATGTCTTGTCTCAAAAGAAAATTCAGCCAACAAGGGGTAACATGAGTGTCATGAGTGGGGAGATTGAGGGGAGTATGGGTGTTGGGTCCCACCCCATACCAAACACAATGCCTAAGGAAAAGCTCATGCAGGGATAGCTTTGAAAGCTTGTCATGGGAGGAGACACATTTAAAAATTATGTCAGCGAAGTACATATTAAAGGGAAGTGTTTTGAGCAAAAAGGTCAAAAAAATATTTAATGCCAAGTCTAGTTTTCCCTTCTCTGCGCCATATTTGGGGGAGTAGTTGTAAGAGTGTGGGGTCCATTTGAATAAAGGTGAGAAAGCATGTCATGATATAGTTTAGAGTTAATAGAGAGTTTGGATAATTCTAACTAGGTTATCTAGGGAATTAATGATTTAACACCTATTAGAAAAAGTTTTATAAGGAAGGGAATATTCTCTGTGGGAAGAGAATTTTTCCCTTCCATACAATTTCCAGAGAGCTTTTTACTCTAAAATCTGGAACATGTCTATTGTATGGTTTGAAAAAAAAATAAAGTGTTATTCTTATATATTGTTTTGTTCTTTTATTAATGAACTAACAAGAGGAATTTTTTTAGACTAAATGATAAGGAAGATTTGTCTATCATGAATGCATTGAATTTACCATGTATTTTCTATGATTTTATCATTACAATTGAAATCAAGAACGATTAATTTACTGAAAACTCAAACTTCTTTCTTCTTTTATCTTGTTTAACATGAATAATTATTTCACAAACTAGTGACTCTATTTGCCAAGGAAGATTTCTTCTACATAACTTAGAATTTATCTTTACATTATTCATCTCACAATATTAATGACAATACATTATTATTTCTTCATCCAGAAATTTGATAACTCATCTCTTCATTGTTCATTTCACAATAACAATAGCACTATCACAATGACTATTTCAAGAAGGGTTTCATGAAAACTAAAATTCATTATTAATAAATTTCATGCTTGAATACTAACACAATAACAACAATGTGCATCCGCTTGACCATCAAACCTTATTACTCATAAGGACATAAATCCATCAAAAACAACATAAATTTCTTCATGATGATGATACAACACACTTATCACAAATACAAGGCTTGAAGTGATGACTCTATTACAATATACCATAAACTCATGGATATCACAAGATATCCTTACAAAGTCTTAATACACAAAACAAGAGTGACACAACTCAAGATATGAAAACACCATCAAATTTCTTCAAGAGTCCTTCTTCAACATGAAGGCATCATTGACTTCCATAACTTGCAAGTAAATAAAATATAGGCCAATGAGTTCTCACCTCCCAACCTATGCTTCTACGAAGCCACCCTTGAGCTAGGGGAACCATCACAAGAGAAGGAGAACACTCATACAATCCTACAACACAACATCATAAACAAAAAAAAATACAAGAAAACTCCCTTCCAAGGTTATCACAAAGAGTCAAGAGAAATGACTCAAATAGGGTGAAGGTGGAACCAAAACTAAGAGGAGAAGCACATCTCTTGATGAGAGCTAATTCATCACTTGGCTTCCTCATCATACATATCTCCCCACAAACAACAATCTCCACAAAATCCTTATGACCCCCAATCAACAAAACATAAAATCAAGATGGCTACATGGAGCCCATACATCCATGTTCATCCCTCTCCTATCCAAGGAGAGACTCTACACTCTTTAATGTCCCAACAATTCCCTTCACCCTAAAAGCTACTCTTCCCTCCCAAGGGTGAGTATGGCCTCGAAAAATCCCTCAACAAGATACTACAAACACATAAAAGGAAAGAAAACTTCAAGAGCAACAATAAAACTTCAAATTTACAATGCAAGAAATCATGCTCAAACAAGCTCATGATTCTTTTAACACCTATAAAGAAACACATTTTCACAACACAAGAAAAACATAAAACTACAACATTTAAGGAATCCCATATCCTCCATTATCACTAAAACATCAAGCTTACAACACTTACAATACAAGAGGAATAAAAGCTAAAACTTGCATACAAGGGAAAAACAATCAAGAGAGCTCTTTCTCTCAACATGGAAACAAGAATAAGAAAAATAAAGTAAAACACCAACCTTGATCCAAGCTATGGAGGAAAGTTGATGAAGAGCTTTTCCACTTTGCAAGGTTCTCCAAAGTAGCTAAGTCTCTGAATATGGAGAGTGGGTGTCAAACTAATACCTTCCCCAAAACTCTTACTAAAAGAGATTTTTCACCAAACCCTCATTAATAGGTATGGCTCATGGAGAGTTTCCATCCCTCCTTGTCTCCCTTCATAAATGAGATGGAGACCAAGAATGGGAAAAGAGGTATGGGCTTGACCTCATTTTCCATCCCTCCATTTTCGAAATTTTCTTTGAGGGGTACTTTTCAAGGTCCATAAATGAGTTATGGGCTTAATTTTGACAAAAATTAAACTCCCATACCAAGGTACATCAAGTGAGGTGGCTAAAAAGGAACCTAATTACACCCTAAGGGCTCATTTAACCTCCCTAAACTACACTTGAAGTTTGATTTCGGGTTCAACATGATTTGACCTACTCTAAGGCTTCCTAACCAAGGTTTTACAAGGAAAACCTAAAGGTGGTACCATCCTAGATTGATGACATCAAATCCCAAGTGGACATGTCATGGCCTTAATCACATACACATGTGTCAAGTGACACAACAAAAAGAGACATGTCACAACATGTAATTTATAACATTAATAATCAAATAACTCTCAAGTAATCAATCATAATGTAAGTCAAAGTTTTCACAAGGCATAATCATTCATTTATAAGTAACATAAATCTCATCATGAATACATTTAATTCATCACTAAAATAAACTTGAAACATAAACATTGCATACATATAAAATTTGATTTGCAATTAAACTTAATTACCATAATCAATCATAAAATAGTATTAAAAACACAGTTTCAATTGATGACTCAGTATTCATCATCCAAATCATAATGTAATGTTCATCAAACTACTAAAGTGATAAAACCACAACATAGAGTATCGGTAAAATCTATAACATCAAAATATAATCATAAAATATGTCTATCTCATATGAAGAATTGAATGGCTATGATAGGCTCAGGGTGAGGCCTCACATCCTCCCGCCCTAGGCATGAACTTCCTCCTGGAGTTCATCAAAAAGATGGGAATACTGTGCTCTCATTTGCGTTACATCCTCCCATGATGCTATAACCTCATCATAGCAATCCCACTGGACCCTAACCTGGTCTAGCTCTTGGGATCGAAGTGCTAGCATCTGGCGAGCCAAAATGCAGATTGGCTCCAAAGCCAACTGACCGTCTAAATCCACCTGCAAGGCATCCCAATCTATGATATGAGTCTCATCAAAAATATACTTTCTCAACACTGACACATGAAAGACATTGTGGATGCGTGACAGGCTCGGTGGCAAAGCAAGATGATAGGAGACAGGACCTATCCGCTCAAGTATCTCAAAAGGGCCAACAAATCTAGGTGCAAGCTTAGAGCCTTTTCCAAATCGGATTGGACTCTTATGAGGTCGCACTCTCAAAAAGACCCTATCTCCAACCTGATAACTACGGTCTCCCCTCTTGGCATCTGCATACTTCTACCTATCTTGTACCTCATTCAGATGCTATTTGATCAAAGTCACCTACTGCTCTAATTCTCGCACTAACTCAGGACCTAAAGAAACTCTATCCTCAATACGGTCCCAACTCAAAGGTGTTCTGCATGGTCTTCCATATAATGCCTGATAGGGAGGCATACCTAGAGAAGTGTGATGCCCATTATTGTAGGAAAACTCCACCAAATGAAGGTACTCCTCCCACCTAATTTGATGATCCATGACATACATGCGAAGCATATCCTCCAATACCTGATTTACCCTCTCTATCTGACCATCTATCTCTGGGTGATAAGTGGTGTTAAAATTGAGCTTAGTGCCCAAAGTTGTCTGTAATCCTCTCCAAAAGGATGATGTGAAGAGAGAATCCCAATCAGAAATAATCTTACGGGGTATACCATGAAGTCTGACAATGTCCCGCAAGAAAACCTGTGCTACTGCTGGGGCTGTAAAAGTGGTCCGAACAGGTGACAAGTGGGCTAATTTGGTCAACTTGTCAACCGTTACCATGATGGCATCATGACATCGAGATGACATAGGGAGACCAATAATGAAGTCCGTGGAAATAACATCCCACTTCCACTCTGGAATCTCATGAGGCTAAAGCAAACCACCAGGGTGACGATGCTCTGCCTTAACCCTCTGACACTCCAGACATCATGCCACTATCTCAACTATATTTTGTCTCATCCCTAGCCAATGATATAACTATCTCAAATCTACATGCATCTTCTTGACTCTAGGATGTGCTGCATAAGGTGCCCTATGAGCCTCTAGCATGATGAATACTCACAAGTCACCAGGGGATGGAACATAGATGTGTCCTCTATGGCATAAAAGCCCATCTAAATCTAGGGAATAGTCTGAATATTTACCCTCAAGGGTACTCTGAGACTAAATGACCTGACTAACCTCAGCATACCAAGCATCCTCAAGTAAATGATGCAATATCCGATCCCTCAACTCAGTACCTGCTGTCATAGAGTAGGCCCCATGGCATCTCCTAATCAAAGAATCAACAACCACATTCTCCTTCCCCTTGATGTAGTGGACATCAAAATCATACTCACAAAGAAATTTCATCCACCTACGTTGTCGTGCATTTAAGTTCAGCTGAGAAAAGATATACTGTAAGCTTTAATGATCTGAATGGAGCTCAAACTGATGACCCAAAAGAAAATGTCACTATCTCACTAAGGCATGAACCACTGTAGTTAATTCAAGGTCATGAGGTGGGTAATTGAGCTCGTGAGTCTTAAGTTTCCTATACTCATATGCAATGGCTCACCCATTCTACATAAGAACTACTCCCAAACCATCTAAGGAAGCATCTGTGCAAACAACAAAATCTACTGATGGATCAGGCACTGCTAGAATATGAGCTCTAGTAAGTGCCTTCTTGAGTTCCTGAAAGACCTTCTCGCACTTATTAGTCCACTCAAATTTGTTTCCCTTACACTGTAGAGAAGTAATGGGATATGCCACTCTAGAAAATCCCTCTACATATTTCCTGTAGTAACCTGCCAAACCCATAAAACTTCTGACCTTGGTCACTAAAGTAGGTGTAGGCCAATCCATGATGGCTCTAATCTTAGATGGATCTACTGAGATCCCATCTCCTGAAATAACATGCCTGAGGTAATGAATCTCTGTCCTATAGAAAGCACATTTGGAGAAGCTGCCATATAACTGATTGTCTCTAAGACATTGCAATACCTGTCTCAAGTGCTCTTCATGCTCCTCTTCATCCCATGAATAAATTAGGATATCATCAAGGAACACAATAACAAACTTATCAAGGAAGGTATGGAATACCCCATTCATAAGGGTCATGAAAATTGCTGGAGCATTAGTGAGCCTGAAAGGTACAACTGTGAACTCATAATGTCCATATCTGGTATGAAATGCAGTCTTAGAAATATCACTATCAACAATCTGTAAATGATGATAACCAGACTTAAGATCAATCTTGGAAAACACTTTAGCACCCTTAAGCTGATTGAATAGATCATCAATCCTGGGGAGTGGATACCGATTCTTGATGGTAAGTGTATTAAGCTGTCGATAATCCATACATAGTCACAAGGATCCATCCTTCTTCTTAACGAAGATAACAGGTGTTCCCCAAGGTGAAACACTAGGATGAATGTGACCCTTCTCAAAAAGTTCCTCTAGCTTAAAATTGAGCTCATTAAACTCATTAGTGGTCATCCTATAAGGTGCTCTTGAAACTAGAGCAGCTCTTAGAACAAGATCAATATGAAAGTCTACTGCTCTGTGAGGAGGCATGCCTAGAAGCTCAGTAGGAAAAACATCTGCATACTCCTGAAGTATAAGATAATCATCAAGAGATGTTTCCCTTTCCTCCTCATCCTCTCTATCACTGATGGTAATGGAAAAAATCTGACATCCCTTCTGCATGCTCTACTTAAGCTGCATGGCAAAGATCATACGAAGAGAGATGCCCCTCTGAATCCCGCTAATCACAATGGGTGTACCATGATCATCTAGGCACTCAATCCTCTTTTGTTGACAATCTAGCTTAGCTCTATGGGCATAAATCCAATCCATGCCAAGCACTATGTCATAGGAACCAAGAGGTGTGATACGAAGATCCACTATAGTGATGAAATCACCAATCTACACCTGGCTATCCTTCACTAAAGAGTTGACTGACACTCTAGACCCTGATGCTAACTCCACTTCCCAACTAACTTCCTGTCTTGCTACCACAAGCCAGCAATGCTCTAGAACAAATGGAGAAATAAAAGAATCAGTAGCACCTGAGTCAAATAGTATAGTAACACTAACACCACTGATCATACCTACTGCCTCTATCACTGTGGCCTAGTGCTTGGCTTGGCGGTTATCAACCGCTGCAAAAACTCTATGAGACTTTCCAAAGTCTCCCATTGTAGGCTCTGAAACTACCACCCACTGACTGCCTATCATCTAACCTTGTGGACAATCATGAGCTAAGTGCCCCATGGCACCACAAGCATAGAAAGGACCTTGTGTGAATGTCTGTACTCCCTATGACCTAGAGAACTACTGACCACTTTTCCTACTAGAACCGCTGAAACCCCCCCCGAGAGGAATGCTAAGTCTGTGTTGGGGGTGCATCTGTATACTATTGTCACTAATCCTTTCTCTACCCCTGTGAGTGCCACTATTTGGGCTTGGAGCCCTATTGTCCCTATGGTGGCTTTTGTTTCTGGTTTTGTTGAGTCTGCTGCTGTGGGTTCTTGTTGAAAGACCCCGATGAATGTCTTTTATTATTCTTCTAGTGACTCTTCTGGTGCCCCTATGACTATGATGCAGAGTTATAGTTCTGAGACTTTTCATGAGCATCTCTAGACCTACTCTGAATCTCTTCTGCAACCAAGGCCATTTCTATAGCCGCACAAAAGGTCTTTCGTGAGGTCATGCGAACCTGTCCTTCTATCCAATCATTGAGTCCCTTAATGAAATAGTTGATTCATAGCCTTTCATCCTTCATGTAGTCTACATAGGGTAGCAACTCAAGGAATCGAGTCTCATACTATAGCACTGTGAGTCCCATCTGCTGGAGCTCATGGAACTCATCAATACGTCTCTGTCTATAGTGCTCTAATAGGTACCTATCTCAGAACCTCTCTAGAAATGTCTCCCAAGTCATAGTGTCCATAGTGGCGTTGTTCTTATATTCTTCCTACTTCCACCATGTGGAAGGACCATCTCTCAAAAGGAGTACTGTAAAGTGAACCTTGACATTGCTATCATACTGACGCAACCCAAAGCACCTCTCTAAGCTCGAAAGCCATGCATCGGCATTTGTACCCTCTGTAGAACCATGATAGAAAGGTGGCTATAATCGTAGATCTCTAATATGATTCCCAGCATCACGGGGTGCCCTCTGAACAATTTCTGGTGGTGGTTTTGGTATGTGAACCAAATTTGCCTCATGTGCCCCCTACCCTTCCTCTCAATCTGGTGGAGGACTCCTAGTCCTCTCTCTAACTGGAGGCAACCTCTCATGTATAACTCCAATGAGGTTTTGCAAGGCTAATAGGACCACCTGATTAGGGTCTGGTGGTGGTGATGGTGGTGGCTGATTAATGGCCGATACCTTGTCCCTTTGTTTAGCTTGCTCGCGACCCGAGGGATCTCACCTAGCCCCTCATCCTCTAATACATCTTCGAGCTTGACGCATAAGGGGAGGCATCCTAAAAATTCAAAAAGGTTAAGTGTTAGCTAAGAAATGCAATGGGTTTTAGGTTCCAATGTTGAAACCTAGGCTCTGATACCAAGTGTCATGCCCATAAAAACTCAGTCTAAAAACACACGTGATTTTATTTCTAATAAATTCACTAACTTTTGTAATGAACATGGAATTAAAAGATAGGTTTCTACACCGAGGACACCACAATAGAATGGTATTGTAGAAAGAAGGAATAGATCTATAGTTGATTGTGCCAGAACACTAATGATTGAAAATGATTTTGCACAAATGTACTTGAGAGAAGCTGTTAGCACTATTGTATACACCTTGAACTCACTTCAATTGAAGAATGATACAAATAAGACACCTTATCAGCTATGGTTTGGTTACACACCAAATGCAAGTTATTTTAGAATTTTTAGAAGCAGATGTTACATTTTGAAAGATAATAGAAATGGTAAATTTTATTCTAAAGGTGATGAAGGAATATCTATAGGATATTCTACTAAAAGAAAAGCATGCAAATGTTTGAACAAGACTAAACAAAATGATTGAAAGACTATGGTAGATTTACATATATTGAGCATCTAGACTATCTACCCATGCCACAGGTTGAGTCTACAAAGCAATAGGAAAATGCTACTGAGGGTCAAAAAATGAAAACTGAGAATGAGGAAGATGTTACTGAGGAAGAAATTGAACCTGAACCGAGTCATGAACAAAGAAGAGAACAAGTATTGGAAAAATTTGTAAGAAGACACGATCCACAGAACAAGATTATTGGAGACAAGCAAGTTGGCACGATGACACAGAGTAAGTTAAGACAAAAAACATGTTTAGTTTGTGAATTTGAGCCTAGAAATGTTAAAGATGCACTTGAGAATGAAGAATGGATTAAGGACATGAAAAAAGAAATTGAGAAACTAGAGAAAAATAAAACATGGACATTAGTACTGAGACCAAGTGATAAAAATGTGATTGGTACTAAGTGGATATTTAGAAATAAGTTGAATGAGAATGGTGAAGTGACTAAAAACAAAGCAAGACTTATTTACAAGGGATATCTACAAGAAGAAGGAATTGATTATGGTGAAACTTTTGCACCAGTAGAAAGACTTGAAGGAGTTAGAATATTACTTCCATATGTTTCTTATAAAGGATTTAAGGTTTATCAAATGGATGTTAAATCAACATTTTTGAATGGGATACTTGAGGAAGAGGTTTACATAGACCAACTTGAAGTTTTTGTTGATTAGGATAGAAGAACATGGTATGTAAATTGCACAAAGCATTGTATGGACTGAAACAAGCACCAAGAGCATGGTATGAAAGATTGCATACTTATCTTATTAGTATTGGCTTTGTAAGAATGAGTGACAATAGAAATTTATATTTGAAAGATGGAACTGATGATAATATACTTATTGCTGAAATTTGTGCTGATGATATAATATTTGGAGAACATGACAATCTCTGCAAATCATTTGTTGTTGAAATGAGAAAAGAGTTTGAAATGTCAATGTTTGGAGAGATTAATTTCTTTCTTGGATTGCAAATACTACAACAAAATGAAGGCATATTCATCACACAATAAAAATACATCAAGGAAGTATTGAAGACATTTGGAATGGAAGATTCAAAACTAGTTGGAACACCTATGGTTACCAGATACAAAGTGACAAAAGATGATGAATCAACTGAGGTAAATTAGGCATTGTATAGATCAATGATTGGAAAATTGATGTATGGTGTACACAGTAGGCCTGATATAGCACATGCAGTTAGGATTGTAGCAATATTTTCTACTAATCCTAAGGAATCACATATGACTGTTGTTAAAATAATTTTGATATATCAGAAGAACATTGAGCATTATGGGTTATGGTACAAAAAGGAAGGAAAATTTGAACTACAGGTTTATACTAATACAGATTGGGCTGTAAATATTGATGACCAGAAGAGTACTACTGGTGGAGAATTCTTCTTGGGAGAAAGACTTGTGACATGGATAATTAAGAAACAACCATGTATTTCTCAGTCTACCATTGAAGTAGAGTATGTTTTTGTTGTTGCTAATTGTTCAAATATTGCATGGATAAAATAATTGTTGTAAGGAATGAATGAGGAGATCACTGATCTAGTGATTATATATTGTGATAACACAAGTTCCATAAATATTTGAAAGAATTTGGTGATGCATGCAAAGAAAAAGAACATATCAATTAAGTATCACTATTTGAGGGAGTGAGTACAAGAAAAGAAAGTGAAACTAGAATTTGTGAAGTCTAAAGAACAACTTACAAATATATTTACTAAGCCCTTACTGAAGGACACTTTTGAGTACTTGAGGACTAGGCTAGGGGTCCATCCCCTATCTATCGGTCACTAAGGTGATTAGGAGGTTGCATCAACCTGTACTTTATCATAAAAATCAAAATGTTGATGCATGTAGCTGATACTTTAGGATTCCTAAGGTTGTGAAAGTTGTGAAGGAAGTGAAGATTATAGATGATGGAACAAAGAACTATATATTAGTACATGAAGGTACTTGATCTGGACCGAACAACATAAATTCTATTTAGCTATTGAAAAGCTATTTATTTTCTTTTTGCATTATTGTCAAAGGGAGAGAGATTTCAATGAAATATCTGTTGGAAAAAAACATGGAAATGAAGAGAGAGAAAGAGTCAGAGAACTGACAAGGATCAAATTTGTAGGGAGAGTCTCCATGAAATGTTGTTACAGTAATGTAGTGATTAAACATATTAAATATCAATCTAGGGAGAGCTTATTGAGCTACAACATTTATCTATATAGTTGTAGAATTGATGTTTGGTATTCCATGGCATATTTTATTGATAACATTAATAATAAAAAAGTGATAACATTAATAATAAACTTGTGAAAGGGGGGTTTCAAAAGATAATGAAAGATACATAATTTAAGTCCACATAGACCTGTTGGAGTATTAGGACCATAGGTAACTTCCTGGGTAGATCCTTATTCATAAAGGGGGGACCGGGGTTACATGGTTGCTTGGGAGGATCCAAATGTATAGGCTATGTGATGACACTCACCTAGATGGTATGCTAGAAACCTAACCTATGTTTATAGTTGTATGATGTGAAAATGGATCCACACTCTATACAAAGGAAAGGAATAATACCAAGATTTATCCTCCAATGAGACCCAATTAACACAAAGGTAAGTGTCAATTCATGATCTATACAAAGGAGATAAATAGCTTGGGTTAACTTCCCCCTCACCTCTAGAAAGAGAGGGTTTACGAAAGAGAAATTGAGAATATTTGAAAAGTAAATCTAGAAGATTAATATTGAAATGAAGAAATAAAAAGTACTTACCTCCGAAAAATAATCTACTGAAAACCTTGTCAAATGGTCTCAGAAACTGTTGATTTTCGCAATCTTGAACCGAAACTGTGAGATCTATAGAACCCATAAATATTTTTCTTTTCTATGCCAGGTCGACCTTGACCACAAAATGTCAATCTTGACCTATGTTTCTCTGATGGAAATTCTGTTCGTGGATCTTGAAAGTTTTCTAAAAAGGGTGTCTGAATCTGCTCTGTA
Organism: Chamaecyparis obtusa; assembly: GCA_027943335.1. Lineage (NCBI taxonomy): Eukaryota > Viridiplantae > Streptophyta > Pinopsida > Cupressales > Cupressaceae > Chamaecyparis > Chamaecyparis obtusa. The sequence goes on along the minus strand of BSBK01007037.1, from coordinate 475,853 downwards.
ATTCATTGTTCCGTACCTACACTTGTGAGAAAAATGGTTTTGTTTGTTGGGGCAGGGAGGGGTTTTCCTTGGTCAAACCCCAATTTAGGAATTAAACTTGAAATTGAATAGAAATTATAATAATAAACAAAGTAAATGGAACAATTTTCCTTGCTTATGTTGAAACCCTTGTGGAGGATTCAAATCCTTGAATCCACAAGTATGGATGCTCCAAATGAATGTAGAATTGTAGGATGTCTCAAATCAATTTCCTTTAGATCTTCAACACCAATCTTGAATGGATCTTGGAAAAGGAAAAAGCTTTAATGGATTTGGATGGAGAAACCTTCAACAAGAGGGCTACATAGAGCTTTGAATCCTTCAATGACTACCAATGGATCTCCTTGATGAATTGAATGTTTGAATGCTTGAATAATTGAAAACTTGAATGATTGAATGTAGATGATTTATTGAATGCTTCCTTTCTTGCTTACTTCTTGATGATTGATGATCTTGTGTTGTGATGGATACTTGATGGAGAAAATGAGAGGAGAAGGCTTCCTTATATACTAGTCTAGGGCACAAACTTCTAGAGAGGCCAACATAGGAGAATTAAATTTCCATTAATCCTATACCCTTGGAAGTGGACCTAAATTAAATATCATTTCATATTTTACCATTTCAAACCCCAAAACAGCTGACCCAGAAGTGAGAAAATAAATCTTTCCGAAACCCGACATCTGGAATCTTTCAAATTTTAAAATTTGGACCACGAGTCAAGGTCAGGGTCGACCTTGACCCTAAAGTCAAGAATCTCAAAATTTTAGATTGGGATGTCAGAAACTAGCAAGAAAGAAGTTGAAAATGGGGTAGAATAGGGGAAAAATCCAAATCCAAGTCAAAGACCCATTCAAGGCATTTGACATGACCCAAAACCACTTACTTGGAGGGCTAAACTAGTCCTAAATGGATGTGATTCCATTTTTTGATGACACAATAGTAAGATGATATTTTGTTATGTCTTTTCTTTTTCTTTCAAGTTATTGTTTTGTAAAGCCTAAGGTTTCTTTAGGCCTTGTTAGTATCCTAGTTCTATCTCCTAGCACGAGGGGGGTGGAAATTTTCTAGTTTCACATGGTTGGGTGGAAAATATCTTTCGAGGTACTATTTGTGGTTCGTGGCTTGGATGTATTTCAGATTCATGCCATAATAAAGATTTCTCAATTTGTATCATGTACTATTTATATTATAATGCAAGATGTAAAAGATCTCCTTGTAAGCCTTTCGGCCATTTGATGTAATTTTAAATGTAATTATATTTATTATTGGAAATTGAAAGAATAAAGGGATGTAATTAGGGAGGGATAGTTTAGAGGTTTTTAAGGGATGTTTTTTGAAGATTCAAAAGTTGTAATTTAAAAGTGCAAATCTTTTATTCTTTCTTTTATCTATCTTATGATTGACTTGAAAGATCTCAAATGCAAAGGGTTAATTATAATTTCGTAGAGACTAGTTATTCAATGTGTAGTTCAAAGAATCAGAAATGAAATGGGAAGGAAAAATATATATTTATAAAGTTGTGAATGAAAGATTACATTCTTATCTTTTCCTTAAATTCTAAAATGTAAAGTAAAAGAAAAAGGAAATGAGATTCAATTAGATTAGTAATGGAATGCAATGATTTCTATATTGGTAAATGAATTCAATAAGGGAACCTTTAAGGAATTTTCTTTTGTAGATGTAATCAATGATATGTTAGAATGTTTTAAAAAATAATTTGTTAGTTGTAATATTATGCTAAAGGACTTGATTCCTTATGGGTTCCTTGGTGAGGACATTACTTTTTGTATCAAAGCCCTGGTTGCTACACTAGGAGCTCAAGGGTCTATTTACATTTAAATTTAACCTCTTCAGCACATTGAGTACTCATTAAACTAGTTCCCTAAAACTTATGTTGCACCACTCTTCCAGGATGCATCCCGTCACCCACAAAAGAGCTAAGAAAAGAGTTCAAGAATCCTCTTGTAGATCTTGCCTAGAGAGTTCCCATGGGGAATTTGAGGCAGAATGGAATCAAGACAATCATAGGAATGAGAGTCAAAGTAATGACTCAGAAGGATCCCAAATAAGGAAACTTATGCAACAAATTCTGCATAGACTTGACAACCTCAAAAACAAAATTAACTTTGAAGAAGGAATCCAATCTCATCACCAAGAGTGATGCAGGAGCATCCTAGGATAGTTGGCAATCATGTATGTCAGAGTGTTTCTATGTTACTCAGTTACAACTTTGACTGAGGGGCTCGGTCATTGAAGTAGCTCGGTCACTGAAGGAACTCGGTAAAATTCTTGCACTCAGCAAAACCTGTGCTTGGTGATGCTTATGGTGCTCGGTCGACATGCTTTCTTGATGATGCCTAGCTGGCTTGGTTGTTTTACTGGTGCTCGATAGTTCTGACTTACTGACTGGAGCTCTTGGAGATTTGGCTAGATGACTTGATGTATTTGATGTTGGTAGCTTATGTTGTATTCTCCTATGTGGATCTAGAGGCCGACATGGAGAATTAATTATTTGTAAGGCTACTTGAGAGTTGACTTGTATTGCATTTAATATTTGTTTTTTTAGTAGCTGACTTGGGCTTAGGAGTTAATTGTTTCTTCTAGCCAACTTGTGGTTGAAGAAATGTATTTAAGGAAGGTTTGGGTAGTTGTTTAGAGAGTTAGTCAAGGATTTGGAAAAGGATAGTAATTTGATCCTGCAAGATCTTGAAGATCAGATTGTTTTTCTAATATTTATAATAGCATAGCTAGTGGTTTGCATGCTTGGACATAAGGAGATTGCTTAGTGGCTTGCGAGATCAAGTTTAGATCTGTCTTAGTGTTTCTACCAGTTGTTGATGTCTCACAGAGCTGGACTAGCTAGAGGATTGTAGAAGTTACTGTTGTAATTGTTTGTATTTGGCCCTAACCCAAAAGGCCTTATAGTCGAGCATATTGAATACAATTCTATTTGATAATTATCTTGTTGTGTTTCTATTGTATTGTTGTTGCTAGTGTAGATTTGGACTATCCATTCTAGGATTTTCCATCTTGCATGGTGTCAAAGATGGGGAAAGGGATAGAAGTCCTAGGAGAAGGCAAGCTATGTCTGAATCTAAGGACAAGGATACCTCTCACATGAGGGACTTACTCAAGTTCAATGTAGCCCTTTTTTATGGCAACGAAGGGGGATCTGCAGCAAAAACTTAGTTTTTTGACCTTGATAGATGTTTCTATATGCACCCTTTTAGAAATAATGTCAAGGCTAGGTGTTCCATTATGAATCTAAGGAAATTTGCATGTACCTAGTGGCACATGGAAGAGGAAAAACTACAAGTCACCATTAATATTATTTCTTGAAAAATTTTCCTAGAAAGTGTGAAGGATCGATTCATGTTCGATCGATGGAGACAAGGAAGAGCATGAGCAACACCTTCAACAAGTTTTGTAAGGCCTTTGTAAAATTCAATTATTTTCAAAATTGGAGAAGTGTGAATTATTCTAAACAGAAGTTAAGTATCGTGGTCATGTTATCTCAGGAGAAGGTATAACAGTTGATCCTGCAAAATATAAGCTATAGTAGAATGGCCAACACCCACCAATGTCTCATAGGTTTGTAGTTTCATGGGTTTAGCTAGATACTACAGATGCTTCATCCAAGGATTCTCCAGGTTAGCTCATCCCATCACTTCCTTGCAAAGGAAAGGGAATAAGTTCATTTAGACTAAGAAATATTCGAAAGCTTTTTAGATCCTTAAGGAAAAGCTGACTAGTGCCTTGCTTTTGGCGGTACCCAACTCCGTTGAAAATTTTATCGTTTGCACTGATGCCTCCCTAGAAGGCATAGGGGTAGTTTTGATGCAAGAAAGTAGATTTATTGCTTATGAGTCTATAAATCTTAGGGATCATGAGCTTAACTGTCCTATGCATGATTTCGAGTTAGCAGTTGTAGTTCATGCCTTGAATCATTGGATACACTTCTTATTGGGTCATAGGTTTGAATTACACACCAATCACCAAAGCCTTCAATACATATTTACACAACCTAATTTCAACACTAGGAAGTGCAGGTGGATGGAGTTCCTTTGTAAATATGATTTTGAGGTCAGATATATCCAAGGTAAAGAGAATGTGGTAGAAGATTCTTTGAGAAGGAGGTATGAACTATCCATGCTCTCCATTTCTACTAATTTTAGAAGTCAAATTTTGCAGACAATTCCTTCAAATACTTTCACTAGTACATTTTGCACCATTTTTCTACCAAAATTTTTGACCATGAAATAAAAAGGTTTTGGTTGGTCGGATTATAGAAGGAAAATTTTCATTTTTTTAAATCCATGCTCGTTTTAGTCAAAATTTCAACCACTATCATGTACATCAAAATTTTGACGAACACAGGCATAAATTTTTTAAAAAAGAACTCATTTCTAATTTTATTATCACCACGGTGAATTGTTTGAAGGGGCAGCACGTAAAACCTCATCGGCCAGGGTAGATTTGGCACTGTGTATAGGGGTTGCATTATAATTCATTTCTCATTTGATCATTATCACCACGATGAATTTTTTCAAGGGGCAGCGTGCGAAACCTCAATGGCCAAGGCAAATTCGATACTATGTATAGGGTTTTTAGTTTTTATCTGGACTTGGGCCTTTGATCTTCGAGCTTGGTTTTGGAAACTTTTCTTTTCCTCTCCTTATCAAATGGAAGCTCATTGAGGTAGGGATTGTTTTGTTATCTCCTCAGCATTTTGATAGAATACATTGCATTTGGTCATTTGATTAAATACCATCATGTATTTTGAGGGCACATGTTACTGTTATATTTATTACACCATGCTCTATTGTATCCATGGCATTGAGTTCATTTCTTTGGATGATTTGATTATGGCATTTGCTGTGTTATTGAGCTAGGGCATCATGTTAATGTGTGTTCATTAGATTCTCTAGTTACCCACGAGCCAAGGCATCCATTTATACAAGCTAGGGTATCATTGATTATTTCCTATCAATTATATGGCACTGGTAAGTCTTTCCCAGCCTACACAATGGTTATTAATACCAATATGAATAGACATGGATGGAATCATTTCATTATCGATTGATTGGCATTGTTTCATTATCTTACACAGTGATACGAATAACCACTAATTAGTGGTTATTGTAACACATTAACAATGTGTTATGATAACCATTAATTACTAGTTATCATGTGATCAAGCAATCGACAAAGTTGATCTTAACAGTGACTGCATAATATATAATGTGACTACATAATATATTAACAGTGACTGGTTAATTACCCTATTCCAAAGCTCCCATTTAGGCACAGGCAGGGAGGATGCTGGCAAAGGTTTTGGAATTTAGCTTTACACCTACCATTTGCATTTGCTTAAAAATTTCTAAAGCCTTTTCAAAAAATCCATCTTGTACACAGCCCGTAATCATGGCATTCTATGATACCATATGTCTTTGATGCATTTTTTCAAAGAGTTCATGTGCCTTGTCTATAGTTCCACATTTTGCATACATGTCTACCAAGGCAGTTGCAACTACGACAACTGACAAAATTTCTTTATCTTTTATGCCACTAGTACATTTGAGGTCAATTTTCTACCTTTAATTTTGCCCAAGGCCTTTTTTTGGCTTGTTATATTCAATTTTTTTTTGTTTATGAGCCTGATTTGGTCGAAATTTGGCTTTTAAGCCCAATTTGGTCAAAATTTGGCTTTTAAGCCCAATTTGGTCAAAATTTTGGTTTTAATGTTTAATATACATGGACCCAATTTGGTCAAAATCATTTTCTATAAACAAAAAAAAGAGTTTGAATATAGATCATTTGATCTCTCTTTCGCTATTGTGCGCGGTGGGAGATTTGGAGGTTTGGGCACGCAGGAGCTAGGCAGCATTAATCCATTTTTTTTCCTAAATAGGTATGCACTCTTGTCTTTCATAGATATAAATTTGCATTTTTGTTTTCATAGCAATATTAATTGGTATTTGACAGTGCATTTTTGGGAAACATTCTTGTCCATTCACGTGGCTAGGGTTCCATTTAATTGCCCTCCTTTAGCATGTGAATCTTGTAGAAACCTGTGAAAGTGTTCAATGCCCTCATTTAGCATGCTCAATCCAACCACAAATTCCAGGGGAGAAATCATACTCATAGGTGAAACTAGAACAACTGTTAAGTCATGGTTTATTGTCATCTTGGTGCATTTATTTGACTGGGGCTGTCAATGTAGATAAATTATTGATTTGCATTCTTATACTAGACTATAGAGTATGTTAAGAAGTTTATTCTCCTCACTTACAACATAAGGATGAACTAGATCAAAGATAAATATTACAATAAATATTTCAATACACCACTGGATAAAGAATCTTGATATCTGAAACAAGGATTTGTTTTTAATATAAATGAAGTTTTTCATGTTGAAAGATTAATACCATTCTAATTGTCTGCATTTATTTGTTTAGCAGTTCAAATCACTATAAGAAATCTGTATAATTTTTTCTTTTCCTTAAGTATTATGGAAGCATATTTATAGTTTAATATCATGTGCCTTGTCTATACTTCCATATTTTTGTAGACATGTCTGGAAGGGTAGTTGTAATTAAAACATCTGACAAAAGTCCTTTGTTTATTGTACTTTGATGGATGCTCGTACCCTATTCCATATCTCCTATTTTTGCATGGACAGGGAGGATGCTGGAAGAGGTTGTGAATTTTGGCTTTACACTTGACAGTTGCATAATCCATTTTGTGCATATCATGCATCAATTGCAGTCCATGAGAACACATTTCTTTGAAGCATCATGTCAAACAATTCACTTGGCTTGTCTATGCTTCCACAATTTGCATACATGTCTAATAGAGCAGTCACAACTATAACATCTGACAACATTCCCCTCTCCTCTATGCTTTGATGAATACTCATACCATGCCTTCTAATTGCATTTTCTTGAAATTATCTAAAGCCATTTGTACATATTCTGGAATCATTGCATTCCATGAGATGACATCCTTTTGAGGCATTTTGTCGAATAATGTGCATACCTTATCAGTTTGCATACATGTCTACCAAAGCAGTTGCAACAACATCATCTGGAAAAACTCCTCCATCCTTTATGCTTTGATGGATTTCCATTCTCTGTTCCAAAGCTCCCATTTTGCACAATCAGGGAGGATGCTGACAAAGGTTGTGGAGTCTGGCTTTACATTTGCCGATTGCATTTTCTTGAATGTTTCTATAACTTTCTTAGCAATTCTATTGTGTATATCTTGTAGCCATTGCAGTCCATGACACCACACTTCTTTCGGGCATTCTATCAAATAATTCATGTGCCTTGTCTATGATTTTACATTATGAATTCAAGTGTATCAGGGCATTTGCAACTATATCATTTGACAAAAATCCTCTATATTCTATGCTCTAGTTGATGTCTATGTGCTAGTCTAGGTTATGGAATCTGGCTTTACACCTAAAAATTGCATTTGCTGGAAAGTTTGTAAAACACTTTCAATAAATCCATTTTGTGGATATCCTACAATCATTGCATTCATTGTGAACATATTTATTTGAGGCATTCTATAAAACAATTCACTTGCCTTGTCTATACTTCCACATTTTTCATACATGTCTACCAGGGAAGTTGCAACTACATCTAATAAAATCTTCTATCCTTGATGCTTTGATAGATGTCCAAATCTCCCATTTTGATGGATGTCAATGATGGACAATATTATTCAATTTACATCTATCAGAATGGCATTTCAATGGCAAGTTTGGAATATTTTTCAGCAAGGAAAATGCATTTATCAGTGAGTTTGACCTTTTTTTCTTGAGACATGATGTTTTTCCAGTCCCACCTATAATAGCCTATGACTTAATTAGTTTCTATTGTTGATAATAATTAAATAGGAAATAATGAAAGTAGAATCAGAACAAGAGTTGTGTTGTTGTAGTTGGAGTCCTTGCCTAATGCAAAGACAACAAAGATTGATTTGGATGTTTAAATAAAGCCTCATCTTGAAGTTTGGAAGAAAAATAATTGGTTGATGTGATTTACATGCATGTAACCATCTAGCACAACATCGATATAATGACATTTAATCAACATGAGATCATTAAGATGGTTAACTACACTGGTCATATGGAAAGAGGTGAAAGTTTAAGCATGTGATGAATCTTAATGAACCAAAAAGAAAAAAAAAATACACAGAAATGGAAGACCAGTGTCTATTTGCAGCTCCCTATACTCTATATAAAGTTCTCTCTAAATTCCAGTGTAATTGGAGTGTAGGCTGTCAACCACTCTTCAATGACTGGTTCAAAAGGATAAGCATAAAATCAATTGATCCTTGCCAATGTGATAAAGCGCTCTCTAGTAACATAGACAACCCATAATCCTAATTGTCCTAAACTTTGTGCATTCATTTTTCCAATGTACATTTAGTATCATAACAAGGAATCATATCATAGTAAAAAGTTCGCATAAATTACTATGTAATCCAACGCGCCTCAAATAATTGTCCAAAAGGGTCTAATAATTATAGTTGTGAAAGGTGAAGTCCTATGAAGTTCAAAGGATGTGTCAATTTTTTGATTGTTGCCAAGTACTGCAACCTAATCTATAGAAAAAAATTAATAAAACAAATAAAAATATAGAAATTTTCAAATAAAAATGGAACTTTGGTAAAATGTTCATGAAAACATTTATTTTAAAACATATGATTCTTTAGAACAAACATTTTAGAAGAAGAGATTTTATGTAAATATTATAAGAAGTGTCCATATTATAATGAATGAGACAACACATGTTGAATAAAACTCAATCTAAATTGCACTCCTATGTTCAAAGAATAAATGAATAAAGAACCTTTATATAACTAATTAGATAATTTGTCCTAATTACCCCCAACATATTTTATTCTTTTGGCTAGCCTCATACTTTACCTCCATTATTTTATGATATGCTACGATATGCCATAAACTATTGATCATGAATTTACCATTATCTAGATACAAGGATGAATTAGGGAGTCTTTTGGGTTTCATTGCTCACAACAAAGTTATGTGGAATGATTATATGGATATTTTGACTAGAAAACATACATGAATATCAAAACTTAATATATTGGACTAATTTTTGTGGTAGTAAAGATTATTGATTAAAGTTTATTATGAAACTTGGTCAAGTAAATCTATTTAATTTTTATTCAATGGAAAGATATTTCGTGGTGGAAACAAATTTGGAAGGTTGACATTCCTTTTAAAATGACATTTTTTTGTGTCTCTCTCTTAATCGTAAAGTCTTAACTTTGGATTCACTTCAAAGAAGTGGATGGTAGAGCTCTCATAGGTATATTCTAGAATGTAGAGGTTATATAGAAACTATTGAACACCTACTTCAAGATTTCTAATATTTTCAAATTGTTTTTGTTGAGCTTGCTATTATATTTGGATTCTCTAACTCTTGCTAGGAAAATATACTTGTTGATTTCTCAATACATTTGTTTGAGGGAAATAATAATAATAATAATAATAATAATAATAATTTAAGGCATGAATTTTGTGGTAGCCCAAAGCGCATTATTTTAACAACTATTGTATTCTATTTTATCCTCCTACCATCCATATTAGATTTGACTTTGAACTAACAACATCATAAAGAAAACTTCAAATTACAAAACTATCTTTACCCTACCAAGCATTGTCCTAGGAATACGAGTTCAATATTCCTAATTCAAAATGCAATGAAATAGAAAAAGAAAGCATGGAAAGGTAAGAAATAACTAATACAATTTTTTTACATTGAGAACCAATCCCAAACACGTTTCAATCCATCCTAGGAACTCATTATTCCTGGACTGTACCGTGAGACAAAGAGTAAATTGTAGAGAATAAATATAGTTTTATTGATAAAAAAACTTCACTACAATACTTTGTCTCCTAACACCAACTCTACATACATCCTACCCATGCCTAAACCTACCAAATAGGCTTCCAAATCCAGTTACCTTCCATGAGTATTGAGTTAATTGAAATCAATACACTCCAAGTTGTTAGAAAATGTTGTCTTACTCAATAAATCAATTCCACCTTGAGTTTTGACTTTCCCACTCAAAATTCACTTGGCCAACCACAACTTGATTGCCATGTGGAAACCTATACTTGTCTTTCTAGCCCTCCTATCCTCCCTATCTTTCCCTATGTGGATCCTTTTTTTTGATCCCAAACACTTTCTCTTTCCTTGTCATCGTAGACCATAGGATCACGAATGTTCAAAACCTATCATCATTGGTCCCTATTAGCTGATCTTACATAGCTTGAACAAAAAAGGGAAACATGATCTTGCAAAACCCCTGTACAAGACAATCAAGAACCAAAAGACATCTTCATAAAATCTATGCTACTTAACTATATTCTCATTGATTCATGACTATCATTGATTCATGGATTTTATTTTCTAGTAATGAGAACTGATACTTCATCATGGCTTCAATTTTCCTTTAGACATGACTCTTTTTGAAATTAACACCAATATAGGTGTCTTCACCAAGTCCTTTAGCTTGAAATCATATAAAAATCCAATTATAATATAGTTGGATTTGGAACTAGTTTTCATCTTATTTTCATGAATGTCTTTATGAATCTAGTAGCACATTTTTATGTTGTTCCAAGACACATTTATGTTGGAGTTTTATTTGAATGAATCTAGAAGTATATTGGAAGATTTTGAAGGGAGAGTTAAATTTGTTTTGGAACTGGTTTGGTGCCTTTTTATTGAGTATATGGAAAGTTATGACAAATTTACTAAAACTTGCCAGAATCTATTCCTAGGGTTGTTTGTCGTAAGAAAAATGTCATAACTTTGTTTAAATCTTCAATCTTTTTTTGAGAGGTCACAATACTTAGTCATTGTCCATGTTTAAATGATTGTATATGTGTGTATGTGTGTGTATACAAACACATGTACACACATGCGTGTATGTGTGTATATATACACATGTGTGCATATGTGTATATATATATGTGTGTGTATATACATACATGTATACACATGTGTGCATATATATATATATATATATACACACATGTATGTATGTATATATATAGATGTATAAACACAAATTTAAAGAAATTAAATTGCAGAATTAAAATTCCTTATGCATCTTCTTAGTCATCTTCTGGGTGAACCAAACAAGTCATCTCATATTCTGAAAATCATTTTCAGAATTTTTATCTTCCAGAATTGCAGCATCTTCCAGAATTGACTATATCTGACATTTGGTATTCCATGCACCAAATGGGCCCTTATTGCATAAAGAAAATGGAATCCAAAACAAGGCTCTTAAGACCTTTCCAAAATCACAAATTGCACACAAACTAGTTTTGATCTTTTATTTCCTATTCTCATCCATACATACCAGGGATCCTGCCCATACATTCCTTGTTTGGTGTATATATAATCCTATTAAAAATGCCACAACCATATTTGGTTGGTCGTGATTTTAGCTAATGGAGCTTGTAGACACTGAATTAATTATTCTTTCATCTATCAATATGTTATTATTTGATCCATTAATAATATTCATCAACATCTATCATTATTATATTATTTATCTTCTATTATGATTACGCCTATTCTCAAAAAAGACTATCAAATCATTATGCTTTCAAATCAATTATCTATTGACGTATCCCTTGTGAGGGAGAGAAGCCAAACACATAAAGAACATGTACATAAACATGAAAACTAAAAAACTTAAATGGAATACACCAAGAAGTACCAAATGATGAATGCTCAATTGTTGTAATGGAACAACAATATCAGAACCGTCCATTTCTAGAACTTGATTTTTCTATAGTCCTAATGATTTTTCTTATTTCTTGTCTGTGCTTGGTGACAAGATTTTGAACATTATTGACATACTTAAATGGAATACACAATACCAAATGATGAATGCTCAATTTTGTAATGGAAAAGCATCAGAACCGTCCATTTCTAAAATTTGATTTTGTATAGTCTTAATTATTTTTCTATAGTCCTAATTATTTTGATAATTGTTGACAAAGAGTGTTTCTTTTTTTTATTATAGTATAAATGATTTTTCCATAGTCGTAATGATTTTTCTTATTTCTTGTCTTTTGTCCCTTTTTTATTTCCTATGTCCATGCTTCATGACAAGATTTTGTCACCTTCTTTTGATGGTATATTTCATTCACTTTATGTGGAATACTAATTTGTTCACTATTTTATTTCAGCTTCATATTTCTTTCATTTTTCATATACACAGAGACTACACATGCTGATAAAAAAATGAGCTATTTGATTTAGGTTTACTTTTTATTATTGTAAATGGTTAATATTTCTAATGGCACTCCTTGGTGTATTTCATATAAAAATAATAAATGTAGTACCGATGGTGTGGTTCATTATTGATATAGGCTTGATGACTCTTGTCAATGTGCCAAACTGTCAATGTGGTGGTGGGCAGTGTGTGTTGAAGACTTCACGGACAATGAACAACCCTAGATGATAATTTTGGTGCTGTCCAAATAGAAAAAAGGTTGCTAATGTGTATATATTTCAAGTTTCTAATGTAAATACTATTCATTATAATATAAGAACTAATGTAGACTAGGTATCATAGGGAAATAATGGTTGTAGATACTTTACTTGGGTCAATGACAACTCATCTGCATCCATCCACCCAACTCCACTTATCTGCGATGAAGGATTTGACTGCAAAACTTGTTAGGCTCGAGCAAATTCTGAAATTATATTTTTATGATGCCTTCTCTGTATTGTAATCGCATATCTTTGTTGCGACCATATGCAGAGATGAACTCAGGAATTAGTTAGTTTAGTATTTTCATATTGTAACTAATATTTTGATATTGACATGACATAAATTCTCTTTGCTTGAAGTGTGCATATATGGTTTACATCTTTTTTTAGAATAATTCTTCATGTTTATGGCCTAGGTGAGCCCCAATTTGCTATCAATCACATGATTTAACATATAGTATTTTCTTGGTTGTTCCATTTGTTCCTTGACCTTGACTATGGATTGACTATCATTTTCAAGCTTGAGCGTGAATGCCCAAAAGTTTGGGCCAAAACCCAATGAACAATTTTTTTTTAAAGAGATAATAGTGCCAAGTTTATGTTGCGGGTTAACAGGTGTCAAAGACAATAGTTCATAAAGAGTCTAAAGAACCAATTCTTTACAATGTTGGTTCCCAAGGGTTACTAGCTGATTAAGTTTTAACAAGGGATTCTATCTAGGTGGAGAAGCTGTAGACAAAGTTAGCCTAACATTAAAGTTTGTTTATGGAGGAACAAATATAAATTAAACTATATAGATATCGAATGAGTGAGTCTATAGGCAACATTATGCTACGTTGAGTCATAGGGTTCAATTAATCGAATGTCGTGATACTAAACCATATGAATATATAATTATCAAATAATGGCTTGTCCAATCCCTTGTCTATGAAATTTAGTTACAATCTAACGTATTAATTTGAAAAGAATAATCCCATTTGCTCATCCATAGGAAGCATAACACTACCCCATTATAACATTAAATGCCCACATAATGTATATTCATATTCTTCTTTTACAATGTTAATTTTATTAATAATTATTGCATTAGTACCATTAAATATCGTCGTTACAAATAACACATAATAAAGTATTAGGTGGTACTAATTATATTAGTTACCATTTAATACATTTATTAGTGCATAGAAATATTTAATTAAAAACCTAAAATTAGTGATTACCCTATAATCACAAATAAATAATCTCTAATAAATAATTTGCTAAATTATAATTGTGTTGATTAACCCAATTATTAAATAATAATCAATAATTAATATTAAATATAAATTATTGAAAAATTATACAATAACTAATGTTAAAACAATTAACCAAGCATTTAATAAGGATTATTTATTTCAGTTAAAAGAATTTCTATTATTTATTTATCATGCCATTCATTACAAAATAAAATAATAAAACAACTCACTAATTCCCTAAGCTATCTCAAATACATTTGCACATTCAAATTTACATATAGAGGCCTCTTTGAGGACTTTTAAAGAACAATAAAATACAAGATTTAGGCTTCTTCTTTCAACAATAGTATTACAAAATTACATGCCCACTCCTCAACTTTGGGAGCTATTTTTTTCAACATCTTGGACAACACTTTAACCTCCAAGCTTTGCACCTACATTGAACTTCAAAAAATCTGCAAGAAAGAAGGCAAAAAAAAGAAGGCCATGGGATGCTCACCAACCATCCTAGGCCTCTCATGAGGCCACCCCCGAGCTTAGGGAAACCACACCGGATGGGATTCACACACTCAAACACAAAACACTCACAAGATAACATAAATTGCAAACCCAAATTCCCTCAAGGGTGAAACTAAGAAATTCCAAGAACTCCTTTTGTGGGGTGTGGGTGGACAACCCATAGAGACAACCATTGCATGAAAACAAGGCCACACATGGACCCAAATAAACACAATATCAAAACAAGGCTCACATGCCCAATTTGTTTCCCTCCTTATACCCCCAATGGCTGGTGGGCTAAAATGCAAGGTTACTTGGGGAAAACACTCAACCCAAGTTTCATCTTTACCCACATCTGGAGGAGATTCTACACATGGAGTTCCCTCCATTTCCCACACCCCCTCTTGGTTTCTCTTCCCTCCCATGGGTGAGTGAATCCAAGAGTATACAACCCAAATCCAATTACGAAATAAAACACATGAAATGCTTTCTCTCACCATGAGCAACCATGGGGAGCTAAAACATAACAAGAACAAAGTGCAATGCTTCCTCCATGACCAACCATGGGGAGCAAAAGAAAACCATAAGCTCATGCATTCTCTACAACATAAGAGTGAGAGCAAAATTCCAACCTCAAGTCCAAATGCAAATGAAGGTGAGTTGAGTCCTTTTCCCAATTCCCAAGCTTTCTTCCTCCTCTAACTTTGGTGATCTCTAAGGATAGAGAGTGGGTGAACAACTCCAATGTTCTCCAAAATTTTACTAAAAGGACCTCTAACCCAACCCTCAAAATCCCTAGGGAAAGGCAAGCCATCTCATTGGTTCACAAAATCTCAAAATCTTACACACCCCTCTCCTCATAAAGGTGGTCCTTGGAGGTGGGTGACCTAGGACTTCTCCAAACTAGGAAGATGGTTATGAAAGTACTTTTTGGGCCATATGACAAGATGAAATTTTCGCTCAAAATTAAATATGCACTTTTGGAGGGGTCAAAAAGTCAATCTTGGGCTTCTCCCATGTTGAAAATACCCTTAACCCATAGGTACATGGAATGGGTGAGCTAAAAATGCATAAAACCACTCCCTAAGGCCACTTTTAACCCTCTAAAACTCATGATTAAGAGTATGCACGAAAATGGAAGATGGGGACTTCATTATGGGGTCCTCTGACAAGTGGGTGTGCTTAGGATTTCCCCCAAAAGGCTTCTAGAATGTGCTCTCACTCAACCACATGGCAAACCTTGATAAAATTAAACACTAGTGTCAAGTGACACGTAACAAAATAACATTACACACAAGGTATGTCTAATTTGTCACAACACTTAACATTCCTACACACATACATCCAAATTACTATTATAAATAAAATACTTTACAATGAGGCCTCGGGTCTCTTCATAGACGGGGCCTTGGCTTAACTGATTGCACATACATTCAATGTGATTTCCCTGAATATATTTCCATGGTCCTTCCACCTGCAACACCTCAAT
The DNA here is from genome assembly GCA_027943335.1 of Chamaecyparis obtusa. Lineage (NCBI taxonomy): Eukaryota > Viridiplantae > Streptophyta > Pinopsida > Cupressales > Cupressaceae > Chamaecyparis > Chamaecyparis obtusa. The sequence continues at coordinate 460,035 of BSBK01007037.1, read as the reverse complement.
GCAGCATTAGTAATTCAAGGAAGAAAACCAATACGAATAAACATAGAAGATATAACATCTTCAATTCAATCAAAATTCAATTGCATATAGTCATGTAAGGTACATTTATCAAATCAGTTCAATTTCAACTGCATAATGCAATTCATAATTCAATTGCATAATTCAACGCATAATCCAATTGTATAATTCAATTCATAGTTTAATGAAATCAAGATCATCCATAATCTATCATCATCATAAGATAATCATCAGGTTTTCATAACATGAAGATAATAATAAAGTCTAACATGATCAAATCCGAATCTACTGATCATGGATCCATATACAGAATCAACAAAAATATATAGTCTAACATGTCCATCATAACATAACAGTAAATCAAATGAGTCCAAGTATCTCAATAACATAATCAAAATGAAATGCTAGGTCTAGAAATCGGGATCACTATGTGGGACTAATGTTGGCCTCACATCCACCCCTTCTAGGCATGAACATCCTCCTAGAGTTGATCGAAGAGATGTGGATACTAGGCCCTCATCTATGCTACATCCTCCCATGAGGCGGTGACCTCATCATAGCAATCCTACTAGACCCTAACCTGGTCCAGCACTATGCCTCGAAGTCCCAACGTCTGTCAAGCCAAAATGAAAATGGGCTCCAGGGCCAGCTGGCCATCTGACTCCACCTGCAAGGCATCCCAATCAATGATATGAGACTCATCATAAATATATTTCTACAACACCGATACATGGAAGACATCGTGGATGCGTGACAGGCTAGGTGGCAAGGCTAGATGATAAGCAATGGGCCCTATCCTCTCCAGGATCTCAAATAGACCAACAAAATGAGGTACGAGCTTAGATCCTTTTCCAAAATGGATTGGAATCTTGTGTGGTCATACTCTCAGGAATACTTTGTCTCCCACAAGGTAGGCTTGGTCTATCCTCTTCACATCTGCATACTTTTTTTATCTATCTTGAGCCTCTAAGAGACACTGCCTAATCAGGGTGACCTGCTGCTCCATGTCTCAAACTAACTCTAGACCAATAGAAACTTTGTCCTTGATCCTATCCCAACTCAGTGGGGTCCTGCAAGGTCTACCATATAATGCCTAGTAAGGAGGTATACCCAATGATGCATGATGCCCATTATTATAGGAAAAATCTACTAGGTGTAGGTACTCCTCCCACCTGGTCTGATGGTCCATAACATACATGCGTAGCATGTCCTCTAAAACTTGATTGACCCTCTTGGTCTACCCATCTATCTCAGGGTGATAGGCTGTACTAAAATTGAGCCTGGTGCCCAATGCTACTTGAAGCTCTCTCCAAAAGGATGAAGTGAATAGAGAGTCTCTATTTGAGATGATCTTATGAGGTATGCCATGAAGTCTAACAATGTCTCGTAAGAACACTTGGGCTGCTGCGGGTGCTGTGAAGGTAGTATGAACTGGAGAAAAGTGGGCTACCTTAGTTAACCGGTCCACTGTCACCATAATAGCATCATGGTGTCAGAAGACATCAGAAGAACAACTATAAAATCCATGGATATAACCTCCCACTTCCACACTAGAATCTCATGTGGCTGTAGGAGTCCACTAGGATGGTGATGCTCCACCTTAACCCGCTGACACTCAAGAGATCTGGCCACTATCTCAGCAATCTGCAATCTCATGCCTGGCCAATGATAAAGTTTTCTCAAATTTGCATGTAGCTTCTTAACCCCGGGATGTGCTACATAAGGTGCTCTATGAGCCTCAAGTATAATGAAAGCACATAAATCTCTGGTAGAAGGTACATGGATATGCTCATGATGGTGTAGAAGCCCATCGGACTCTAAGGTATAATCAACATACTTCCCCTCCAAGGGTCTCTGGGATCAAATAATCTCACAAACCTCTATATACAACTCATCTTCCTATAGATGACGGAGGATCTGACCCCTCAAATCTATGCCTGTAGTCATAGAAAAGATATCATGCCATCTCCTACTCAAGGCATCTACAACTATATTCTCCTTCCCCTTGATGTAGTGGACATCAAAGTCATACTCACATAATAACTCCATACATCACCTCTACCAAGCATTAAGGTTTGGCTAGGTGAATATATACTGAAGGATCTGATGGTCTAAATGAAGCTCAAAGTGGTGACCTAAGAGGAAGTGATGCCATCGCACTAAGGCATGTACCACTGCTACAAGCTCTAAATCATGGGTAGGGTGATTGAGCTCATGAGTCTTAAGCTTCCTAGACTCTTAAGCTATAGCTCGCTCTCCCGGCATAAGGACTACCCTTAATCCATCCAATGAAGCATCTGTGCATACAACAAATTTTGCTGAAGGATTTGGCATTGCAAGAATAGGTGCACTGGTGAGTGCTCTCTTGAGCTCCTGAAAAGCTCTCTCACACTTCTCTGTCCACTTGAACTTCTTCCCCTTCCACTGAAGGGAAGTGATAGGATGTGCCAATCTGGAAAATCCATCAACAAATCATCTGTAATAACTGGCTAGTCCCATGAAACTTCTAACCTCAGTCACTGTGGTAGGTGCTGGCCAATTCATAATAGCCTCTATCTTTGATGGGTCTACTAAGATCCCATCACTGGATATGACATGCCCCAAATACTTAACCTCTATTATGAAGAAGGAACACTTTGACAAGCTACCAAACAACTAATTATCTCTCAAACACTACAAAACCTATCTAAGGTGCTCTTCATGCTCCTTCTCATCCTTGGAATCTATCAGGATATCATCTAGGAACACTACTACAAACTTATCTAGGAAGGTGCAAAATACACCATTCATAAGGCTCATGAATACAGCTGGGGCATTTGTAAGACCGAAAGGTACCACTATAAACTCATAGTGGCTGTACCTAGTGGAGAATGCGATCTTATGAATGTCACTATCAACTATCCTCAACTGATGGTACCCTGACTTAAGATCTATCTTGGAGAATACTTGGGCACCCTGTAATTGGTCAAATAAGTCATCAATCCTAGGAAGTGGATACCGATTCTTAATGTTAACCTTATTGAACTGTCGGTAATCCATGCACAACCTAAGTGACCCATCCTTCTTAACAAAGATCACTAGCGCACCCCAAGGAGAAACACTAGGACATATGTGTCCCTTCTCTAACAACTCCTCAAGATAAATCTTGAGCTCATTAAGCTCATTTGTGATCATCCTATAGGGTGCTCTAGATACTGGCTCAGCTCCTAGCACAAGGTCTATGTGAAAGTCAACTGCTCTGTGAGGAGGCATACTAGGTAACTCTAATGGGAATACATCTGCAAATTCTTGGAGGATGGGATAGTCCTCAAGAGAAGTCTCACGCTCATCCTCATCCCCTCTATCACTGATAGTGATGGAAAATAATTGACATCCCTTCTACATGCTCCACTTAAGTTTCCTAGTGGATATCATGTGAAGAGATACTAGTCTCTGAACCCCTGAAATAACTGTAGCAATGCCATCATCATCCAAACATTCTATCTTCTTCTGGTGGAAATCTAGCTTGGCTTTATGGGCGTATAGCCAATCCATTCCAAGTACTACATCATATGATCCCAGTGGGGTAATCCTAAGGTTTATTGAAGTGGTCAACTCTCCAATCTGAATTTGACAATCTCTAACAAAGGAGGTGACCGATACTCTAGAACTAGAAGCCAACTCAACTTCCTAGCTATCGTTCTGCCTAGATGCCACTAGCCCACAATGCTCCACTACAAAAGGAGATATAAAGGAGTTAGTGGCTCCTGAGTTAAAAAAAATAGAAATACCGCTACCTCAAATCATACTTGCTGACTCAATCACAATGGCCTGGTGCTCGGCCTGGCAGTTATCCACAGCTGCAAATACTCTATGGGACCTACCTACGTCCCCCATAGTGGGCTCTGATCTGGCTACTCTCTATCTGCTGCCCTATGGACAGTCTCTAGCAATATGTCCCATGCCCCCACAAGTGTAGCAAGGTCCACATACATATACCTATGTCCCCTATGGCCTGCTGAACTATGATCCACCTCCTTTGGTAGATTCGGTAAAACCACCTCTAGAGGACTGCTGAGTCCCGGCAGAAGTGGTGTATGGTATGTCTGCCCTGTGATCCCTCTTCTGCCCATGACCTTGCCACTACTTGGGCTTATTGCCCTGATGTCCTTGTGAACCTTTCTACTTATGGTCCTATCGACCCTGCTGTTGAGGCTGCTCCTGCTATGTCTACTGAGGGATTTGGAAAGACCCCGAAGAATACCTCCTATTCTTCTTCCAATGGTTTCTCTGAAAATTGGAACCCTGTGATGCAGAATTATTGTGCTAAAACTGATCTCGAGAATTAGATGACCCTCTAACAACCTCATTGGCTACCTTAGCCCTGTCAACTGTATATCGTAGATCTTCGGGTGGCAATACACACACCATGCCTACAATGTTGTGGTTCAAACTACTGATAAACCAATTTACCTATAATTTCTCATCTCTCATGTACTCCACATAAGGGAGTAGTTCAATGAACTTGCCCTCATACTGGGCCACTGTAAGTCCCCTTTGCTGAAGGCTATGAAACTCATCAATACACTTTTGTTGAAACTGCTCCGACAGGTACCTAGCCTTGAAGAGTTCTAAGAAAGTCTCCCAGGTCAATGTATTAAGGTCCAAGTGTCCCTTAAACTACTCATGTTCACACCATGAAGAGGCTCCAACTCTCAGTAAGTGAATAGCAAAGTGGGCCTTGACATTTCTATCATAGGCATGTAACCCAAAACATCTGCCTAAGCTATGAAGCCATGACTCTACCTCTATACCATCTGTGGACCCCTCAAAAGTGGGTGGGCTAAGGTGCATCATCTCTTTGATAGCATCTCCTATGTCAAAAGCTGGCATGCGATGCTCAACCCTAGGTGGTGGCTCTAGACCATGTACTAACTCTGCCTATCCCTCTTCCCTTCTGGAAGGGCTCCTACTCTACTCTCTAGCCACATGCCCTAAACCATGATCCTACTGGTGGCCAAATAGAGGTAGTCTATCTAGAATAAAACTGACCAAGGTTTGAAAAGCTATCAATAATTCCCGGTTTGGATCCAGTGGTGGTTCGGGAGGGGGATCTTGATTCCCTCCCAAAATCTCTATCTCCTCCACTTGAACGGAGGGAGCACGCCTACGACCCCTCCCTTGTCCTCGCCCATGTGCATGGGCCTGTCATGTAACTACTGGCATCCTACACAAGAATAAAAGTTCAATTGTCAAATGTGGTAGTTAAGGCTCCTAGTGTTGAAAACTTAGCTCTGATACCACATGTAATGCCCAAAAATTCAGGCCAAAACCCAACCAACAATTTTTTTTTAAAGAGATAATAGTGTCAAGTTCATGTTGCGGGTTAACAGATGTCAAAGACAATAGTTTGTAAAGAGTCTGAAGAACCAATTCTTTACAACGTTGGTTCCCAAGGGTTACTAGTTGATTAAGTTTTAACAAGGGATTCTATCTAGGTGGAGAAGTTGTAGACAAAGTTAGCCTAACATTAAAGTTTGTTTATGGAGGAACACATATAAATTTAACTATATAGATATTGAATGAGTGAGTCTATAGGCAACATTATGCTATGTTGAGTCATAGGGTTCAATTAATAGAATGTCGTGATACTAAACCATATGAATATATAATTATCAAATAATGGCTTGTCCAATCCCTTGTATACAAAATTTAGTTACAATCTAACGTATTAATTTGAAAAGAATAATCCCATTTGCTCATCCATAGGAAGCATAACGCTACCCCATTATAACATTAAATGCCCACATAATGTATATTCATATTCTTCTTTTACAATGTTAATTTTATTAATAATTATTGCATTAGTACCATTAAATATCATCGTTACAAATAACACATAATAAAGTATTAGGTGGTACTAATTATATTAGTTACCATTTAATACATTTATTAGTGCATAGAAATATTTAATTAAAAAACTAAAATTAGTGATTACCCTATAATCACAAATAAATAATCTCTAATAAATAATTTGCTAAATTATAATTGTGTTGATTAACCCAATTATTAAATAATAATCAATAATTAATATTAAATATAAATTATTGAAAAATTATACAATAACTAATGTTAAAACAATTAACCAAGCATTTAATAAGGATTATTTATTTCAATTAAAAGAATTTCTATTATTTATTTATCATGTCATTCATTACAAAATAAAATAATAAAACAACTCACTAATTCCCTAAGCTATCTTATTAACTACTAACCTACTCATTAACCTAAAAATTCTACCTAATCACCTACTCCCTATCCTAGTCTCCCATCAGATCCCCAACAAGGCTAGGGTGCGAAAAACAAGGTCATGGGGGCTAGCAAAAAGGTGGGGGCAAGTTTGGGGGTCCCACTAATCACTTGTGCCCAAGACTTAGCATGTAATAAGTCTTCCAACAAAGACCAACGCATAATGAAGGAGAGGAGTGTTGAGGGGACATGGGGATTTGGGTCCCACCCCATTCCTCACACATTTGCCAAGGAGAAACCCATGCAGGTTTAGGAAAAAGGTAAGAAGTAAATCAAGTGAAAAAGCAACTAGGACATAGGCTAGTCTAGTGCATTAAAAAAAAATGCAAGACATAATTTATTAAAGGGTAAGGTGTGGTCTCCCATGCTCTGTGCCCCTTTTGGGGAGTTATGAAGGTGTGGGTAAAATTTAATATTTTATTTTTTAGAAATTTAAATAGATAAATTATATTATTCTAATAATGTCTGTGACATGGATTTGTATGGGATTTTTTTTCACATACAAAATCTAGAGACCGTTAGGTCTCCATTTTCCCATTCATTTAAATTTGTATGTGAAATTTTATTTTCTCTTCACTTTTACATGGTTTATATTTTTACTTGTTTGGTTTAGGTACATTATATGTGATAAAGTTTGTATATCAATCTATCTAATTATAACATATAGTCTTCTATGGAAATGAATCTAATGTTATAAATTGATCAATATACACAACTAAATTGATTGCTTCTAAAACAAATACAATATCAAGCTATCAATTCAAACTTGTAAGGATAGAGAGGGATAGAGATTTATTCATGCATCTAATATAGGAAACAAACTACACAATGGAATCATTACATTTACTTCTCTAAATTTCTTTTTATTTGAATTGACCAAAACACATTATAATATAGCTTTCTCTAACTTAGGAGAAAAATAGAATTCCTCCTACCATTTCATTATACATATTTCAACTTCTAATAGAAATAAGATTTGCATTTCAAAAGTAACATAACTTTCTCAAATACATTTGCACATTCAAATTTACATATAGAGGCCTCTTTGAGGACTTTTAAAGAACAATAAAATACAACTTCTTTCAATAATAGGATTACAAAATTACACATGCACACTCCTCAACTTTGGGAGCTATTTTTTTCAACATCTTGGACAACACTTTAACCTCCAAGCTTTGCACCTACATTGAACTTCCAAAAATCTGCAAGAAACAAGGCAAAAAAAAGAAGGCCATGGGATACTCACCTCCCATCCTAGGCCTCTCATGAGGCCACCCCCGAGGTTGGGGAAACAACACCGAATGGGATTCACACACTCAAACACAAAACACTCACAAGATAACATAAATTACAAACCCAAATTCCCTCAAGGGTGAAACTAAGAAATTCAAAGAACTCCTTTTGTGGGGTGTGGGTGGACAACCCATGGAGATAACCATTTCATGAAAACAAGGCCACACATGGACCCAAATAAACACAATATCAAAACAAGGCTCACATGCCCAATTTTTTTTCCCTCCTTATACCCCCAATGCCTCATGGGCTAAAATGCAAGGTTACTTGGGGAAAATACTCAACCAAAGTTTCATCTTTCCCCACACCCAAAGGAGACTCTACACATGGAGTTGCCTCCATTTCCCACACTCCCTCTTGGTTTCTCTTCCCTCCCATGGGTGAGTGAATCCAAGAGTATACAAACCAAATCCAATTACGAAAGAAAACACATGAAATGCTTGCTCTCACCATGACCAACCATGGGGAGCTAAAACATAACAAGAACAAAGTGTAATGCTTCCTCCATGACCAACCATGGGGAGCCAAAGAAAACCATAAGCTCATGCATTCTCTACAACATAAGAGTGAGAAGAAAATTCCAACCTCAAGTCCAAATGAAAATGAAGGTGAGTTGAGTCCCTTTCCCAATTCCCAAGCTTTCTTCCTCCTCTAACTTTGGTGATCTCTAAGGATAGAGAGTGGGTGAAGAACCCCAATGTTCTCCAAAATTCTACTAAAAGGACCTCTAACCCAACCCCAAAAATCCCTAGGGAAAGGCAAGCCATCTCATTGGTTGACAAAAACCCCAAACCTTACACACCCCTCTCTTCATAAAGGTGGTCCTTGGAGGTGGGTGACCTAGGACTTCTCCAAACTAGGAAGATGGTCATGAAAGTACTTTTTGGGCCATATGACAAGATGCAATTTTCGCTCAAAATTAAATATGCACTTTTGGAGGGGTCAAAAAGTCAATCTTGGGCTTCTCCCATGTTGAAAATACCCCTAACCCATAGGTACATGGAATGGGTTAGCTAAAAATGCATAAAACCACTCCCTAAGGCCACTTTTAACCCTCTAAAACTCATGATTAAGAGTATGCACGAAAATGGAAGATGGGGACTTCATTATGGGGTCCTCTGACAAGTGGGTGTGCTTAGGATTTCCCCCAAAAGGCTTCTAGAATGTGCTCTCACTCAACCAAATGGCATACCTTTATAACATTAAACACTCGTGTCAAGTGAAATGTCACAAAATAACATTACACACAAGGTATGTCTAATTTGTCAAAACACTTAACATTCCTACACACATACATCCAAATTACTGTTACGAATAAAATACTTTACAATGAGGCCTCGGGTCTCTTCATAGACGGGGCCTTGGCTTAACTGATTGCACATACATTCAATATGATTTCCCCGAATATATTTCCATGGTCTTTCCACCTGCAACACCTCAATGCAGCATCAGTAATTCAAGGAAGAAAACCAATACGAATAAACATAGAAGATATAACATCTTCAATTTAATCAAAATTCAATTGCATATAGTCATGTAAGGTACATTTATCAAATCAGTTCAATTTCAACTGCATAATTTAATTGCATAATTCAACTCATAATCCAATTGCATAATTCAATTCATAGTTCAATGAAATCAAGATGAGCCATAATCTATCATCACCATAAGATAGTCATCAAGTTCTCATAACATGAAGATAATAATAAAATCTAACATGATCAAATCTGAATCTACTAATCATGGATCCATATACAGAATCAACAAAAATATATAGTCTAACATGTCCATCATAACATAACAGTAAATCGAATGAGTCCAAGTATCTCAATAACATAATCAAAATGAAATTCAAGGTCTAGAAATCGGGATCACTATGTGGGACTAAGGTGGGCCTCACAGAGTGAAGCTTCATACCATGCAGCATCCGCAGATTTGTATGCAACGCTGATTTATGCTGGAGGTAAACTACATGTGTCATGTAAATAACATGGTTGAATGCAACCTCTTTTGTGTGTTTTCAAGAGTTTTCCCATCAATACAAGTGTAAATAACATATTGAACGTAATCTACGGATGCTGTGTGGTATTAAGTGTCACTGAAGTTTGAGCACAATGTAGTATACAGTCTCCCTTTATAAACACAACAACTGAGAAACATAATTGTAGGCATCACGGTCACAATTTTTTGGAGACAACGTTATTGAGTTGTATACCTAAGCGATGGAGTGCAACTTCTGCACTTGCAATTCCAAGTTGACACTACAGGATACAAAGACCATAGATAAGGAATAAATTTAGAGAGTGGAGGAGGTCCATAATGACCAAAATAATACAGGACAAACCTCAAGTTAAATGAGGAAACTACAAACATTTTAATAGATTTTTATTATTAAATAATGAAATTTACATATACTAGTGTTCTAAGCCCCCTCATTACATGATTTATTATTGTAAGTCCCCTCTAATTTATGCATATAGAAAATGAAACTACAACCTATTGGGATTGACACAAACCTTAGAGAACAACAACAGCTAGGAATGATCGCTTTCCAACATCTGTTGAATACATCTGTAGCTCATGAATACAAGGTGTAGCTCATGAATACAAGGTCCTCCAGTAGATGTATTCAACAGATGTTGGAAAGTGATCCTTCCGAGCTACTATTGTTCTATAAGGTTTGTCTCAATCCCAATAGGTTGTAGTTTCATTTTCTAGATGCGTAAGTTAGAGGGGGCTTACAATAATAAATCATGTAATGAGGGGGCTTAGAACACTAGTATATGCAAATTTCATTATTTGATAATAAAAATCTATTAAAATGTTTGCAGTTGCCTCATTTAACTTGAGGTTTGTCCTGCATTATTTTTGTCATTATGGCCCTCCTTCATTCTCTAAATTTATTCCTTATCTATGGTCTTTGAATCCCACAGTGTCAATTTGGAATCAGAGGTGCAGAAGTTGCATCCATCATTTGGGTATACAACTCAATTACATTGTCTCCAAAAAGATGTGACCATGATGCCTACAATTATGTTTCTCATCTGTTGTGTCCTAGGACCCCTTATGACCCTTTTTGACCATTTACGACCTCTAAGACTACATCTCAGAGGTTTTGAAATGTCGTAAAGGATCATAAGAGGCTCCTAGGAGGGGCTAGATGAGCTTCCACCTTCACGTGGTTGGCCCTATTAGGTAGAGAATGTTAATTAAACTATTCTCAAAACAAAGAGAAGCTCAATAATTTAAGGTCGCAGTCCACAGACAAATTAAATTAGACTTACTAAGCCTCTTATTGTAGTTTGTAAGAAGATTGATTTGCAACCACTAGATACTACTCTACAAGCTTGAAGGAGTGGTATATTTTGGAAAATGAAGAGTGGAAAGAAGATGATATTCCTGAGATCATGGATGGACACAATGTTGTAGACTTTATTGATCCAGATATCTTGTAGTGGCTTGAAGAACTGGAGAGGAAAGAAGGGCTTAGGATGACAGCTAAGGGTGATGAGGATTTCACAATAGCTGACAAACATAATTGTAGGAATCATGGTCACATTTTTTTTGGAGACAACATAATTGAGTTGTATACCCAGGCAGAGTGCAACTTCTGCACCTTCGATTCCAAGTTGACACTATGGGATGGAGAACAACTTGGAACAGGAGGTGCAGAAGTTTCTCTCCATCATCTAGGTATACCACTAAATTACATTGTCTCCAAAAAAATGTGACCACAATGCCTAAAATTATGTTTCTCAGAGAATGTTAAACTATTCTCGAAACAAAGAGAAGCTCAATAATTTAAGGTGTCAGTACAAGCACTAGAATTGAGTTTTTTGCAACAGGCTAGGAAATTTTTATATATCAACATGTGATAGAGTTTGGGAAAAAAAATCTATCACATGTTGATATACAAAAATTTCCTAGCCGTGCCAAAAAACTCAATTCTAGTGCTTCTATTACATGACGGGCCAAAACAGGGCTCTCCCAATCATTGATTGTGACCCGCTGGCAACAACCAATAGAATGAGTGTGGACACCTGAAGATAAATATCAAATAGGGGAAAAGTACCTGTAACAACATAGGCAATAGCTGTAGATATAGATGAGGATATCCCAGGAATCCCTAATTTAGTGTTTCAGAGATCCACGTACCCGATCTATGACTCAATTTGAAAACCTTCCAAAACCTTATCTTTGGTTTTTGGATTCCACAATGTCAACTTAGAACTACAGGAGTAGTGGTTGTGTTGCATCATCTAGGTATAGCATTCAATTATGTTGTGTCTTGAAACAATTGTGACCATGATGCATACATTTATGTTTCTCAGCTATTGTGTCCCAGGACCCCTTATGACCCTTTATGACCCTTTACGATCCCTAAGAATACATCTTAGAGGTCTTAAAGTGTCATAAAGGGTCATAAGAGGATTCTATAAAGGGCTAGATGAGCTTCCACCTTCACGTGGTTGGCCTTGTTAAGTAGAGAATGTTAAACCATTATCAAAACAAAGAGAAGCTCAATAATTTCAGAACTCAATCAATGTATGAAAAATATAAACAACAATAAGATATCTGGTGGATACTTAATATTGACATAAGTTATGATTATTATATCTGGTTGATACTTAATATTGACATAAGTTATGTCTCACATTTGTTGTTATTGCAAAATTACTTATTACTTACTACTTATTACATCAGAGAGCATATGATTGTCTGCTTTTCTTTCATCATTATATTTGTATATATTCAATAGTAAAACTAAAATGGTGCTTTTGTTTTCAAGAATGGACCCTATATGAGATTTTCAGATATGATCTTGTGCATAACTGGACTGTGTATGAAGAAACCTTGAAGAGCAATCCTATTTTGGCAAAGATGGCGATAAGTGGTGTTGTCTATTCCTTGGGAGATTGGATTGCATAGGTCTATATCTCAAAATCATTTGCATGTGGCAGAAATGCATACTTACAACCATTTCATTCTACATTTAAAAACATTGATGACACTCTAGACACAAAATAATGCTCATGCTGTTGACTTGACAGTACTATGAAGGTAAACTAATTTTTGAATTTGATCGAACCCGGATGTTAAGATTTGGTCTCGTTGGATTTAGTCTTCATGGTTCTTTGTATCATTATTACTATCATCTTAGTGAGGTAACACCTTTCCTTTTTTCTTAGTCTCTTACAGTTCATACTTGTTTAATTTGAGTAATTTTTGAGTTCCTTGCAAAAAGGGTATGACAAACAAATATGGGTATACAGGTTCTATTTCCTTTCCAGGATTGGTGGGTGGTGCTTGCAATAGTTTCAAATGACTATTTTGAAACTTGTGATAAGAAAATAATTGTTAACTATTAGAAATGTTGTACTGTTACTATAGATAGATGTCAAGCTGGATGATCTGATGAACGTTGGTCTTACTATTCTATTTAATTTTATGGATATGAAGCTGGAAATGTCGTATGCTCTCGAGGTCATGGAGAAGATGGACAATTAGGCCATGCTAATGTAGAGGATCGCCATAAGACAACAGTCATAAGTGATCTTGATGGTTGTAAAATTACATCTGTAATTTGCGGTGCTGATCATACAACAACATATTTAGATACGAGGCTGGTGGTTTATAGTTGGGGTTGGTAAGGCTTTTTAATGGAAATATAGTTGCTAGAATAATGAAATTATATATATATATATATATATATATATATACACACACACACATACATACATACATATATATATACATACATACATACATACATATATATATAGATACATACATACATATATATACATACATACATACATACATACATACATATACACACACACACACACACACACACACACACATAGACATACATACATACATACATACATACATACATAGATATATATATATATATATATATATATATATATATATATATATATATATATATATATATATATATATATATATATATATTTTTAACAAAAACTTAATATTGGTCAATTTTTCAATGTTTTAATAATAGTGGTTTCGACGAGAATTCTATATGTTCGATGTCACTTTTGACCAATGGTGGTTGCACTTTCGACAAACGTTGGTTGCATAGTAAAAAGGATTGATCTAAATTCTTCCAGGTTGAAGTGCTTATTTCGACTAAGATTCGGTCAATAATTCCACCACTAGGGAGGTCAGAATTTTGACGATGGTTTTTACTATCAGAATTTTGATGAAAAAAGTTTGACAACAGTTTTTGTCGTCTGTTCCACCAATGGGTATCAAAAATTTGACTAATCCTCGTCGAAAAATAGGTTAAAATTTACTAGTGTGCTTTGATAAAAAGGTTTGAGATTTTCACTCCTTCGTGTTACAATGATGTTTATTTGTTTGGTTATAGTAAAGGGAGCAAAACTCTTGGCTCCCTCCTCCTTCAAGCATGTGTCTTGTCACTCTATGTTATTTCCTTTTAAATTTTATTACTATCACTATGTGAAGAGTACAAATATGTATTTGGTAACATTGAAGGATGAGAAAAATGGATTTAAGTAGAGTGTGGTTACTGAATGCCATATGGATACTAAACCTTATCCTACGGAAAGCCTAGCGCTACTTGGCCTCAATCTAAAACTAGGAGAGAGTGAATTTTGTCACTAGGTATCTAGCGATACACTTCTTTTTATCGAGAAGGTATGAATATCAAGTGATAATACTATCCAATTTGAATAAAGTACCTTAGGAAATCCTTGATATAAGATCACAAGAGCAAGGAAGAACTAGTTTCAACTTATGTGTCTATAATGTCTATTATTCTCAAATAGGAGCTTTGAAATCCTGTTATATAAGATCACAAGAGAAAGGATGAGATTGGCTTCTGCTTATTTCAATAATATCTATTGTTTTCAAATAGGAGCTTGGAAATCCTTCTTATAATTGAAGGATGAGATTGGCTTCAACCTATGTTAATAATATCTATTATTTGTTGCTCATTATTTTCTTCATTGGTGTTTCATTTTTGTAATTAAATGAAGATTGACCTATTACTATGCTTAATGCTTAAGAATTGATGATTTTATAAGATTAAATGCATGAAAATACTAGGGATGTATCAATAACCTGATACCTCAAGTACTTATAATCAGTATGCCCAACAAACAAAGACTTAGTAGTAAAAGCATAAGGTAGATATTTGTTGTTGATTTCATGTTTATCTGTTATGTATGCTATTTAATACAAAAACATAGAATCATTCATGAATTTAGAAAGAAAGAAGAAGATTTTCTAACTAATTCTGAGGATTAATATAAAACAAATTTCTATAACAAGGCTTCCGAATAATATGGACTAATGTAATATAGATTTCCATAAAAAGACTTTATAATAATAAATTTTATATCAAATGTGGATGTGGATGTGCAACTTATATAAGTCATCATCATCTTTATTATTTTGTGTAGCAAATACATCCAAAGCACCAGCAGAAGCACCATCAGGTCTATCTGGAAATAGAAATTTAGAACCAAAGCCTTGAGATTGTTGTAGTGTTTGTGAAAAGGCTTGATACTTCTAAATATCAGCATCAATGACACTTCTTCAAGCATATTTCATCGACTCCTCAAAATGAGCAGCCTTTATTTCAACTGCCTCGTCACTATCATCCTCATCCATTGCCTTGGGGTTCTCACTTATTTTTCTTTCACATTTAATATCCTGTAAAAGTGCAGAGGAAAGAGAACATGACAAATTATCTTTAGATGATGTTTGAGTTCCTACACCACTGCTTTGATGTTGATAGTCATTGTGTTTCTTTATATTAGAGATTCCTTATTGTGATCCTTTGTGCTTGTTTTCATGTATTCATGATGAAAATATAAACCTTGTTAACTTTCAAAACATGAAAACATCAAACCTGTTCTTTGAGGGCTCAATGTCAAAGATGCCTTTTATGTTGTGTTTAATGACAATGCTTGTCATTTGTTGTTTTAGTTTTCCTTATTTTGAAACATTGCATTTGTTTACTTCATGATATTGTAAAATACTATTTTGATCACTACAACTATGTATTGAAGCACCTTGCTATCCTATACTTTGGAATGCTTTAATACATTGATGACTATTTGGAAAGTATTTGGTGGCACTAAAATACAAATCATTTGTGTCACTGTTTCTTTTCTCTATGATTGATTATAAATATCATGGTGTTTTATGGCACATTCATTAATTCTATCATTGTCATGCTCTACTATTGTACTTAACCTTTAACATATCTCCAATGATTACAATGACTTGCACATGCTTGTACCTTATGGTTGTTCCATCTTCTTATTGTGATTGGTTCTGATATAAGGCATGATATTTTAATATCTTCTTATTGTATTTATTCTATTAGGACTTCAAATTGAGTGACATTTCCTTTTCACATGAGCTTAGAATTCAAAATTGCCTCTATAGAAGAAATTGTTCATTAATAGTAGATAGATGTGTTTTACCCTATGATCTCATGATAATGGCCATATTCAATAACTCTATAACATTATGGTTGTTCCTTTTAAGAGAGATGGTTGTTCCATTGTTCTAAAAACTACACTTTGTTGTCCTTTTGACATGATAGCATTATATGTTAGAAACTTTGAGGTTCTCTTACCTTTTGTATGTCATGGCTTCACCTCTATGTAGCTAAATCTCACTCTGAAAATGATCTTCTTTTAGGAAACAATGAAAATCCTCTATGGGTTCATAGTTATTGTGACTTCCCATGGCCCTCTATCATTGCTTCTACACTTTATTTTTCCAATTCTTTTAAATTGTCACTGTCTTTGAAAATTAATGCCATATGTTGCTTACATTTGATTCAATTTCCATATTAATTACTCTCTTCATTTGTATTAGGAACTTTTTCCTTAAGCATGTGTGATGCAAAACTAGATATAGATGAGCATTAATGCTCAATTGAATGATACATTCCCATAAAAATGTGAACTCCTATTAATCTACAAACTCTCATGTTAAACAACTACAAAATAAAGTCAACATAGTTAGCTAGTTTAATTTTAACTTTGGTTGTGTTAACAGAACTATGTTGACTTTATTTTGTACTTGTTTAACATGAGATTTTGTAGATTAATAGGAGTTCATAGATACTAGTGTGCCATAGTTTCCCATCTATAACTAGTGAGATGCACATAACTCATGTACCTCATGCTAGTGTGCTTGGATACCTTGTATACACTATTTTTCATTAGACTAGACATTATCCAAATAGTGAGTATTTATATAAAGTGCTATAACACACAGACAGTCCTCCTTTTACACCAATTAATAACAGTGACAACCCTCACAGGCGGTTGGATAATGTCTAGTCTAATCCAAGCACACTAGCATGAGGTACATGAGTTATGTTCATCTCACTAGATATATATGGGTATTAATGCTCAATTGAATGATACGTTCCCATAAAATTGTGAACTCCTATTAATCTACAAACTCTAATGTTAGACAACTACAAAATAAAGTCAACATAGTTCCTTTAACACAACCAAAGTTAAAATTAAATTATTCAAAAAAGGGTTTGTGTTTTGAGCTAATTGGTTTATGTAACTAAATGACAATAACCATTGTAAGGACCCACTGTTAGACCATTCCAGATGACCCTAATCTAACTTGATCAAATAGATTAGAGTGTCTTTGTGATAGTCGATAGTGCTGGAGTAGAGTGGTTAAAGTTAGTTAGAAGATTTAGTTTGAAGACAGTGAATTCTATGCAGAACGACCTTGACTCGAATCCAATAATTGATTGAAGGGAGGAACAAAGTTGTAGGCTTAAAACCAAAGAAATATTGTGATCCTAAAGGGAATTAGGAATCAGGAACATAGTAGCATGAGGTACATGAGTTATGTTCATCTCACTAGATATAGATGGGAATTAATACTCAATTGAATGATATGTTCCCATAAAATGTGAACTCTTATTAATGTACAAACTCTCATGTTAAACAACTACAAAATAAAGTCAACATAGTTCCTTTAACACAACCAAAGTTAAAATTAAATTATTCGAAAAGGGTTTGTGTTTTGAGTTAATTGGTTTATGTAAATTTGTTTTGTGTTATACCCGTATGGATCAATGGAAAGGTTTTAGTCTCTATAACCTATGTGGATAGTTCTTGTTTATATCCCTATTTCATATTCACTTTTGAAAGTATTGAAAGCATTGAAGTTGACTAATTCTAGCTCAAGTATAGTTAAATTGTCCTTGCTAGCCTAGAATGACATCTTTGTTCAAACCATTGATTACAAACATTTTTTAAGTAATTGAATCTACAATAGAACAATAGTGGTGAATGTATGATTATTATAATCATATGATTATATGTTATAATATTTATGTAATAAATGTAGTAACGATGGTGCAGTGCATTATTGATATAGGCTCGATGGCTCTTTTCAATGTGCCAAACTATCAATGTGGTGGTGGGAAGTGTGTGTTGAAGACTTCACGGACACAAAGCAACCCTGGATGACAATTTTGGTGCTGCCCAAATAGAAAAAAGGTTGCTAATGTGTATATATTTAATGTTTCTAATGTAAACACTATTCATTATATTATAAGAACTAATGTAGATTGGGCATCAGAGGGAAATAATGGCTGCAGATACTTTAGTTGGGTTGATGACAACTCATCTTCATCTATCCGCCCATCTCCACTTATCTGCAATGAAGGATTTGAGTGCAAAACGTGTCAGGCTAGGGAAAATTCTAAAATTATATTTTTACGATGCCTACTCTATATTGTAATCACATATCTTTGTTGCGACCATATGCAGAGATGAATTTAGGAATTAGTTAGTTTATTATTTTCATATTGTAACTAATATTTTAATATTCATATGATGTAACTTCTCTTTGCCTCAAGTGCGCATATATATGGTTTACACATTTTTTTAGAATAATTCTTCATGTTTATGGCTCAGGTGAGCCCCAATTTGCTATCAATCATATGATTTAATGTATAGTGTTTTCTTGGTTATTCCATTTGTTCCTTGACCTTTGAAGGCCATTTGGTAATTTCAACTACACCTAAGGATCCATCAGTAGTTGTGCAAAATAGGATTCATGTTGCAATGCCCAAGATGCAAGATATGAAAAGAGAGGCAAGAAGAGTGGAAAGAAGATGATATTCCTAAGATCATGGATCATTTTCAATCTTCAGTGAGGCTTTGTACCATTCACTATCCTTAGATTTGTACGCAATGCTGATTTAGACTGGACCTAAACTACATGTGTCATGTAAACAACATGGTTGAATGCAATCTCTTTTGTGCATTTTCAAGAGTTTTCCCACCAATACAAGCGTAAATAATGCATTGAATGTAATCTATGAACACTGTGTGGTATGAAGTCTCAGTGAAGTTTGAAATACAAGAGTAGGTGACATGGATCCCCCACATGATAGAGGCCACGAGGATACTCCTCCCACTAATTAGTGATCTTTATATCTATATCATGTAACATATTTCAAAGTTTGCATAGGCCAAACTAAAAAAGATTTCACAATAGTTGACAAACATAATTTTAGGCATCATGGTCACAATTTTTTGGAGACAATAGAATTGAGTTGTATACCTAGACGATGGAGAGAAACTTCCGCTCCTTCAATTCCAAGTTGACACTGCGGGATCCAAAGACAATAGATAAGGAATAAATTTAGAGAGTGGAGGAGGGCCATAATGACCAAAATAATACAAGATGAACCTCAAGTTAAATGAGGCAACTGCAAACATTTTAATAGATTTTTATTATTAAATAATGAAATTTGCATATACTAGTGTTCTAAGCCCCCTCATTACATGATTTATTATTGTAAGCCCCCTCTAACTTACATATCTAAAAAATGAAACTACAACCTATTGGGTTTGAGACAAACCTTTTAGAACAACAACAGCTAGAAAGGATCACTTGCCAACATCTGTTGAATACATCTATAGCTTATGAATGCAAGGTGTAGCTCATGAATACAAGGTCCTCCAACAGATTTTGGTAAGTGATCCTTCCTAGTTGTTGTTGTTCTATAAGGTTTGTCTCAATCCCAATAGGTTGTAGTATCATTTTATAGATGCATAAGTTAGAGGTGGCTTGCAATAATAAATCATGTAATGAGGGGGCTTAGAACACTAGTATATGCAAATTTCATTATTTAATAATAAAAATCTATTAAAATGTTTGCAGTTGCCAGCTCATTTAACTTGAGGTTTGTCCTGTATTATTTTTTTTGTTATGGCCCTCCTCTGCTCTCTAAATTTATTCCTTATCTATGGTCTTTGGATCTCGTAGCGTCAACTCGGAATTAGAGGTGCAGAAGTTGCACTCCATCACTTGGGTATACAACTCAATTACACTGTCTCCAAAAAAATGTGACCATGATGCCTACAATTATGTTTCTTAGTTGTTGTGTCCTAGGACCCCTTATGACCCTTTACGACCATTTAAAACCTCTAAGAATACATCTTAGAGGTCTTAAAATGTCGTAAAGGGTCATAAGAGGCTCCTAGGAGGGGCCAGATGAGTTTCCACCTTCACGTGGTTGGCCCTATTAAGTAGAGAATGTTAATTAAACTATTCTCAAAACAAAGAGAAGCTCAATAATTTAAGGTCTCAGTCCACATAAAAATTAAGTTAGACTTACTAAGCCTCTTATTGTAGTTTTTAATAAGATTTATTTGCAATCACTAGAGACTACTCTACAAGCTTGAAGAAGTGGTATATTTTGGCAAATGAAGAGTGGAAAGAAGATGATATTCCTAAGATCATGGATGGACACAATGTTGCAAACTTTATTGATCCAGATATCTTGCAAAGGCTTGAAGAATTCGAGAGGGAAGAAGGTTTTAGGATGGTAGCTAAGGGTGATGAGGATTTCAAATAGCTGACAAACATAAGTGTAGGCATCATGGTCACATTTTTTTGGAGACAACATAATTGAGTTGTATACTTAGATGGAGTGCAACTTCTGCACCTCCGATTCCAAGTTGACACTGCGAGATGGAGAACAAATTGGAACTAGAGGTGCAAAATTTGCTCTCCATTGTCTGGGTATACCACTGAATTACATTGTCTCCAAAAAAATGTGACCACGATGCCTACAATTATGTTTCTCAACTGTTGTGTCCCAAGGCCCCTGATGAACCTTTAGACCATTTACAATCCCTAAGAATACATCTTAGAGGTCTTAAAATGTCGTAAAGGGTCATAAGAGGCTCCTAGGAGGGGCAAGATGAGCTTCCACCTTCACGTGGTTAGCCTTGTTAAGTAGAGAATGTTAAACTATTCTCGAAACAAAGAGAAACTCAATAATTTAAGGTCTCATTACAAGCACTAGAATTGATTTTTTTGGCACAGGCTGGGAAATTTTTGTATATCAGCATGTGATCAAGTTTGGACAAAAAATTCTATCGCATGTTGATATAGAAAAATTTCCCAGCCATGCCGAAAAACTCAATTCTAGTGCTTGTACTACATGACTAGTGCCAAAACAAGGATCTCCCAATCACTGACTATGACCCACTGGCAACAAGAAATAGATTGAGTGTGGACACCTAAAGATAAATATCAGATAGGGGAAAAGCACCTGCAACAATAGAGGCAATAACTATAGATACAGATGAGGATATCTCAAATCCCTAATATAATAAATACGGTGAAGAAAAAGAGTAATTTAGAAATTATTACTGTTTTGGAAGATGCAAATCCAACTGAGTAGATGCTGAAGAGGACAGATGAATTGATGGCATGAGCACATCATTTTGAAGTAAGCAGTAATGAATCTTTAGTTATAACAAAATTTCAATAAAGGTTTATATTTTATACTCTTTTATGTCGTGAACTAAAATATGTATTTGTTCTTGTTACAAGATTTTTTTCTTGCTCAATTACCTAGTTATGGACATCACAGTGAGGCCAATAGTAGCATCATGCAAAATAGTAATAATTTCTGCATTGACT
This sequence comes from Chamaecyparis obtusa, assembly GCA_027943335.1. Classification (NCBI taxonomy): domain Eukaryota; kingdom Viridiplantae; phylum Streptophyta; class Pinopsida; order Cupressales; family Cupressaceae; genus Chamaecyparis; species Chamaecyparis obtusa. The sequence continues at coordinate 438,441 of BSBK01007037.1, read as the reverse complement.
CTTTTTAGTTTTTTCTTCACCATATTTATTATATTTGGGATTTCTACGATATCATCATCTGTATCTACAGCTATTGCCTCTATTGTTGCAGGTGTTTTTCCCCTATCTGGAACATCAAATTGTGACAAAAATATCAGTAAAACTATCATAATAACTCCATGAATGTTATTTTAAGTAATTATCTATGAATGTTGTGTATTAATATTGAATTATATGTCATGTTAATGAATATTGTTATGTGTTAATGGGGAATTTAGACTAATGTTAGGGGGAGGGGGATGAGGTGAGATGAGCTTCCACCTTCACGTGGTTGGCCTTGTTAAGTAGAGAATATTAAAGTATTCTCGAAACCAAGTGAAGCTCAAACTAACATACCTTCATTATTTAATCAATTTCATTCGTTCTAGGTCTTTGCTCATAAGTGTATTTTGAATGTGACAATGTCAGGCAACTATCAAATAAAAAACTAGAATGACCAATAGTCAACTTCTCATTGTCATTGCCTGGCATGATTCAACTTCATTTTGTGTAAGTATTATCATATTGAATGCGTCAACCTATCTTGGCCTAATGTGGACTATTTCATTGGTTTGTATTTTTGAGTAGGTGAAGTGTTAAATCAGTTCCTATCTTCTATTCCTAATTCATTCAAACTGCAGGAGGGCTTGACTGATATACTCAACATAGAATTGACTTCTAGTGTGGGAAATTGAACACATTGAGTCTTTGGCTTGAGAGAAAGAGTTGGCTAATGTTGTTTATGGAGACCTGTGCAATTGTCCTCAGTGGCCTCTTTTTTTCTAACAGGTATATATATATATATATATATATATATATATATATATATATATATATATATATATATATATATATATATATATATATATATATATATATATATATATATATACATATATATATATATGTAGTGTCCATGTTTTTTTTAATATAAATTCTTTTTGTGTATATGTTAGTGATATGGAACCTAAATAAACAATTATAAATGTAATAGATAATGTCTTTGATGAAGGAATTGATGTACCACATGTAAACCAAAATCCATGCTTAATGCCATTTTGTGCAAAATGAGTTTGTCTATTAGCATATCAGATTTTGTTACACCCTTCATGACTGTAATGTTTAAGTTAAGTATTGATGCAATTTTCTAAAGTAGCAAGTTTTGTTGTCATTGTTTTCTTTCTAGTGGTTCTGAGGAGATCAAGAATTATCAAGGAAATATATTTAAGTGGAAAGGAAAAGTTTCTGAGAGGTTACAAATATTGAGTCATCGATCAGGTATACTTTTCTTTAAGTAATCGCTACAATAATGGTTAAGTTTTCCTGAATTTTTAAAATAAGTCATAATTATTCAGTATCATATTCTTAGATGCAAGTTGCAAGTCTTCATACCATAAATTTTAGAGTTCAACTCTTACATGGACAAAGTTGTAGGTTATATTGAACCATCTTTTATCTTTTTTGACTCTTTAGTTGTCAGAAAGATTAAATTCACATCCTAGTTGTCATTGTGTTTGGGACATAAAGCTTTATTTAACTAAATTAATTCCTTTAATATTGAGATAAAAAATGTACAAATAAAGCCTAGACTGGGGACTGCACAGAAAACTATCATATGAAGAACTACTGAAATGGCAGTATGAAAGTTCCTTACAAGCAATCCACATATCAAAATCTAGTTGTAAGATTGAAAAAAAAGACAAGATAAAAAATTTCATAGGTCCATACAAGACACCCACCAAAATATAGTCCATCAATTTATAGAACCCTTGCAAGATATGCCAAGGAATGACCAGGTAGTGAAAACTAGATAGATAGAAAAAATAACATAACCATATGTTGCCACACCTGTTTGAGGTAAGCCAAACTCGATCCAATTCTCTTAACAATGGTACATATCCATCCAAGTGCTACAACCTTCAAAGATTTGTAGCGGTAAAGAGAATCCCCATATTTTATCAGCCTAACATAGTCTTTGGCCACTTTGGCAATGAGATTGTGAGCAATATTGATCTGGCCAAGGGCCAACTTGTAGTGATCTTTATCATATAAAACATTTAGTAGATCTCCATAAAATGGATGCACATCATCTTGGTGGGGGAAATCATCTTAGCAAATACATCTGAAGTAGCAACAGAAGCAACAACAACAAAAAATACATCACTGACACTTTTCGGGCATATTTCATTGACTCCTCAAAATGAGCAACCTTTATTTCAACTACCTCATCACTATCATCCTCATCCATTGCCTCAGGGTTCTCACTTATTTTTCTTTCATGTACAATATCCTATAAAATTGTAGAGGAAAGAGAACATGACAAATTGAAATAATAAGATTCAAGTTGAGGAAAATTGAATCTTGAAAAATGTAAAATTCTAACAAACCAGTTCAAAAAAACCATTAAGAAATTCATAACCAAATCTAGTTTGCAAACGTTGCTGCAATTGAAACTCACCTTCTCAATATTTTTTCTAATAGCATACTTGCAAGCCCACTAACAAATCTCTGTAATATTGGCTCCATTGAATCCTTGGGTATAATAGGCCAATGCCATTAGGTATAATGAAAACTATTTTCTTGGTTGTTGTACCATCCATCTCCGTCAACAACTGGTTAAGGACTCTGTCTGCAACACCACTAGCATCCCCAACACTGCTTCCATGCTACAAACATGCAAACCAATTATGCATCACCAGTCATAGACTATCTCTCAAATAGTTTAAACAAAATGAAAAAACCCATAGTTTCATATAGAGCAGAGAAGATGGATTGCTAGAGCCCACTGACAAATCTCTATAATATCTCATCACTAATTATAATGGACTAGGCATTCTTCTCAGACTCGTTAAAAGCCTTCCAGGGATCGCTTTAACTTTCTCCAACCAACTTTGACATGATATCAATTCCATTGATATAGAAAAATAAGGCACTAGTTTCATTTGCCACTGCCCTAGCAATTAAAGTTTTCCCAGAACTAGGAGGCCCATAGAGAAGAATTCCCTTTGGAGACTTCACACCAATAGATTTGAAAAATTATGGGCATCTAAGAGGAATCTCTACCAATTCACAGATCACTAGTCAGAATTAGTTGAACTAAACTTTCTTTGTTGTAGAATTGATTTAGTATAGAATATTTTCCAGCAGTATTTTTTTTTTTAAAAAGCAAGTTTTTGTAGCATTATCTACCACTTGAGAAAAAGTTTCCATAGCTAAATTTCCTTTCCATAGTTAATATTGCTCTAAAGACTTACAAGTTAGTGAGTCCTTGGCTAAAGGGATGATAAACTAAATAAAGTTTCAAACATATGAACAGATAAAACTCATACAAGCAAAAGCCGAAGCCAAATTGAATAGCATTGGCTATTTGTCAGCGGAAGGTCCCTGCTAGAACATACACATTTATCACTTCATTAAGATGACAATTGTGTACTAAGTTTCCTAACTGTATAAGTCATCATCATCTTTATTATCTATTGTAGCAAATACATCCGAAGCTCCAGCAGAAGCACCAGGAAATCAAAATTTAGAACCAAAGCCTTGAGATTGTTGTAGTGTTTGTGCAAAGGCTTGATACTTCTGAATATCAGCATCACTGACACTTCTTCGAGAACATTTCATTGACTCCTCAAAATGAGCAGCCTTTATTTTAGCTACCTCATCACTATCATCCTCATCCATTGCCTCGTGGTTCTCACTTCTTTTTCTTTCATGTTCAATATTATCCTATAAAAGTGCCAAGGAAAGAGAACATGACAAATTGAAATAATAAGATACAAGTTGAGGAAAATTGAATCAAAAAATGTAAAATTCTAATAAACCAATTCAAAAAAAACCACTAATAAATTCATAACCAAATCTAGTTTGCAAAAGCTACCACAATTGAAACTCACCTTCTCAATATTTTCTCTAATAGAATACTTGCAAGCCCACTGAAAAATCTCTATAATATCTCATCAATAAATATAATGAATAGGGCATTCATCTCAACCTCCTCAAAAGCCTTCTGGAGATTTCTTTCACTTTCTCTAGCCAACTTTGACATGATCTCAGCTCCATTGATAAAGAAAAAGAAGGCACCGGTTTCATTTTCCACTACCCTAGCAATTAAAGTTTTCCCAGAACCAGGAGGCCCATAGAGAAGAATATGCTTTGGGGGATTCACACCAATAGATTTGAATATTTGTGGGTGTCTAAGAGGAAGCTCTACCAATTCACGGATCACCAGTCAGAGCCTATCTCTCAAATAGTTCAAACAAAATGAAAAAACCCACAGTTCACATAGAGCAAATGGATTGCTAGAGCCCAAAGCAGTCTGGAAAATAGAATGAGCAGGGACCTGTTGGCAACAAGTAGTAGAATGAGTGTGGACACATGAAGATAAATATCTAGACTAATCACCAATCAGGATGTTGTTGGTGATTAGTCTAGATATTTATCTTCAATTTATTTTAAACACTCTGTGTGTCGTCGAACTTTTGACCCCAATGGGTCAAAATACTGGCCTAAATTCGATGATTCTATGTCAAATTGTGGTGTCACGGGTTTGGTATCCTAGTCGGAGCTGCTAAATATTTCAACCAAATTTGGTCGAAATCTGACCATTGTGAATTTGGCATCCTAGTCGGAGTGACCAAATTTTTTGACCAATATTATTTTATATTGGTCGAAAGATCAACCACTACACAAACACTTGCCAATATTATTTTCGGCCTATATTGCCCTCATTTTCGACCAATAGTGGAGTTGATCATTCGATGATTTTAGTAGTAGGTCAATATTTTGATGCACATTATAGTGACAAACCAGTTGGTCGACTATTCGACCGAGTTGGGTAGAAACTTTGACCAATAGTGCGTTGAAAAATGGTGCAAAATGTACTAGTGTTTGTATCAAGAAGTTAAGGTTGAGATTGAGTTGGGAAGGGTCTTAGAAGGAAGTTTCTTAGGTTATTCCTTAGAATCAGATGGGTTATTGAGATAGCAAGGCCGAATCTATGTACCACTTTCAGGTAAACTTCAAAAAGTTATCATGGTGGAAGCACATTGTGCTCCCTATTTAGATCATCTAGGAGTTAAGAAGATACATTCAGATCTACGATAGCTATACTTTTGGTCAGGTATGAAGAGGGATATATCAGATTTTGTGGCTAGGTTTCTAGAATGTTAAAGGGTCAAGACTAAGTATCATCACCCAGCATGTAACGCCCCGCCATGAGACCCAAGAGAATTACACTAAAATTATACTAAGTTATGCAACATTTTTTTTTTTTGTTTACTAATGTTAACAAGCACATTGAATAAATCATCACATTGTTCTACAAACATCAGTTTAAATGAACACTTCATATGTTTTATTCCCAAGGGTCCCTGACGTAGAATTACGTTGTCTAACTAACACTACGCTAACATGATCGAATGTTAAAGAACTTTTAAGTACATAGTAGAATTAAATACGTCACTTAAATCAATATTACATTACAACACATGATCACCTACATCCGCTACACATGTCGTAGGGTATGCGGTGATATTTAATACAATTACAAGTATCAAAATACATCATGGATCCACGTAGGGATCATTACTAATCAAATGAAACCTCTTACAAGTACAAGATAATATCTTCTATCAACTAGGTACATAAATCTGCAACAAATGTGTTAGACTGATCCAAGTGTTCAATCAGGTGAAAAGGATAATCCGCAAGAGTCTCAATGGAGGAGTACACTACCTCCCGACCATGTGGAACCCAGAGGTCCACCCCACCGTGCTAGGGAGATAATCACCAGGCCCACACACACACTAAGGACCAATCCACAAGTATCACCTAAGAAGATATCTCTAGAAAAAGAGGGTATACAGGTTACCAGAGGCACTGACCTATGTAGGATATCTACGGTGTGAGTAGGAAGGTGTCATCACGTAGATCCACCCTTGAGTTTAGTCCTGAAGGTTCCTCACTGAACTGACGGCACTCAAGTGATCATATGTGGCATCGATATCTCTCATGAAGACAAGTATATCGATGATGCATCTAGCATCTTCCCGCATCCATCCTTAGTCTTAACTAGCACTCAAGGCATGGGCGAGGTACCTTAAATTATCTTTTTAATGTTCTCCTAACTAGATCAATTTTTTTATAATGTTATCACTGGAATTAAGAAACTTGACAATGGATGATCCGTCAGCCACTTGTGGGCCTCGGCGATCCATTGCAAGCCACCCCCTACATCACATCTAGATAACCTACCCTAGTTTCACAACAACACCCATCCTGGTTCGTGGCCACATTTATCATAATAATTCCAAGTAAACAGATAAACAAGGACCAATCATAATCCCATTCAAGGCATAAAACCACTTAGCCACTAATTCACATTTTAATCCACTAGGAGGAAGATACTAACAGGGATCGATTTGACCACCCATCAAGGTCTCACATTGACCCTAATCCAAAACAAGCAAATAAAGATAGCATCCACATAGCATCGTAAATACAATCATCAAATAGATAACTGATAACCACAACAAGTACCCGACCTCTGGATTTTACCCCCTAATTGGTCATCTAACCCATATGCAGATCGACTACACCAATAATATAATTCACATGTTCCTACAATTACACAATAAGAGAACATCGAAAACACAATGAGATAACATTTACTAATATCTCCCTATTATCTATAAATATTGATTATAGAGTACGTTCATTATCTAATTAAAAGATTACATTATAACCATTAAAAATTATAGACATACTTTACTCCCAATGTTACAATGGAATATTAATTATAATTACTAATGTGTTAATTAATTAAACTCACAAAATATAAATTCATTACTCAATTTTAAATAAAACATACATAAATTTTAAACATATAAGATCTCTATTCCACTAAATCCTAGACTAGCTTTTAATAAAGTATCTACTCACATTCAAATAGGCTCTAATAGCTTTTAAATCCAGCCACCTCAACAAGCAATAAACAAATAAATTAACCTTGAAATATATCCCCCTTACCTTATTAAATACTTTCCCTAAACTAGCACATGTGAAAGGAGGTCTTGTCTTGCATAAAGTTTTCAAACCTTTTTATTGGGTCAAGTGTGTACTTGGGGCTGACACATCATCAAAGCCCCTTCACTTAATGCCTTCCCTTTATGTCTTCATCAAAACCCACGTAGCCTTGCCCATACTTTGAAATTAAACACAAAACAATTTAATGAAATTACCCTTTTATGATATGACATGGGAAAGGAGTGGGGAGTACTTGTTCAAAGTCCAAGGTAAATGCAAGTGGATGGAGGGGTGCCAGACTTGGAGAATGGGCCCAAAACAATTTAAAAATATGCCCAAAGCCATTGGGGAAAGGGTGAGGAGACATGTCAAGTACATGTTAGGTGTGGGAAGAAGTAGGAGATTGACATGTGGCGTTGGGGAGTGGGCTTAGCCCCCAAAGAAGATTTAATTACATATACATTTATCTATTTTCAAAAAGGGTTTGTCCTCCAAATTGGAAGTGGGTCCCACACCAAGTTTGAATGAGAGTTGCATTGAATTGAATATACAACTTATTTAATTTAAAGTTTGAATATGCATTATTCATTTTAGAGTTGAATATGCATTTAATCATATTATAAAATACTAGTTGGTAGGAATAATATTAAAATATTGACTGTGTTTTTTTTTTGAAGGGAATTGGTTTTCCTCATACATTTTCCAGCAAGCTGGAAGTGTATTTTTGGTTTCAATACTTAGTTTTTTTTTTTTTTGTGCTTGCTTCTTTTCTTAAGGACTTTAATTGATTTTGTTATCCAAGCAAATGGTGTTTTGCCTCCAAATTGTTTTCTAAAACAATATATTAGATTCTTAATTTCAGAATGATATATATATATATATATATATATCTATATATAATCAATTAAATGAATAAATGGCAAGTAAATGGATCTAAATACAATGATTTCCATTGAGATTATGAAGCATCAAGCTCTCTTGCATTTCAATTTGGTTTCTCCTACGGTTGAATTGAGAGGGTTTATAAGTTTGAAACAATGAAATATCACAAATGTAAACTAAATTTCTCATTGTTTTGTTTTCTCACTTCACATTTAAAGAAGGTAAATATGCTCTCTCATTAATGGAAAACTTAAAACTAGAATGGAAACATGATAAGGGAATTCGAAACCTACTTGATTCTCAAAGCAGGTTGATGGAGCCAGCCTCTCAACTGTGATCCAAATGTGCTCCACAAAATCAATCCTCCTCTTCTTCCTCTCTTCTCCTTCTCCAAAAATTGCATATCAAAAAGTGGTGACAAGTCTCTCTCTTTTGCCTCTAAATTGGCTTGGAAAGTAGGGAAGAAATATTTTATTATTTTCCCCCCTACTATTCAAGTCAACTACCTAAAATGAGACAATTTAAAATTGTAGAATTTCTTTTTATTTTCAATTTATCATTTGGTTTAAGTTATATCACTCAATATTTCAATATTATATAGTAAGCTGTGTTTATATATAATCATATATATACAATTAACGTATATACAATTAATAATAGTATAACCATAAGGGACATAGTGTAAGCATATGTATCTGATTAAGTCCTAACATACCAATAACATAATATTTACCAATGTGTCAACATAATTTCAATGACTATCAGAGATCATACATGAGATCTACAAGGTCAAAATGCAACACCGACATGAAACAAAACCTAAGACAATATCATGCTCAACCGGGAAACATATATCGGATTCGTTCTACCAGGATGAATTCGATTTAGGTGAGTCAAGTAAGGTCTCATCCGTGATTTTAGGATGGTTAGGTTAGGTTAGGGAATTGGCCTGAGTGCTAACTCCCCTTCTCCGCCATTGAGACATAATAATGGCACGCTCATCCTGTCAAGCCAGGGAAGTCGATGCCCGGTACCTGCAACCTGCATAAGAACCATTGCATGTACATGTGCAAATATAACATACTATCAGACAATGGTAGGGATGGCTAGGACGTGTGGACCCGACTAAATGCAGGTAACTACGCCTCCTCCTCTACCATACATGCATGTCAACAGAAAAGAAAACATATATGATAACAAACATGATACCATACACATGCGGGTATGGGGTAAGTACCAAATATAATCATCATCTAATTACTTCAATTTATACATGCATTTAAAACATCATATAAAATCCATCATTACTAGATTAAACCATTACGTAAAGTTTTGTTTTAGGTTCAACATGACAATTAACATCCAAACTATAACTGTTTAATCACACACCAAAATATAAATATAACATGTAATATATGTTTGATCTAATCAACCAAGATAAAACAGTGTCAAACTAAACATAGTATCAGCAAAAGAAAGATGCGAGGGGTACTACACAGCAGCCCTCCTTCAACCACATATGATTCCTGAATGGAAATGGGATACAATATTTATGGATTTTATTATGGGAATTCAAGTCACTTATCAGAGACATGATGCTATCATGGTCACAGTGGATAAGTGAACTAAGGTAGCACATTATTCTCCTATGAAATCCTCCTATACTTCCACCTCAGTAGCCAGAATCTTCATAAAAGATATAGTTAGGTTGCATGATATTCGTAAAAAGGTTATCTTTGATAGAGATCTAGTATTCACTTCAAAGTTTTGGGCCTCATTGCAACATGCCTTCGAGACTCAGATGAATTTTAGTTCAGCATATCATCTAGAGACTGATGGTCAGATAGAGCGAGTTAATCAAGTTTTTGAGGACATGCTTAGAATGTATGTGATGGATAGACAAACCCATTGGGAAGACTATTTGTACCTAGTCAAGTTTTCATACAACAATGGTTATCACAACTCTATTGGAATGTCACCTTTTCAGGCTCTTTATGGTCACCCTTGTTGTACTCCTTTGATTTGGGATCACTTAGAGGATAGAGTACTACTTGGCCCCAAGATGTTATAGGATATGGAGTGATAGGTACAGAGGATCAGAGAGCATCTTGTGATGACTCAAGATAGGCAGAAGAAGTATGTTGATGCTCACAGGATTGATAGGAAGTTTTCTATTGGAGAGAAGGTGTTTCTGAGAGTTTTCCTAGATAAGAGACCTATCCATTATGGAAAAGGTTCCAAGTTGGCACCTAGATTTGTGGGTCCATTTGAGATTCTTGAGAGGATAAGACCGGTTTCTTACCTACTCACCCTACTACCCAGCCTCGCACGTGTGCATGATGTGTTTCACGTATCCATTCTTAGAGAGTATATTCTTGATTTGAATCATGTTTTGGATTGGAGAACTTTACAGCTAGAGGATGGGTAGCTGGCTTTGGAGCCAGTGTGTATACTCTAGCAGTGGACTTTGACCCTCAGAGGTTGCAACATAGAGAAGGTAAGGGTCCTGTGGGACACTCCTGATGAGACCTCCGCCACTTGGGAGGATTCTAGCAAGCTCAGATCTTCATATCCATACTTATTTATAGGCTTCCAGGAGTAAGCCTAATTTTAGGGGGAGAGGATGTAATGCCCACCCTAGTACCTTTATATCTTGGACTGATAGGATTATTACCTTTATATTGTATGTTTAGGAATAAACTATTTGTGAAATGATTCATACTTGATTTATATTATTATGTTTATGATGGATCTAACCCTACTAATCCCACTATGCTTTGTTGATTACACTATTTGATGTGAGTATAGGATGAGGAAAGACAGTCATAGTTACTCCTACGGGAGATCCACACAATGTCACACTCTCCCTCCTTGTTTGACACTATTTGTGCATATATATATAAATGTTGGTGTACTCGGTTGGTGTTGCAGGATGAAAGTACTAGGCATCAACTCCACCTGGCTACACAGGTCTAAGTGTGCCTTGAAAATCCTCAAATTGTTATTGTGTGGACATTTTACCAAGTTAATCTCAAGGAATTCTCATGGGCTTAGGTTCCAGTTTAGGAGGTTACCTTGGTTGGGGATTTGTGTGTAGTGTTACGATTTTGGTATTGAGAATTATGTTGTATGTTGGATTTACCCTTGTATTAATATATTTATTTTGTATCTATATTATAATTGGATGTATGCTATATATGTATGTGTATATATGGGTGCATCCATATATACCTATGCATATATAAATATTATTACTTATGTGTTTTTACTTGCTTGTATAATGGTATCTTTAATGTTTAAATAAAGTTTATTAAATAAAAATAATAACAAAGTAAAAAGGAAGCTCTTTTGGTAAAACTAGCTATCTAGGAGATTTGAACTTGAGACCTCCTAGAAGTTAGGCTAGTTTGTTTTCAACTGGTCTATGTGTGTGTTATTTCATAAGTTTTGTATTCCTCTGCTTGTTATGGTCTTATTTAGGTGGATAATTTGATAAAATAATAAAAGTTGTAATCTTTATTTACGAGGAGTGTTTAATTATTCCTCAACCAACTATAGTAGTTGGAGAAGTTTCTTCTCATAAAGAAAATCCTCCAACCATATATTTTGGACGTTAAATTCCTAGTGAACAAGGAGTTTGGTGGATTTGGAAGGATTGAGAGAAATTTAGGAGTTTCAGGAGATACATTATTTTGGAGGTTTTTCCTGCATTATCTTTATCACCATTATAGTTCTCCAAGAGTGTTTGGAAGCATCTCAGAAGTAGAGGGAATATTTATCTCAGAGGGTAGAACATTCAGGAAGGTTGTCATCACTCTAGATGAAGTGTTGTTATGGTGTACTCCATAGGACTCCAAGTAGGGTCTGGAATCGGGAAGAATCAATTTTCTTTCCTGTGTGTATGTGTGTCTTGTTTGTATGAATATTTGATATATTTAATGTTGTTAAACCTATTGAAATGATAGGAAATGTATTAGGTTTCTCATTCATATCTTAAAAGATATGTATATGGGAAGTTTAATATATGTTCTTGTAATACTTTTATTTCAAAAATCTTCCTAGGAATTTAAGATTGTTTATAGTAGTATATTTTGGTTTATTTTCCTATTTACTTATGGTTTAGGGAGTTTAGGAATGTTTAGGGAAGTTTAGGATGGATTAGGGAAGAAGTTTAGTCAGTTTCCCTTTTTGTGACAGTTGCAGATTTTTACTTTTATCTTTTAGTTTTGATCTTTTTTTGGATGTTCTGATTTTTATAGTGTGTTGAGGAAGTGTTCTAGAAGTGGTACTGAGGTATCTGAATCAGGTATACCTCACAGAACCTTCCCCAGGCACTCTCCGCACCTCAAACTTTCATTCTCAAGAAATTTTGATTTTTTTCCAGGCAGTTTTGTATGAGCATGTATTGAATCTCATACGAGCATGTACTGCAACCCATACGGGCATGTATTGAATCTCTTATGAGTATGTATTGAATCTCATATGAACAAGTATTGATACTCATAGGAGCATCTATTGAAACTCATATGGAATTGTGGGAAAGGTCGTATGGCACTGTGGAAAAGCTTGTATGGGGTTTTAGGGGGGTCCTAGGGGGTTCAACTTGACCGATTTCTAGGCATGTGACTCTTGTAACTTGTCCATATGTCTGGTTTGCAACTTTTCCCACTTTTGTTTCTCAAATCTTTGCTTAATATATGTAATCAGGTTGAGGTTAAGGTTTTTTGTACTTGGAATTATTTCCTTGTGTTCTTTTGCAGATATAATGGGGCTAGGACTCATCCTGAGGGCTTGAGAGCACAAGAGCGTTCCTTAGACCTGCAAGTTAAACCATTTGAAGTGCATTATTGTTTCTTTGGCTTGTGTGTGCGTAGGGGACTAGGTACCCTAGGTGAGTGGCTCACCATAGGTCTTGGGACCCAAAGTCATTGCTAGATGATCCTATGGGTGAGTTAGTAAACAAGTGATAACATTAATAATAAACTTGGGAAAGGGGAGTTTCAAAAGATAATGAAAGATGCATAATTTAAGTCCACATAGACCTATTGGAGTACCATGAAAATAGGTAACTTCCAGGGTGGATCCTTATTCATAAATGGGGGACTGGGGTTACATGGTTTCAAGGGAGGATCCCAATGTACAGGCTTTGTGATGACACTCACCTAGATGGTATGCTAGAAACCTAAGCTATTTGTATAGTAAAATGATATTTTGTTATGTCTTTTCTTTTTCTTTCAAGTGATTGTTTTGTAAAGCCTTAGGTTTATTTAGGCCTTGTGAGTATCCTGGTTCTATCTCCTAGCACAGGGGGGTGGAAATTTTCTAGTTTCACATGGATGGGTGGCAAATATCTTTCGAGGTACTTTTTGTGGTTCGTGGCTTGGATGTGTTTCAGATTCATGCAGTGATAAAGATTTCTCAATTTTTATCATGTACTATTTATATTGTAATGCAAGATGTAAAAGATCTCCTTGTAAACATTCGGGCCATTTGATGTAATTTTAAATGTAATTATATTTATTACTGGAAATTAAAAGAATAAAGCGATGTAATCAAGAAGGGGTAGTTTAGGGATTTTTAACATATGTTTTTTGAAGATTCAAAAGTTGTAATTTAAAAGTGAAAATCTTGTATTCTTTCTTTTATCTCTCCTATGATTGAATTAAAAGATCTCAAATGCAAAGGGTTAATTATAATTTCGTAGTAGCTAGTAATTCAATGTGTAGTTCAAAGAATTGAAAATGAAATGGGAACCAAAAAGATATATTTATAAAGTTGTGAATGAAAGATTACGTTCTTATCTTTTCCTTAAATTCTAAAATGCAAAGTAAAAGAAAAAGGAAATAAAATTCAATTAGATTAGTAATGGAATGAAATGATTTTTATATTGGTAAATTAATTCAATAAGTGAAGCTTTAAGGAATGTTCTTTTGTAGATGTAATCAATGATATGTTATAATATTTAAAAAAAAAAATTGTTAGTTGTAATTTTATGCTAAAGGACTTGATTTGTTATGGGTTCCCTAGCGGGGACGTTACAGATTATTTGATAAATATTAAATTAATTGTTATCAAACATCAAATAATTTAATAATAAAAATTATTTCTTTCCTAATTAAAATAAGAATTTATATATGAATAAAAAATATAAAATTTATGGCCTGTTAAGGAGCTTTTCTAGGTGAATTCAGCTTCAAATTTTAAGGAGGTGGTGTGGAATAAATCTATAGATGGATGTGTAAGATTAATTTTTTTGGAGTGGCTAAAGGTAATCATATACCTTCGAGAGTAGGATTTATTGCTTGAGATTGGAAAGGTAATACTTTGGCTTTGGGCATAAAGAAATTACAGGATGGTACAAATAATGTGGTAGAGCCAAAAGTAGCTCTAATGGTTGTTAAATTTGGGAAATCCATACAACTACCTAAAATACACTTGGAGGGTGACTCATTAATAATCATACAGGCAATCATAAATAGGAAAGTTGAAGCATGGCATTTGCAAAATTTTATTACTATTATAGTACACAATTTGGCCACCTTTGAAGATTTTAGAATCTATCATGTGCAAAGGGATGGTAATAAGGAGGTGGATAGTCTTTCAAAATGAGCCCTCACATTTCAAATGTGGGATGAAACGAGGATTGAAGATTTTTGTAATCTTCATATTGAAGATTGATCTCATTTACAAAGGTGGTGAATGAGATTCTTTAAAACCCTTGATAGACGAATTTATGCAATGGGATGAGGATGTCTTGAGAAATTTAGAGTGGAATTTTTTATTGCTTTTGTGAAGAGATTTTAGCCTTTTAGTATGGCTATAAAAATGGCTATAGGTATTCCATTGTCTTGGCTTTGACGATTTGGTGTAGTATGGAGGTAATGGAGGCTAATTTCACACTCTTTTCAACCAAGTAGCAAGTGTCATTTTTTGGATAAGTGACAAAGAAAAGACTGAAATGCCTATATGGATGTGATTTATCTAGATAATATTAGTATGGGGTTAGAATTAGCTTGGGAAGTTGGAATGGTCAGGAGAATGATGGAGGCAATTGTTGACAAAGAAAACCTACATGGGCTATAATTTGTACTTGAATGCGCAATACCACATGTGGGAATAGGTTTTTTTGAAGGAATTGAGAACTCGTCAATGGAGGATTTAAAGGAATTCATTCCATTCTTACAGTGGTTGGTTCATTTCAAGAAAGAATAATGGAGGAATGAAGCACACTCAAGCTAGGAAGGGTTTAAAACCTTCATAATGATGAAGGAGGTTGAGGCTCAAATGGATCCTGTTCCAATGGGACAAGTTCATCAAGTACCATAGAAGAAATGGTCAAGAAGAAGATGGGTGGATCTAGTGAAGAACAAGCATGGAGGATCTTAGGGCACAGGCCTATGTCAAGTTTTTTCAAGTTAATGTTTGATAAAAATTCAATGATGTTTTCTTCTTTTGTGCAAATTTTTCAGCCACAATGGAGATTAAGGGCTATGAATAATATCAGAAAGGAGTAAGGCTATATGGAAAAATCTTTTTGTTTTCACCATGGTTTCACCTAGGAAGAAACACTGGGGGGTGTCTTTCTATTTACTAGTATGGTTCCATCTATATTTTTTGCAGTAGTTAATGGCTTTGTTTCCTAACTAGTAGTATCATCCTAGTTGGATATTTTTTTGTATTGTCAAAAAATTCACAAAGAAAAGGGGGAATGGAAATATGTTGAATGGGATTTTGAATATTTTTTAATTCATGGATGTTGAGCTAGTGTCTCAAGTCTTCTCATAACCAAGTTTAGATAAAGTCAAGGGTTTTGTTTTTTCTAAAGCTTTATGTTGTAATGATGTATTTTGATTTCAAGATTAATAAAATACTATCATTACCGACCAAAAAAATATATAAAATTTATATTCATTATTTAGTTGTTAAAAAACTAAAATGAGATTGAAGAGACTATAAAAAATTTATATTCAAAAGATGAACTTACAAACCTAATGTCAACTAAAACTTATAAATAAAGAGGAAAAAATTATATATTTAAATTTGGAAACAAATTTTTATTTTGTATTTCAAAAAGCCCACAGACCCACAAAGTCTAAATAGCTATTGTACATTCTCTGTAAGATGGATCTGTCAAAACTCATGGAAATCATGGTCCAACATTTTCCACCAATGTACTCTGTCATTTGACTAACTAATTATTTGATGCTCTCAAGTAGGGAATTATTCTATTAAGCCTACACACAAATTCATCAAATTTTATCTTGCAATCTTCTATAAATTAAAGTTGCCTCCATCTAAAATCAAGAAGTAAGTTTAGTATACTTGTCCTTCCTTTTCTCCATCAATCATTGATCTAAGAATTAACACCTTCAACACAAATTCCACATCAAAAATATACACAACACATGGAAGTCGTTCAAATAAATCAAATGTTGATTCTACATATTGACAAGTACAAGGTTTGACCAACTTGTTGAATACAACAACATCAAAAAGAGGCTGCAACCAATCTGTCGAAGTGTAACAAAATATGAACTTAAGAGACTAACATAAGTTGGAAAATATCATTACAATAAACAACTGATTTGTTCAAGAAATCATAACATGCTAGACATGAAGACTTTCCTGATAGGATCTCAAGAGAACTATTTTACACAAAACATTAGGCAAGAGAATATTGAAGGGGTTTGTTTCCACCCTTGTAGTACCCACTCATAGTTTTATTTTTAGTTCTATATTGCCAAACTCTTTTAGGACACTTTTATGTGCGCTTTGAATATTTCAATTATTATGTGGTTTTGGATGTATGATATTTCATGATGATTTTGATGATTGAATAATTATGGATATTATATAATTTCAATTAGATGATGTTAGTTATTTTGAGGATGATTATTTACTTGTTTTAGATGATGCTTATGGTTATGATTGTACTTACCCCATACTTGCATGTGTATGGTTATCATTTATGCTTTTACTTTACTATTTGACATGTTTGATATGGTTGAGGGACAAAGATGTAGTTACCTTCTTGTGGGATCTACATGATATCTTGATCCCTACCATTGCTTGTTATATAGACATGTATGTACATGCTCTCCTTTTATACAGATTTGCATGTACCAGGCATTGACTTCCCTGAATTGTCAAGATGAGAATGCCCCATCACAAGTATCAATGGTAAGAGAGGGGAGATAATGTCGAAATCCAAATCCAAACCTAAGCCATTCTATTGTCCTGAAATAGTGAAAAAGATTCTGATATTTTACCCTTCTTGAATTCATCTAGGTGATGTGAGTTTATAGTCTTTCCCTTGAGCATGGTTATGGTTCCTTAAGTTCAATTGATTTCTGGTCGGTTGATATAATTGTTATAATTAGATAATTTATTTAGATTAATTATGTGATTTAAATAAATTAGATCTTGCTATTTTTAGCTATTTAAATGTGGGAGTATTTAATTAATAGAAATTAATTAGATAAATTTATTTAATTTAAAAATTATTTAAAAAGGCTTATTGTGGAAATAGAAGTATTTAATTAATAAAGATTAATTTATACATTCTTTTAAAATTTAATTATTTATAAAATTCAATTTTTTTGATTAAAAGGTAATTTATTAATTGGAAATAAAATAGCATTAGACTAAATGTTATTAATTTAAAATTAATATTAAATACAATTTAGTTGCACAAATAAATTTAGAAATTAATAAATAAAAGAATTGGTAAATTATGAGTTAAGTGAGTTGACAGAAGAATTAAACAAAAAGACTTGAGTTCAAAACTAAAAATTGAGGGAATTGTGGAGTTGATGAAAACAAGGCTATTGAGTTGAGTTGAGTTCCAAATTATGCATGTGGAGTTCAATTCTTATATTGGAAAAGCTTGGACATTATTCTCAACACATAGGTTTTGAGAATTGGGTGAAGGATTTGAATTGGAGGAATTTTCTATGAAAGCTTGGATTGTCTACGTTTCTGGTCTTCGTCACATTTATACATTTGGTGTTTGAGGTAGGATTTTAGAAACCCTCGTAGATGTAATTCTAGTATTTCTTAAATAATAGTCTTCTTTGCGCCTGTCAGATATGGATATTTTGGTTGCTTTGTGATTTCTTTCCATGTTGAAATTCTAGAAAAATGATTGTAAGAAAATAGGTGTGTGTATGCAATTCTTAATTAAATTTTTCTTTAAATTCAATTAGGGTTTGAAATTAATGGTTTTGCTAAAATTTAGAATATTGTTTCATGTCAAATTTTATAAAAGATAATTTTTTCTAGTAAATCCTAGGTTAAAATCTACATTATTTCTTTTAGGAAACTTTAGATCTGTACAGGGTTTGGAAGAAAACATCAAATAAACCTTAAAGGAAATGAATTTTTAGAAAATACCGAAATACATATGGGACTCAAACGACCAAAGGAGGTCAAATTTGGAGGGAATTACATTTTTGGAGGGTTCTTCATTTAATTTATAGAATCTAAAAAGGTAACCAAAATACTCTCTTTGTGATTTCCATGGGAATGGGTAGAAAGATATGATATGACAAGAATGGCACGTGCAGTGCAGAGACAAAGATTTGCATTTAGACCATCCTTTGAGGAAAATGGAAAGTGACTAAGCTTAGTACATGGATAGGAATTGAGAAAATAAATGAATAATCTCATGAGATATTCCCTTCTTACCTTATTTACTAAATTGGTACAAACACCAAAATAGAATGGTGTCTGTAGTGGAAGTAACATTTACTGAGTGGATCATAATCATCTTGATACCTTTTGATTGAGAGATAGACATTTTGGAGTGCTTTGCAAGTGCGAGGAGACATTGGTTATGCAGTTGATGAGAGTGTTCAAGGCAGACATTAGAAATATTATAAAACAAAACATTGGACACCTACATGATGATTTTCCCTATTGGAAATTTTCTATACAAATGGTGCCCAAGAAACTAGTCTTGTGTTCCAAGACCATTGTATTTGCAAACATCGTGGTCAAAGAAGATATTGTTTGAGAGGTAAGAAAACTATTTCATCCATCAAGAAAAATCCACAAAAAGGCTTATATTGCAAGCATATTTCATAGTGAGGTTGTAAATAAGAAACATGTAAGCAGTCCTCTTGAACTATTTAAGGAGGGCATAGAAAAAATTGATTTGGCAACTTTTGCTAATTATTATATTAGTGTTTTAAGGAATTTTGTTTTTCCAATTGGCAATACAAGGAAATGATGGTGACATAGTTGGTGATTTTATCAATTGTGATGATCACGATCGACATAGAATGTGGTTATCACAACCAACAACACCATCAACTGTCATATGCCATTGTTGCTAAATATATATTAGAAGCATTGATCATTATCGATTGTGATGATCACAGCCAATAATCATCATCGAATTCCATATAGTATCATTGCCAATGAATAGTATAAGATTCTATCATTATATCTAATGTCTTATCATTGTTATTAATTTATGGTGCGATCATTATTGATCAGATTCAATGATGTGTATTAGTAGTAACTAATGAATGGTTAAACCATTAACAAGAGACATGGCTCTACATGAACTTTTGTCATGTAGGGACATGTCCCTATAGGAGACATGTCCCATTAAGTTGTATATATACTCATTAAAAGAATAACTTGGAACAAACAGAAATATACAAGTGTTATTACAAGTTACAAATAGAGATTCATATCAAGTCTTCTCAAGAAAAAGAAATATATAATTATTTTATTTGGAGTTCATTATTTTCTTTCAAATATGCATCATCATCACATAGACAATTTCATTCGGATAAAAAGAGTTAGAATATAATTTTAGTCTAAGTATCATCATAGTTTCATTATATAAGAAAAAAGTCATAAAATTTAAAAATCCTTTATTCTAAATCTGATTACAATTTAACATGGTATCAAAGCTAACATAAAGAAAATATCCGATCAGATAGAATTTAGAGGAGAAATCTAACTACCATTAAGAGCTCTATAAAACTAATAATCAAATAAAATGGTGAATGGAGTTAGATTTGAAGATAGACTAGATGGTGCTACAAATTTTGTCTCATGGAAATTCAAAATAATGATGGCACTAAGAGAACATGACCTAAACACATTTGTGGAGAGGGTTTTACATATACTGAATGATAATGATGAGAAAACTCTATGGATAAAAAACAACAACCTAGCCGTGCATATTCTAGTAGATGTAGTAAAAGATCATATAGTTCCTATTATATCAAAGTTAGATACTGCATATCAAATGTTCATAACACTAGGTAACATGTATGAGATAAATAATATGAGTAAGGCCCTTTCCCTTAAAACAAAACTCCACCATGTCAAGATGAACAAATGAGAAACCATCATGTCCTACTTCATGAGAAAAATATAGATAAGTGATCAACTATCTACTTTTGGTCATCAAGTTGACAATAGATAATTATCAATGTTGGCTCTAAATAGATTTCCTACATCTTGGGAGGCATTCATACAACGGATAAGTGCTAGACTCAAATTTCCTAAGTTTGATCAATTAAAGACCAATTGCATTCAAGAAGAAGCAACATTGATTGCGAGAGGAATTGGGACAAACATCTCTAATGGAGAAATTCAAGTCCTTAATGCTAATTCTCGCAAGAAAGGAAGAAAAAACAATTTAAAACGAAAGAAAAAAATAATCATAAAAAGCATTCTATTGTCCTAAAATAGTGGACAAGATTTTGATATTTTACCCTTTCTGAATTCATCCAGGTGACATGAGTGTATAGTCTTTCCCTTGAGCATGGTTATGGTTCTTTAAGTTTAGTTGATTTCTGGTTGGTTGATATGATTTTTATAATTAGATAATTTATTTAGATTAATTGTGTGATTTAAATAAATTAGATCTTGCTATTTTTAGCTATTTAAATGTCAGAGTGTTTAACTAATAGAAATTAATTAGATACATTTATTAAACTTAAAGATGTAGTTAAAATTGCTTATTCTAGAAATAGAATTATTTAATTAATGATGATTAATTAAATACACTCTTTTAAAATTTAATTATTTATAAAATTCAATTTTTCAAATAAAATGTAATTTATTAATTGGAAATAAAATAACATATAGAAAATAACATTAGACTAAATATTATTAATTTAATTTAATGTAAATGCAATTTAGTTGCACAAGTAAATTTGGAAATCAATAAGTAAAAGAATTAGTAAATTATGAGCCAAGTGAGTTGGCAAAAACAAGGAAGAAAAAGACTTGAGTTCAAAATTGAAAATTGAGGGAATTATGGAGTTGATGAAAACAAGGTTGTTGAGTTGAGTTCCAAATTCTGCATGTAGAGTTCAATTCCTATAGAGAAAAATCTTGAAAATTATTCTCAACACACAGGTTTGGAGAATTGGGTGAAGGATTTGAAATGGAGGAATTTTATGTGAAAGCTTAGATTATCTACGTTTTTGGTCTTTGACAAATTAATTTTTTTGGTGTTTGAGGTAAGATTTTAGAAATCCTCGTAGATGTAATTCTAGTATTTTTGAAATAATTGTCTTCTTCGTGCCTGTCAGATATGGATATTTCGGTTGCTTTGTGATTTCTTTTCATGTTGAAATTTTGGAAAAATGATTGTAAGAAAATGGGTGTGTATGCAATTCTTAATTGAAATTTTCTTTAAATTCAATTAGGGTTTGAAATTAATGGTTTTGTTAAAATTTAGAATATTGTTGCATGTAAAATTCTATGAAAGAAAATTTTGTCTAGTAAACCCTAGGTTGAAAATCTGTAGTATTTCTTTTAGGAAAATTTAGATCTGTACAGGGTTTGGAAGAAAACATCAAATAAACCTTAGGAAACAAATTTTTTGAAAATACCTTACATCCTAACCCTTACCACAAAGTTAAACTAACTCCAACCCTTATCCTAACACTAACTCTACATGTAACCAATATACTAATAGTACACCTAACTCTAAGTTGTCATTCCCAACCCTAACTATACTAAATATTTATTAAAACTCTAAATCTAACCCTAATCCTAGCTATAACTATACTACTAAGTATGATGCAAATGCTACTCATGCCATAGTTTAACCACATATGAAATAAATATGCAAATTTATTCAAACATACATGGATTTTATCGAAACATATCAAATATACACATGTTTCACAAAAAATAGTTATAACACACACATGTATAATTCTAAGTTCAATAATGTTAGACTACAAATGCACATAAGTGAATCCCAAAGTTCAAACACACTTAAGATTATAGTTGAAACATACATCAAAAGTTATTGTCAAAGTTACTACACTCTTCACATAAGATGAATGTGAAAGTTCAAATATATGCACATGTCAAAGTACAAATGCACTAAAATGACTGTGAAAGCTAAAACATATTTCATATGATGTTTGTTCATTCTACACATATATAAAATAAATGCTAAAGGTTAAATATACAAAAATATAGAAAAATGAAAGCATGCTTAATTTGAAAAGTAACATACTTAAAACATGTCAGTATATTAAAAAAATGTGAATGCCAAAATTCAAACATACAAGATAGTTGAATTTTAAAATGGATATATGTGAAACATGAAAATTTAAATTTACACACACATTTCTCATAAGATCTATAAAACAAAACAAGTGTCACGTAGTGGCCAAGTACTTGCCTTTAGTTTTATAAATAAATTTTATTTTAATTTTGATTTATATGTAAAGTGAATTTTTAATTATAATAATTTATAACTAAGTTTAATTTTAATTTTAATTTATATGTAAAGTAATTATTTAATTATAAAAAGCTATAAAATTACTATAATTATAGTTCTAATAATATTTTTTATTTTATAAATAATTTAAAATATCATAATGTTACAATATTATAATGTTATTCTATTAAATCTAAATGTATATAATATATATTAAAATAAATCCAAAAAATTCAATATTTTATAATACAACAAAAATAGAAATATTATTTTAATATAAGGAAAAACTTATCAATCTCTTAATAGGTATCTAAAAAATTGTAAACCGTAAACCAAATTTTATAAATAATTATAAAATATCATTTATAATTAATTTAAATTGTAAAATAGTTCTACTTATAATTAATTTTAATATTAATTATTTAGTCCAAATAACTCTTTTTCAACAATATTATAATGTTATTCTATTAAATCTAAATTTATATAATATATATTAAAATAAATCTAAAAAATTCAATATTTTATAATACAACAAAAATAGAAATATTATTTTAATATAAGGAAAAACCTATCAATCTCTTAATAGGTATCTAAAAAGTTGTAAACCATAAACCAAATAAAATCAGATGATATATAAATTAGATTGTATTATTTGAATGCACCATTTTCATGTACAATAAATAACAAACGTGGTACATTTTAATTGGTTCACTGCAGTAATAAGAGCTCAAATGTATTAGCCAATCATATTATCAAAAAATAAATTTTACAAATTGTAAACTTAAAAAATTAACATTTAAACTATAGAATATGTGTTATTTTTAACAAAATAAGAAAATACTAAATTATAATTGGTGCAAAGAATTGGTTTTAATCGCTACTTAATGGAAGAAATGCAAAAAGTGATGCAATAGTACTTGCTAGCCTATCGGCAAGTACTAATAAAGTGATTATCAAAGTTAAAACACATCTCAAATATAGTTTACAAAAGCAAATAAAGCGATTATCAAATTTAAAACACATTTCACATATAATTAGTATGTTTCATACTTAATTTGTTCAAATGTACTTTTTAAACATATACAAAATAAATGTTAAAATTTAAATATTAATATAAGTAAATGTAAAAATTCAAAGACATTTCACACAAATTAAATTGATTTCAAAATTATTCATACATATACTGATAGAAAATTTCAAAGGCCTCAAACAAATTGACAGATTTTAGCAAATAAGTCACATGGTGAAGGTTTATGGGGTGTCGCATGTTCGCATAAGCCATTTTCAAACTATGCGATCATGCGACAACCATTAAGGGAATGTTGGCATTGCGGAGTTAAAGTTGCCAAGCCCGCGAAACATGATGATCTAACGGTGGTGATATAAAGTAGATCTCAGTTCAGATGTTGACCGTTGATAGACTATTGGCGCCCTGAGGATGACCATTGCATTTCAAGTTCAAATTTGTAGAGGATTTTCGCGATAGGAAGTACTAGAATAGATGGCTTTAGCAGTGGTTTTCAACTGGTTTGGTGGCGCAGTTATTGCCGACTGATCCGAGGGGCTCAGTGATCGTTCGCAGTGATATTTTGTACTTGGTGGAGTAGGTTTCTGAGCTCGAGAAACTTTTTGCAGGCGGTGATTTGTACTGGTTTTCATGGCTATCCCTGTCTGCCCTATTTGTAGGCATTCCCTAACTGTGCAAGTCCGACCAGTTGGTGGGCCCGAGTCTTCAAGGGCTTTAAATGATTGGTTGTCGCATGATCGCATGTAAATTTTTTTTGACATGCGACCATGCGACTGGTAACTTCTTGTGCTGGGCCCGTTGGTAGGGAGGGCAGTGGTCTCGCTGGCGGTTATGTGGCATCCTGTGGTTGGTTGTCGCATGATCGCATGTCAGAGTTTTCTGATATGCAATCATGCGACTGATTGACACCTGTTCCTAAGCCCGGTGGTAGGTGGTGATGTGGCATTTTTTGATTGGTCAATGTGGCAGCGACATGGAAGTTCTCGATGGGGCCATTGTCAGAGGGGATTGCGGGTTGGCCAACGTGTATTAAGATCTACAGTTGGTGTATGATCTCAAAGAATATTCTCCCCCCTTGAGATCATACGCCGATCGACCGATTAAAGGGGCTTGTTTTTAGTGGGTCCAATGTGCTATGGAGATGCTGGTGTGCGTGATTTTCATTGGTCGGGGAGCGGTGATGTGGAAAGTTGTCAGCAGAGCTGAGGTTGTAACGTGTCTGATGTGGCGCCAGTTGTTCGGTCTCACTGACATGGTGGTTCCTGGTTGGAGGTTGACGGTGGCAAGTGCTGACGGTTTGTCGCATGTTCACATGAGCTAGTTTCATGCTATGCGATCATGCGACAAACCATGTGTGTTAGCGGTGGCGGTTATGCGGCAAGGTAGAAGGGTGACGTGGAGGTGTGTCGCATGTTCGCATAGCCCATTTCCTGGCTATGCGATCATGCGACAACTGTTGAATGTCGCCGTTGCGGAGTTAAGGCGGGTCCACGGTGCCAGTGTTGCCGAGTTGCTCGATTCTGGTTGGCTGCTGACTGGTGATGTGGCCAGAGACTTCTGAGTGGGTTTGTGATCGCAGTTGCGCGACTAAAGATAAAGGTTAAGTCGCGAAGCCCGGGAAAGATAAGAGGGTCTTTGGTTGGGACTTAAAGCTGGTCTCAGTTTGAATATGGGCTGTTGATTCCCTACAGGTGCCAAGATATGACCGTTGTCTTTCAATTTTAAATTTGCAGATGGTTTTTGCGACAGGAAGTACCAAAATTGATGGTTTCAAAAGTAAATATCGGTATTAGCCGATTACTGTTGTTGAAAATTGAAATGATTTGGTTATGAACATTAGGCCCTGCAACAGTGGGCTTGAACTGATGATAGATACTTTGTTAATTTATGTTTATATTTATATATATAAAAATCTCGGCTTCGGCCCTTCATCGATCAAAAAAAAAAAAGTCACACTAGGAAGACGATGAAGGTATTTATGAATATTGCATATTTGATTATAACTTTGCAACCACAAATCAATTTTTAACCTTAGTGTATTTCAGATTAACTTTGCAACCACAATCTTAAAATTTCATGTTTGATTAATGGAAAAGCCAAGAAAATTATGGCACAAACACACTATAGAAATTGTAGCTGGGTATATTTCAGATTCAAGATGCTGAAAAGTTGGCAATTGCATTTAGGGAGATGCAATTACTTTTCTCCTGGATTCCCCTCGTTACAGAGCAAACCAACCAACGTTTTTGTGTTTTCCACTCTTTCTAGTTAAATTAAAATAAGAGAAAAAAGTGATAAAAATCCCACGGATCCGTTTTGCGTTCCCACAGTCAAGTAATAGTGACCTGCAGAATCCCAGGCTCAATGAAACTGGAATCTGAACCTGGTTCAAAATGGTCTTATAAGTAGAGAAAATTTGAATTATGATAAATTGATAGCCAAATTTGACTTTTATGTTCATTGAATGCATTAATTGTTTTGATACAATTATGATTTTCTTTTCTAAATGTCTGCCAAATTTTGCACCAAGAGTCCATGCCAAGTTTTGAATTTGAGTTAAAATTTTGGGCTGCCGAATTGAGTCCGAGTCTGAATTTTCAAACTATGATTCATGCCAATAAGAGAGAAATATAGGCAATTTGTGCAAGAGCACCTGGGCATATAAGCATAAGCACCGTTAAAAAAATATTTATGTTTGTTTTGTTGTGGTTTCTGATTTTGGTGTGTTTCTGGCATAGCATCTCTCCATCTGATTTCAAGCTCTTGGAAGTTTGTGTTCACTAAATAAGCTTTGTCAGATTGACAAAATTATTGTTTTGTTATCAAATCCAAATTAAAAGAAAAACACTTTCCTTGCCTACAGACTTCTTCAACAATCACTTCTGTTTTGATAGAATGCTCATTCCTATGTATAGGGAAGGAGAAAAGAATGCTTTTGACTTTCTTCATGCTCGATCCACCCGCAATAAGATAATTCCCCGAGAATTGAAATGCTTCAAGACGTATACCATCGGCTAGCATGGAATGCAGAAGTGGAACAAAGTGGAAAGTTACAGAGGAGCATAGTGGGTTTTTGCTGAGAGAGATTGTCGAGCATTATATCGACGAGCGGTGGCCAGTTAACAAGGATGACGCCATTGACAGCACTGAAGAAATGGGGAAGACAAGCGACAATTTGCCAGAGAAAAATATGACAATAATCTCCAGCGAGGAGGATACAAAAGGAGTTGATCATCTCACCGAAGCTGTAAGAAAAGTTTTGAAAGAGCAGGAGATAAGGGTAAAGAGTTTGAAAGAGCAGGCCGAGATAAGGAATATGCTGAAAATGCTCATGAAGAAAGTTTTCGGCTGTTGTACTTGCAACTGTAGACATTTATGCCAAATGTGGAAGCGTAGTTAAGGCTAGTGAACTGTTTGACAGAATACGTCAACGAAATGAGGTCTCATAGAAATCCATAACTGCGTGCTATGTACAAAATGCATTTATTAAACCGCTTTAAAAACTTGCAAACTAAAGCAATCCATAATGCCATGTTGGATACGTTTGCAAATGTGGAAGTATAGACAGGCACGCAACTGTTTGATAGAATGCCTCAAAGAAATGTTGCCCCGATTGCAGGATATGCAGACAATAGATTTGTAGAGAAGGCTTTAGAAATCTCTAAACAAGTGCATCTGCGCCATTTTGGAGCGGTTCTCTCTTGGAACCATTAGGCATTGAGGGTTCGATGAATGGCAGCGATAAGGAAGAGCCAACGGCCAAGAAATGGAGTTAAGAAAAATGCGTAAGGCTTTAATTCTTCAGGGGACTGCATAGTTATGAGATTAGGTGGTCTGATTGAAGTGAGATGTGTAGAGCAGTGAGACTGTATAGAGGGAGATTATGCAGAGGGAGAGGGGCCAATGATTTGTTAATTTGTGTGTGAAAATTTAATGAATATATAATCGAAGTAGTTCTGGAAATAAAAATAATTGAATGAACAGAAGAATAATTAAATCTGTCTAGAGTTTGTTTCTGTGTTCATTATTTCATTCTTTTTCCTTAACTAAAATGCATTAGCAGAAATCCCATCCATGTGAAATTCTTAAGCATTAACCCTGTATGTGTTCAAGTGTTTTTCTCGTAGAAATCTGTAACATCCTTGTTTGTTTCATCATGGAACTGACCACCATCCATGAAAGAATCCAGGAAGTAAGAAAATATATCTGAATTGTAGTCCTTCATCTTGAGTGGTAAGATAACATTGTTGCATCTTAGATTGCTCAAAATTCACAGGAAAAGCTTCGGATGAGTAATTTTGATTGAGTACAGCGCCAGATAAGCAAGGAATGCTTTGCAAGATTGAATCTATCATTGCAGGTGCCACAAATAGCTATTTGTGGACTCCCTTCTCAAATATTGGGAAGCATCACTATCATGTAGGCCTATTTCCAAAATAGTATTAGAACAATGAACCGATATTGGATTCATGTGAATAGCATTGCTAGAGTATTGAGTATCATGAAAGAAAGGTGGGAGTATATGGTTTGAAGTGCCATTAGAAGTATCATTGAAAGCGTAATATAGAGTATCCTTGATGATCTCTGGTGAAACTTAGTGTTGGGTAAGTTGAAAGGCAGGTTCATTTTTTTCAGCTAAGAGAAGCTGCCGAGTTTAGTTTGCTTTTGGAATCTACATTACCTTACATCTCACACTACTAAACATCTCCTTACAGGGTGCCCTTACGGTTAGATGCCATGAGCAGAGAGAATTTGTTTTTACATTTAACCTTGACTGATCCATAATTAATTAGGAAATTTCACTACATAATTGACCAACACAAAGTTAATTCATATACAGTATGAATCAATTGAAATAATTTGTGTTCCTTATAGAACTAAGAGTAAACAGTTCCTATGTCTTACAGAATTATATTTTCAGGTACACTTTGACATAATGGAAGAAATACCACTCGAATGAAAGTAAGAGCACACAAAAAAATAAAGTGCAAACATAGCTTCGATCCAGAGAAACCTATATAGAGAGAAAATTTGCAATGTCCCCTTTCTTTTGATCTGCGACTCTGCGGCACTAAGTGACTGTTCTGTCAGCAGTTAGATAGTGAGTGTTATCAGAGGAAGAATAGGGCTCAATCATAGAATAAAGGCAACAATAATTTTTTATGTCATTCAATTGGAACAAAGATGAATAAACAATTCAGTCTGCAGTTAAGAGGCATGTTGGGTTCAGGAGGAGCAGAATAGAAGCATAGAAGCTGAGATCTAATCCATGATCTGATGGCTAATGAGGAAAACATTGTCCTTAGTATAGGTTTATATTTCCATTCGTCACAAATGTCTATCGAAGTTAACAATCCTATATGAGGTGAATATGTTTACTTTAACCATCCCAAATGAATGGTATAGGTTTATTAAAATTCTATAATCTGCAACGACATTTGATATAATAATCCAAGGTTCTTAGAGCCCTCCATAATCTTGAAATAGAAAAACAATTCTTGAGAAAGGGTATACTAAAATTCCACTGCAAGTGATAAACCTAAGAAAAAGAAATTTGCAACATCGCCAATGAATATTTAAAATGATTGTTTAAATTTAAATATCCTTAAAAAAATCATTACTTGGAATTTTGATAAATTGTTTTAAAAAAAAATTCCTATCACAGATTTCATCCTAAAAAGAAAGAATTGGCACCGATGATGTTTGGAAAAAGAAATCGATAGTTGTATGAGACAAGTGAGTGAATGCAGGAGGAAGACCACTGGCACTGAAAAATCAGAAGACTGTGGTAGTGATCTACTTGGGGCTAATGATGACTTCCAACAAGAAAAAGGAGGGAGGAAATAAATTGAGCATGAATATAGATGAAATAATTTCAGAATGGAATTTGAAGTCATCATTGTGTTGGGTAATGAAAATGGAGAAATTGATTTTGGTGGTTAAACAACTGCTAGTGGTGGAACAGGGATTAAAGTGAGACACCAAGTATTACCATATGGGATCCTTGTAATATCCATTACAAAATACCCAATAGTATCCTTTTATATATATGGTATTCATAAATATATTAAGGGAACATTCCATATTCCACTGGGGATTGGCTTTATTGATAAAATGAATTACTAAATTATCAAAGCCTTTGGTTCACTTTATTAGTTATTACACCTCAAGATCTGTTGAAATGAATTTAATAGTTCCATTTTACCATTGGTTTCTGTAGATGTGGTATATTTTTAGTTCTCTGTATTCTTTCCTCCTAATGTTGTTTCCTTTGCTTATTCTGTATTCTGGAGATTGAGACTTTCGATTGAGACTTGAGATGTGGTATATTTTTAGTTCTCTGTATTCTTTCCTCGCTCTCAGAAATGCTGGAAAGGTGAAAATGAGCAAGAAATGAACACTGAGCAACTCAACGTCGAGTTGAACAAGAACCAAAGTTCTATGGCAGAGTTGGAATGGTATAAAATGCTTTGTAAGGATAAAAACATCGTCTATTATGATGCTTTCAAACAGCAGGATGAGAAGCAAGGCATTCATGTAGATAAAGATAGAATAAAGTTGAAAAATTCCTAGGATGGCATCGTTGGAAAAGAAGAGAATCACGAATTGCTTAGTGACTTCCAAACCAGAAATTGCATATAGAAGAGTTGTAGACCCCTTGGACATTGCATACCACTACCGTACAGATAAGGAAAACAAAAGCTATTTACATGTCCTATCAAGAATCTTAATGGAAATTCTACAGACAAACAGGGTATCGATTTCAAGAATAAATTCTTAATGTAGTGGAACGTTTTTTATAAACCCATCTCCCTAATCGAATAAATTTTGGATTTAACAGTGGATGCAGGACGAAATCATTGCAAAAGCAATTTGGGCATAAGTATTTGATAAATACCTGACAATATGATTGAAGCTCCCAGCCCTTGTCTATTTTTCATTTCTCCCATTGATCCCCTGAAATACTCATCCAATCTCCTTTCTTCCTTTTCTATAGTCCAGCTAGGCATCAATCGGGGCCTCTGGAAACAACTAGTAAACAACTAGTAAACATAGTACTTCTTCATGGCTTCCCGATAATTCAATCTAGAACACTCACACGCAAACCCATTAAAACAAATCCTCCAAGAATTAACCAAAACACTCGATACGCAATTCCAATCAACCAAAACATTAAAACTTTCATCAAATCCAATGCAAATGGATACTGGATCCACCGTTAAATCTCATTTGAAGCTCAAATAATGCACCCGGGCAGACATTCGAGTGTAATGATGATCCATTGCAGATGCTCACTGATAGATTTTCTTGCAGAGAGCTGATACTATTTCAGTCAGCCCAAATCAATCACCAATTACAGGAAATGTTCTTGAAGAATCAATACAGCCATGAGATTTCCAGCGTCCAATCTCATCTATCTAACAGGCAAATTAAACATTCTTTTCCCCTTTCCGCCTTTTCAATCTCCTCCCTCGCCATCGCCATTGACAGTTAACAATTAAAACAGTTTGCTATCATTGCCCAATATTTGTTGAAAAACAGAGCAACTCCAACGGTAACATGTTTTTAAATTCAACCGTACATGATCTTTTTGAAAATTCGGAATGCTTTTTTTCTCAACACTAATATGGAATGTTTTTTCGAACACTAAATATAAATTCAAAAATTCAAAAATTTTATTTCTAAATTATTCATTCATCTATTCAAATGTAAAAAAATAAATTAGAAAATAGGCTGAAATCAATTAAATAATCTTTCTAGTACAAAAAACATTAAATAAATTAATTACAAGATGATTTAGAAATAAAAGTTAAGTTTTAAAAAAATTAATTAAGAAGGAAAGGTTGTGAGGCTTAAAGTTTCAATACATTTTTTATTGGTTGCTAATTATTAAACCTAAAATATTCACAAATTTTAAATTTAGGTGAAAAATTCAATCTAAATTTCAATAAAATTATAATTGAGTTGACAAAATAAAATCAAATAATATAAACAAAAATATTTTAAATTAATATGAATTTGTATGTTAAATGATTTATTATTAAAACTAAAAATATTTGTGCATGTCTTACATAGCATACATATAAAACTTCCTATAAAAGATAGTATTCCACATCACTTAGAATTTGATTTAATTTAGAAGCAGTTTGATAAAAAAACATAGGTTTTCTCATCAATACTATTTTGATTTAATTTAGTTATAGAAAGGAAGTCCACATCATCATTAATTTTTTTATTTAATTCAACACATCAAATGTATATCATCATATGTATTTAAGATATGCACAAATATCATGTTTCACATCTACTATTTGATTATTTTATGTTAAACTAAATAAAAACCTAGTAAAGATGATGGAGGTCATCCTTTATGATCATCAACTCCTCCTCAATATCCTTTTCGGAGTGGTTCAAAGTAGGAAATGTTTGTTGGAGACATTGAGGCAAAACACACTTGTAAGGGGCTAAGGCAAACAAGTGTGTGAGAAAGGATGAGGCCAAGACTGTTGGTGTTCCTTTTCTAGGTCTAACAGTAGGGTTTTTTGCCCTCCATATTGAAACAAAAATCTATGGTGTTTTAAGGATGATATTTTATCTCATTTTATAGTAGACCATATAGTTTCAAAGGTAGTCTTCATTCTTCCTAGGAAATTGTGAGGGTTATGGATGTGGTTGATGCTTCTCATATAAAGATTTCATAGTTATCTTACAAGTATCATGATGTTTTTTGTCTTAATGATGTCCTTAAAGGCGTTCAAAGGTTATATGCAAGTTGGAGGATTGTGGTGGGTTATTGTTTCTTCTTTGGATTGTGTTGAGATGGATGGGCATCTTGTTATACCTATTTTTGTTAATTTTATTTTTGTGATTTCTTATGTATGTGTGGTTAGGACTTTGAGGAAGTGTAGATCTAAATAGATTTGAATGATTCTCTTTTGGGTCTATCTAGTGCTTGGTTGAGGTGCTCGATTACTAGGAAAAGGATTGTTGTAGAATCCTTCTTGGTGGCCCCTAGTATGGGTTTGACTGGTCTTATTGTTCAAACTTAATCTCATAGTTTTGACTTGTGGAAGAAAATATTCTAGTTTTCTATTTGTGTTTATTTTCCTAATTTTCCCTTGAATTTTGGAATGTAAATATTTTTAGGAGTTTTTCCAATTCTCTTGGGAAATATACTACTATTGAAAATTTTTATGTAACTTTATTTATGAAGCTCTTTTTATTATATAGATTTTGTGTGCTTGTGGTTCTAACTCTCTCCTCTAAATTTGGGAAGTGGGTGCACAACAAGTTGAATTTGAAGACTTCATTATTTTACAATATTGCAATATAGTTGATCATCCACATAATTTCTTCTTGAAAATTAAGAACTAACACATTGTTTATAAAAAGAAGGATCAAATGCTATTTTAAGGAGGAGCACATTCTCACCTTTTGTGAGGTTCAAAAACTTGAGTGCTCGAGGATATATAATGCTTTGGCATCACCAAATGGAAGTTTCATTGACTTTATGTCTCCTTTGTGTTCTAAGAACCTTATATTTAGGGAGGAGGATCCTATTACCATGATCAAGATTTTAGGTTGGTTGGTTTTCTTTAGAGATATTGTATCTAAGTTTGTTATTTTTTTGTTGTTATGTTGTTGTTCTTTTGTATTTTGTTGTGATTAACTTCTCATCTTTCCCTTTGTACAAGGGATCATGAATCTTCAAAATGCCTAGACTTATCTAATAAAACTAGTATGAAGTGTACACTTGTAATATGATTCAAGTACATCTATATTCACTTTTATTCAAAGAAAAATAATTTTTAAAAAATTATTTAATTCAATTACAAATGACATTACGAACAAGTAACTCATTGCACACTTAGCTATTAATTATAATGTTGTCCTAAAGTTTTCTTTCTTTATTTTGTGAAAGTATCATTTTCTCTATGAATCTTGGCCTTTAAGATCATGTACTCTTCTTCTTGATGGGAACTCAAGGCCCATAATACACTTCCTCTATTAATATATTGGAGGAACTAGCATCTGCAAGAGTTAAGCTAATCATATATAAATAAAAGGGTAAAATATGAAAGAAAAACATCACATCACAATTATTTACATAGAGGAAAACCATTCTAGGAGAAAATTTGCACCTAAAAAATACTCCATGTTATTTAAATTAACTAATGATTAAAATGGGTATATGCACAAAGATGGGGGACCAAAAAGATGCCACTTTTCTTTTTGGTATTCCATCACGCATAGTGCGTACGCACTAAAGGGCGTGCACCCTATAGGGCGTACACCCTTTGGAAAACACCTTTTTAGTGTTTTTCAAAGCGCGCGCGCCCTATAGCACGCACATGCTTTGAAAAAGGCCTATTTAGCTAAAGTTGTAGGTTGGAAAGCTCATTTTGCTTTCCTCCAACCCACATTTGTAGCTAAGAAGGGCTTCCCAAGCGCACACACACTCTTCTTTTCGCTTGTGAATCCATTGTTTTTAGTCATTCATCCATCAAATGGCTCCACAACATCATCAAGTTCGATCCGGAAGAAGAGGTAAGTGTTTTTACAACCCATGCCTCTTATTTATTTTAAAATTTCAATTTTGTAGCAATTTGTTTTGTTAAAATTTGTTTTTGTTTAAATTTGTGTGAAATAAAGATTTTAAAATCTAGTTTTTTTAATTGCTAGGAAGAAATAATCTCCCTCAACCAAACCCTCCACCAAACCCTCCATCTCCTCATGATGAACCGAATGAAGAAACAAATGAAGAAAATGAACCTCAATTGCCTCCACCAATCGAGAAACCTCCTTCTGGAACACAACAAATTTTGATGAACCAAATTGAAAGAGGGAAAAAAGAATTAGAATCTTTAATTACTAGGTTAAAAGATTCTAGTGTTACAAATCCTGGAAGGGAAAGACTTGCAAAATCATTGGAAGCAATCTTGACCCACGTAAGCTCAGTTAGTGGGCAAATTAATTTATGGCAGGATAAAAGAGAAGAACAAAAATAATATTATGCAAATAAATTATCGTATGTGGACATAAAAAAGAAAAAAATCACAAAAGATGACATTTGCAAGCGATGTAAAAAACCAGGGGACATAGATACTCTTAGAACTACAACAAGGAGGTTCCCAATTCATTGGTGCTTAAATGAAGACATTAAAAACAATTTTTGGGAGAGATGGTGGATGGTCTTTGATTCACTTCCTTGTAACAATCATGAGGTTCCTATATATTTCTTGAGGAAACTCTATTGCGAGTTTGTACTCAAGGAAGTGCCAAATTATTTTAACTATCTAGATTCTTAGGGTAGAGGAGGGGGGTCATCATTTGATCGAGTGGGGGCACATCATGACCCTAATGCACCTAGGGTTCCTATTGGCAAGCCACATGTGGATCATGTTACTATTCCTTCCGTTGTGAAGGAACATGTAGAGGTAGACACACTAGGAATGATTAGTGCTCTGACATAGACTCTCATTCAGTGTGCCACTCCTTTAGTTGAGGGTGACCATGGTCAATCCTCGAGGGGGCATATTTTTCGGTCATGTGGATGCTTGTGCACATTTGGTACTAGCAAGAGAGAGGAAGATGATCTTGGAATGATGACTGATAGCTTTCTAAATATGACATTTGGCATTGACACATAGGTAAATATTTCCAAGTTCATTAAATTCCTTTTATCATATTTCATTTATAAAAGAATAACTAATTAGTTTAGTATCTATTGATTATGATGAAAATTCAGGGCAAGAGTGTTAGTGGCGGTGGCAGTGGAAGTGGCAATGATCCTCATGTCCCCTTCTACACATCGTCCTCAATTCCACAAGTATGTATCAAATAAAACATTTTAATTAACATATTTGATTGTTATGTACTTATATGAATAATTGTATCATAACTTATTGTGCATGTGCATTAGACGTTCACTGGTGGACCATCAATGTTCACAACAGACAGTAAAGGGAATTGTGC
Organism: Chamaecyparis obtusa; assembly: GCA_027943335.1. Taxonomy (NCBI): domain Eukaryota; kingdom Viridiplantae; phylum Streptophyta; class Pinopsida; order Cupressales; family Cupressaceae; genus Chamaecyparis; species Chamaecyparis obtusa. The sequence continues at coordinate 402,805 of BSBK01007037.1, read as the reverse complement.
CACTTTCCTTGAGGTATCTTTATTTGCATGTTAATTTGATTTACTTGATTATATTTAATTAATAAATGAATGAATGACTAAATTACTAGACAAATTATGATCAAAATCTAGAGACACGATGATCACATTCTTTCACCTAGATTTATGACGTCACCATTGAGTCCACAGGTATATATGTAATAATGCATTATAATTAACATGTCAGTAGTGCATTCCTATATGAATGGTTATCTTATAATTTTCCATGTACATGTGCACTAGTTGAATGTTGGAGCTTCGACTTCAACACTGCACACCGAAAGACACAGTGGAACCTTCACGAAGGTATCATTTACTCATTAGTAGGGTTGTAAAAAATATATGTAATATTGATAACTGTATAATACTTTTTTTTTTCATTTTTATTTATCAACATCAGAGACTCATCCTTTTGTCTGTGATACTTTGGATCATGGAGTAGTTGCAGCAGTAGCTAGTTCTGAAGCACTAACTGAGGTATGAAAGAAATCACTTAAATTTAATTGTTATTTTAATAGTTTGTATTGAATTTTATAATGATATTCATGTATGTATTTTAATTATTATTTTGATAATTGTTGTAGGGACTTATTACTCCAGATCACCAACGTGCGCCTTCGGTGGATGAACATAGTGACTATTTGCTAGCGGTAAGTGAATATTCAATTTTATGTCATTGTATATTTCAATTTTGATGTATATTAGTTATTGATGCTTAATATTTTTTTTATCAGCTCGAGCTACAGAAGAATCTAGACAGGAGGACGAGTGAGCACACTTGGAAGACTACAACATCCATTGCATCTCCATCGACGTGATGATCAAAGACAACTTGGGATTTGTTTTCTTCCCCTGGCGGGAGAGGACTATATTAGGGATGTGGATTGTATGCCTATATGGCATTAGTGGACATATTTTTTGTATATTGTATAAGTGATACATTGTACATCCATTTGGCTTTAAGTAAGATAGTTTAACTATATTGAATATATTCAATGTATGACATTATTGGACATATATATCTGGCTTCATGCCCAACAAATTTTTTTTTTATAATGTTTTAGGTATGTAATTCATGTGTTTGGTGTATTGATGTATACTAATTTATGTTTATGTGGATGTCTTATGCTTTGTAAATTTCCCATGCCTTATAGTTATGCTTGTATGTTTATCGATGTATGTTTAACTTGCTGACTATGCTACAAATGCCAGTCACTGTCCTCAATAATAGTCAATTCCTTGACTGTAATAATAACAAAAGTAATGAAATGAATGCAGAAATGTATAAATATAATATAAGGCAATATTTCTATGTCACAACCTATCCAAGATCGCATGGAATCAAACATTTATATTCATTGGTGTGTTCCCTGTTCCATGGGACATTCACAATATAAAGACATGACCTCGAACAGGTGAGGTAGCATATGGCAAGGTTGTCATCTATTGAGCCCAATACCAGGCCTATTTTGATTTGTGGGTACCCTAATGTTGGCAAGAGTTATTTTATTAATAAGATTACTATGATGGATGTGGATGTGCAACCTTATGCTTTTACAAAAGTTAACTTCTTTAATTGTCCCCTAACTGACTGATTGTTAATGACAAACACTAGAATACATATGTGCACTCATCCTATTGCTCACCCTAGAGTGGTCGGTGGCATTAAAATGACTATGTGTGCCAAAAAAGGTTGTCAGTAGCATTTATCCGGCCATTCAAAGTTTTTGGAACAAATGGTTTGATGCTACGATTGACAGTTTGAAAGATACACAATGTTGGCCATTTGAACGGAGGAACACTGTGAGTTTTGACATCGACCGAGAATGTGTTGCCAAATATAAATGAACTTGAATCTTTGAAAACCAAGATAGGCTATTGTAGGCCTTGACAACATGGTCCTGTAGCACCTAACAGATCGATGCTACCTCACACGAGCTTTGAGATATGACCCAGCAAAGATCATTGACTTCATGCTTAAGGTACCTTGAGGGACACTTCGGCCTAGAGTCATTCACGGGGTTTGAACAACTATGTGTGTTGAATAATGTTTCCCCTAGCATTTACCTAACCATTCAGATTTGTTGGAATAGACGGTTCCATGCTATGACTGACGGTTGGAAAGATACACAACATTAGCCATTTGAACTGAGGAACACTGTGAGTTCTGACATCGATTTGAATCTCTGAAAATTGAGATAGGCTATTGTAGGCCTCAGCAACATGGTCTCGTAGCACCTAATGGATTAATGCTACCTCGCATGAGCTCCAAGATATGATCCCGCAAAGATAATTGATTTCATGCTTAAGGGACCTTGAGGGACACTTTGGCCCAGAGTGGTCAGCAGCATTCAAACGATTGTGTGTGCTGAACAAGGTTTCCCCTAGTGTTTACCCAACCATTCAGAGCTGTTGGATTAGACGGTTCCATGCTAGGACCAACAGTTGGAAAGATACACAATGTTAGCCATTTGAACTAAGGAACACTATGAGTTTTAACATCAATCGAGAATGTGTTGCTGAATATAAATGAACACTAGTACATTTTGCACCATTTTTTGACGCACTATTGGTCGAAGTTTCTACCCAACTCGATCGAATGGTTGACCAACCAGTTGAGAGATCGACACCAATATTAGTCAAAAATGAGGGCAATCTAGGCTGAAAATGACATTGGCAAATGTTGGTGTATTGGTTGATCTTTCGACCAATATAAATTAATATTGGTCAAAAAATTTGTCACGCCGACCAGGATGCCAAACTCGTGACGGTCATATTTCGACCACATTTGGTCAAAATATTTAGCGGCTCCGACCTAGGTGCCAAACCTGCGACACCACATTTCGACATAGAATGGTTGATTTTAGGCCAGACTTTCGATGCAGGTGGGTCAAAATTTTGACGCAATGCGGAGTGTTGAAAAAAAATTGAAGATAAATATCCAGACTAATCACCAACGACATCCTGATCGGTGATTAGTCTAGATATTTATCTTTAGGTGTCCACACTTATTCTGTTGCTTGTTTCTAGTGGGTCCCTGCTCGTTCTATTTTCTAGACTCATTTGGGCTCTAGAATTCCATCTGATCTGCTCTATGTGAAACTATGGGTTTTTTCATTTTGTTTGAACTATTTGAGAGATAGGCTCTGACTGGTGATCCATGAATTGGTAGAGCTTCCTCTTAGATGCCCACAACTCTTCAAATCTTTTGGTGTGAGGCCCCCAAAGGGTATTTTTCTCTATGGGCCTCCTGGTTCTGGGAAAACTTTTATTGCTAGGGCAGTGGAAAATGAAACCGATGCCTTGTTTTTCTGTATCAGTGGACCTAAGATCATGTCAAAGTTGGCTGGAGAAAGTGAAAGGAATCTCTAGAAGGATTTTGAGGAGGTTGAGAAGAATGCCCCATCCATTATAGTTATTGATGAGATATTACAGAGATTTTTCAGTAGCCTTTCAAGTATGCTATTAGAGAAAATATTGAGAAGGTGAGTTTCAATTGTGGTGGCTTTTGCAAACTAGATTTGGTTATGAATTTCTTAATGGTTTTTTTTGAACTAGTTTTTTAGAATTTTACATTTTTTAATTTAATTTTCCTCAACTTGTATCTTATTATTTCAATTTGTCATGTTCTCTTTCCTCTGCACTTTTACAGGATAATATTGAACGTGAAAGAAAAAGAAGTGAGAACCCCGAGGCAATGGATGAGGATGATAGTGATGAGGTAGTTGAAATAAAGGCTGCTCATTTTGAGGAGTTAATGAAATATGCCCGAAGAAGTGTCAGTGATGCTGATATTCAGAAGTATCAAGCCTTTGCAAAAACACTACAACAATCTTGAGGCTTTGATTCTGAATTTTGATTTCCTGGTGCTTCTGTTGGTGCTTCAGATATTTTTGCTACAGTAGATAATAAAGATGACGATGACTTATACAGTTAGGAAACTTAGTACACAATTGTCATATTAATGAAGTGACAAATGTGTTTGTTCTAGCAGGGACCTTCCGCTGATAAATAGCCAATGCTATTCAATTTGGCTCTGACTTTTTCTTGTATGAGTTTTACCTGTTCATATGTTTGAAACTTTATTTAGTTTATCAGCCCTTTAGTCGAGGACTTACTAACTTGTAAGTCTTTAGAGAAATATTAACTATGGCAAGGAAATTTAGCTATGGAAACTTTTTCTCAAGTGGTAGATAATGCTACGAAAACCTTTCTTTTTAAAAAAAAATCCTGTTGGAAAATATTCTATACTTAATCAATTCTAGGACAACAAAGAAATTCTAGTTCAACTAATTTTGACTAGTGATCCATGAATTAGTAGAGCTTCCTCTTAGACACCCACAACTCTCCAAATCTATTGGTGTGAAGCCCCCAAAGGGTATTCTACTCTACGGGCCTCCTGGTTTTGGGAAAACTTTAATTGCTAGGGTAGTGGCAAATGAAACTGGTGCCTTCTTTCTCTGTATCAATGGACTTGGGATCATTTCAAAGTTGGTTGGAGAAAGTGAAAGCAATCTTCGGAAGGCTTTTGAGGAGTTTGAGAAGAATGCCCCATCCATTATATTTATTGATGACATATTACAGAGATTTGTTAGTGAGCTCTAGCAATCCATTTGCTCTGCTCTATGTGAAACTGTGGGTTTTTTCATTTTGTTTGAACTATTTGAGAGATAGGCTCTAACTGGTGATGCATAATTGGTTTTCATGTTTGTAGCGTGTAAGCAGTGTTGGTGATGCTAGTGGTGCTACGGATAGAGTCCTTAACCAGTTGTTGAGGGAGATGGATGGTATGACAACCAAGAAAATAGTTTTCATTATACCTAATGGCATTGGCTTGTTATACCCAAGGATTCAATGGAGCCGATATTAAAGAGATTTGTCAGCGGGCTTGCAAGTATACTATTAGAGAAAATATTGAGAAGGTGAGTTTCAATTCCGGTGGCTTTTACAAACTAGATTTGGTTATGAATTTCTTAATGATTTTTTTTGAACTGGTTTGTGAGAATTTTACATTTTTTGGTTCAATTTTCCTCAACTTGTATCTTATTATTTCAATTTGTCATGTTCTCTTTCCTTTGCACTTTTACAGGATATTGAACATGAAAGAAAAAGAAGTGAGAACCTCGAGGCAATGGATGAGGATGTTAGTGATGAGGTAGCTGAAATAAAGGCTGCTCATTTTGAGGAGTTAATGAAATATGCCCAAAGAAGTGTCAGTGATGTATTTGTTGTTGCTACTGCTTCTATTGCTATTACTTCTTCTGCTACTGCTTCGGATGTATTTGCTAAGATGATTTGCCCCACCAAGATGATGTGCATCCATTTTATGGAGATCTGCTAAATATTTTATATGATAAAGATCACTACAAGTTGGCCCTTGGCCAGATCAATATTGCTCACAATCTCATTGCCAAAGTGGCCAAAGACTATGTTAGGATGATAAAATATGGGGATTCTCTTTACCGCTACAAATCTTTGAAGGTTGCTCCACTTGGACGGATATGTACCATTGCTAAGAGAATTGGACCGAGTTTGGCTTACCTCATACAGGTGAGGCAGCATATGGTTATGTTCTTTTTTCTATCTATCTGGTTTTCACTACCTGGTCATTCCTTGGGATATCTTGCAAGGGTTCTATAAATTGATGGTCTATATTTTGGTGGGTGTCTTGTATGGGCCTATGAACTTTTTTATCTTCTCTTTTTTTTCAATCCTACAACTAGATTTTGATACGTGGATTTCTTGTAAGGAACTTTGATACCACCATTTCAGTAGTTATTCATATGATATTTTTCTATGTAGTCCCCAGTCTAGGCTTTATTTGTAGATTTTTTATCTCAATATTAAAAGAATTAATTTAGTTAAATAAAGCTTTATGTCCCAAACACAATGACAACTAGGATGTGATTTTAATCTTTCTGGCAACTAAAGAGTCAAAAAATATAACAGATGATTCAATATAACCTACAACTTTGTCGATGTAAGAGTTGAACTCAAAAATTTATGGTATGAAGACCTGCAACTTGTAGCTAAGAATATGATACTGAATAATTATGACTTACTTAAAAAATTCAGGAAAACTAAACCATTTATGTAGCGATTACTTAAAAAAATTATACCTGATTGATGACTCAATATTTGTAACCTCTTAGAAACTTTTCCTTTCCACTTTAATATCTTTCCTTGATAATTCTTGATCTCCTCATAACCACTAGAAAAAAAAAATGACAACAGAACTTGCTACTTTAGAAAATTGCATCAATACTTAACTTAAACATTACAGTCATGAAGGGTGTAATAAAATCTAATATACTAATAGACAAACTCATTTTGCACAAAATGGCATTAAGCATGGATTTTGGTTTACATGTGGTACATCAATTCCTTCATCGAAGACAATATCTATTACATTTATAATTATTTATTTAGGTTCCATAGCACTAGCATATACACAAAAAGAATTTGTATTAAAAAAAAAAATGGACACTACATATATATAAAAATACCTATTAAAAAAAAAAAGAGGCCACTGAGGACAATTGCACAGGTCTCCAGAAACAACATTACCCTACTCTTTCTCTCAAGCCAAAGACTTAGTGTGTTCAATTACCCAGTCTAGCAGTCAATGCTATGTTGAGTATATTTGTCAAGCCCTCCTGCAGTTTGAATGAATTAAGAATAGAAGATGGTAACTGATTTAACACTTCACCTACTCAAAAACACAAACCAATGAAATAATCCACATTAGGCCAAGAGAGGTTGACACATTCAATACGCGAATACTTACAAAAAATGAAGCCGAATCATGCCAGACAATGACAATGAGAATTTGACTATTGGCCCCTCTAGTTTTTTATTTGGTAGTTTCTTGACAGTGACACATTCAAAATGCACATATGAGCAAAGACCTAGAATGAATGAAATTGATTAAATAATGAAGGTATGTTAGTTTGAGCTTCACTTGGTTTCGAGAATACTTTAATATTCTCTACTTAACAAGGCAAGCCACATGAAGATGGAAGCTCATCTGGCCTCACCCCCCCTCCTCCTAACATCAATCTAAATTCCCCATGAATATCTAATTACACACTTCATTCATCCATTTATGAACTATAACATTATATCAATACAATCACATAACATCCATTAATATGATATAACATTCATTAATACACAATGTACTAATCAATAATTCATTAATACATAATAATATTCATTAACATGACATATAATATAATTAACTAATGAGGATATCCCAGAAATCCCTAATATAATAGATATGGTGAAGGAAAAACTAAAGAAGAATCAATGCATAAATTATTACTATCTTGCATGATGCTACTATTGGCCTCACCACGATGTCCATGACCAAGTAATTGATCTGTCCTCTTCAGCATCTCCTCGGTTGGATTTGCATCTTCCAAAATAGTAATAATTTTTGCATTACTCTTTTTTTTTTTCTTCACTGTATTTAATATATTAGGGATTTTTGGGATATATATCCTCATCTGTATCCACAGTTATTGCCTTTGTTGTTGCAAGTTCTTTTCCCCTATCTGATATTTATCTTCAAGTTTCCACACTTGTTCTATTGCTTGTTGCCAGCAGGTCACATTCAGTGATTGGGAGAGCCCTGTTTTGGCACCAGTCATGTAGTACAAGCACTAGAATTGAGTTTTTTGGCATGGGCTGGGAAATTTTTGTATATCAACATGTGATAGAGTTTGGGGATTTTTTAGTATTTAAATACATCTGTGGGATGTATTTCAGAGTTTGGATATATGGGAAGAATGGCTGTGAAAAAGATATTTCTATTTTTCATTCTGAGAAGATCTAGAGTGATTTTGAATCACAGAGGAAATGCCCTAACCCTTCAAAAAGTGCTATTTCAATGAGTTCTGATCACTTGAGGGAAAAAAAATTATCTGTTGAGTTGAAAATAAAATCAAGTGATCAAAAAATAATTTTATGTCCCTCAAGTTATCAAAAATCATTGAAATAGCACTTTTTGAATGATTAGGGCATATCCTCTGTGACTCAAAATCACTCTAGATCTTCTCAGAATGAAAAACATAAATATATTTTTCATAGCCATTCTTCCCATATATCTAGACTCTAAAATACATCCCAAAGATGTATTTAAATACTAAAAAATCCCCAAACTCTATCACATGTTGATATACAAAAATTTCCCAGCCCATGCCAAAAAACTCAATTCTAGTGCTTGTACTACATGACTGGTGCCAAAACATGGCTCTCCAAAAACTCTTTTGTTGCTTCAAATTCTTCTCCACCATATAATGATGGTGTGAGACATCTTCCACCAGGATGCCCTATCTGAATACACCTCCCGCACTAGAATGGAATCCCTTCGTAATCCCTTTATTAAATTATTGAGCTTCTCTTTGTTTCGAGAATAGTTTAACATTCTCTACTTAATAGGGCCAACCACATGAAGGTAGAAGCTCATTTGGCCCCTCCTAGGAGCCTCTTATGACCTTTTACGACATTTTAAGACCTCTAAGATGTATTCTTAGGGATCGTAAATGGTCGTAAAGGGTCATAAGGGGTTCTGGGACACAACAACTGAGAAACATAATTGTAGGCATCATGGTCACATTTGAAATAATGTAATTGAGTGGTATACCCAGATGATGGAGAGCAACTTCTGCACCTCTGGTTCCATGTTGTTCTACATCTCATAGTGTCAACTTGGAATCAGAGGAGAAGAGGTTGCACTCCATCGTCATCGGTATACAACTCAATTATGTTGTCTCCAAAAATATGTGACCATGATGCCTACAATTATGTTTGTTAGCTATTGTGAAATCTTTTGCAGTGTGGCCTTTGTTGCCTTTGATGTGTCCTACAACCTATTAAAAGTTTGAAATATGTTACATGATATAGATATAAAGATCACTAATTAGTTCATTATTACATTGTACTAGTAGTTAATACTATTTCATGCCTTCTTCTCTCATTTGCTGGTGTAATTCCTCTTTGAGTATCCCCTTTCTCCTTTGCATCCAAAATGAACTCATTCCAATCCCTCACTGGAATAAATGGAGGACGCTTGTACTTTGGGTTCTGGATGAGACTCCTTCTATATGAGACCCTCATAGTCTTAAGATGTTTGGTAGCTTTTTCTAAAATTTTCTAAAATTTTCTTTTGTTAATAATTTCTGTATTGACTCTTTTTAGTTTTTGCTTCAACATATTTATTAGATTAGGGATTTATGGGATATCCTCATCTATATCTACAACTATTTCCTTTGTTGTTGCAGGTGCTTTTCCCCTATCCTGAACATCAAATTGTGATAGGAATATCAGTAAAATTTTCATAATAACTCCAAAACCGTAAATAATATAATATTTTTCAACTATCTAATTTGTACAATTTCAATAAGGTTTACCATTGCTGACGAATGGGTGGGAGGAGTATCCCCGTGGCCTCTATCATGTGGGGGATCCATGTCACCTTCTCTTGTCACCTGCTCTTGTATTTCAAACTTCAGCGAGACTTCATACCACACACTATTCATAGATTACGTTCAATGCATTATTTACGCTTGTATTGATGGGAAAACTCTTGAAAATGTGCAAAAGAGATTGCATTCTACCATGTTGTTTACAAGACACATGTAGTTTACCTCCAGCCTAAATCAGCATTGCGTACAAATCTATGGATAGTGTGTGGTACGAAGCCTCACTGAAGCTTGAAAATGATCCATGATTTTAGGAATATCATCTTCTTTCCACTCTTCTTGCCTCTCTTTTCCCATCTCGTAGCTTGGGCATTGCAACATGAATCCTATTTTCCACAACTACTAATGGATCCTTAGGTGTAGTTGAAATTACCAAATGGCCTTCAAAGGTCAAGGAACACATGGAATAACCAAGAAAACACTATATGTTAAATCATGTGATTGATAGTAGATTGGGGCTCACCTAAGCCATAAACATGAAGAATTATTCTAAAAAAAGATGTAAACCATATATATGTGCACTTGAGGAAAAGAGAAGTTACGTCATATCGATTTTAAAATATTAGTTACAATATGAAAATACTAAACCAATTAATTCCCGAGTTCATCTTTGCATATGGTCACAACAAAGATATGCGATTACAATATAGAGAAGGCATCGTAAAAATATAATTTTAGAATTTTCCCTAGCTTGACACATTTTGCACTCAAATATTTCATCGTAGATAATTGGAGCTGGGTGGATAGATGTAGATGAGTTGTCATTGACCCAACTAAAGTATCTACAACCATTATTTCCCTATGATGCCCAATCTACATTAGTTCTTATAATATAATGAATAGTATTTACATTAGAAACATTAAATATATACACATTAGCAACCTTTTTTCTATTTGGGAAACACCAGAATTGTTGTTCAGGGTTTCTCTGTGTCCATGAAGTCTTCAACACACACTACCCACCACCACATTGACAGTTTGGCACATTGAAAAGAGCCATCGACCCTATATACATAATGCACTGCACCATCGTTACTACATTTATTATTTTTATATGATTATTTTTTTATGAAATACACCAAGGAGTACCATCAGAAATATTAACCATTTACAATAATGAAAAGTAAACCTAAATCAAATAGCTCATTTTTTTTTATCAACATGTGTAGTCTCTGTGTATATGAAAAATGAAAGAAATATCAAGCTGAAATAAAATAGTGAAGAAAATAGTATTCCACATAGAGTGAATGAAATATACCATCAAAAGAAGGTGACAAAATCCTGTCACAAAGCACAAACATAGGAAATAAAGAAGGGACAAAAGAAAAGAAATAAGAAAAAATCATTACGATTAGGAAAATCATTTATACTATAATAATAAAAAGAAACACTCTTTGTCAACAATTTTTAAAATCATTAGGACTATAGAAAAATAATTAAGACTATACAAAATCAAATATTAGAAATGGATGGTTCTAATGCTTTGCCATTACAACAATTGAGCATTCATCATTTGGTATTGTGTATTCCATTTAAGTATGTCAACAATGTTCAAGAAATAAGAAAAATCATTATGACTATAGAAAAATCAAGTTCTAGAAATGGACAGTTCTGATATTGCTTTGCCATTACAAAAATTGAGCATTCATCATTTGGTATTGTGTATTCCATTTAAGTATGTCAACAATGTTCAAGAAATAAGAAAAATCATTAGGACTATAGAAAAATCAAGTTCTAGAAATGGGGGGTTCTGATATTGCTTTGCCATTACAACAATTGAGCATTCATCATTTGGTACTTCTTGGTGTATTCAATTTAAGTTTCTTATTGAATCCTCAAGTTGAGTTGGCCTATTTAAGGTGATAGTAGAGGGCTCTGCATCAATAGTCTATAGAATTAGACCTTTATTTTAAATGCTTTTAAGACAAAAAAAGTTACAAAACTGAACCAATGGCATGTTTACAACAAAGAAATAGAATGATAATAATATGCTGAAAATTCAATTTTGTTTAATACACGTCAAAGGACCAGTAGGAGAGAGAGAGAGAGAATGATATTGATGCTTCACTTAGCCGTTATCTTAGAAAAATGAGCAAGAAACCAAAAAAGAAATGATTGTAATTAACATTTTTTGCTAATCATTTCTTTTTTGGTTTCTTGCTCATTTTTCTAAGGTAACAGCTAGTAAGTAGAGTATCAATATCCTCATCATCCCCCCCCCTCTCTCTCTCTCTCTCTCTCACTCTCGCTCTCCTACAACAAATGGAGTTGTGATGATTTTCACAATAGTACATGTGTGGTAAGAATGCTCAAAGTACTGCTTAGGAAAATATGAATGTTCATCACCTATTGCTGAAACAGATTTACATAAACCAATTAACTCAAAACACAAACTCTTTTTCAAATAATTTAATTTTAACTTTGGTTGTGTTAAAGGAACTATGTTGACTTTATTTTGTATTTGTTTAACATGAGAGTTTGTAGATTAATAGGATTTCACATTTTTATGGGAACGTATCATTCAATTGAGCATTAATGCCCATCTATATCTAGTGAGATGAACATAACTCATGTACCTCATGCTAGTTTTCTTAGATTAGACTAGACATTATCCAACCACCTATGAGGGTTGTCACTATTATTAATTAGTGTAAAAGGAGGACCACTTATGTGTTATAGCACTTTATATAAATACTCACTATTTGGATAATGTCTAGTCTAATGAAAAATAGTGTATACAAGGTATCCAAGCACACTAGCATGAGGTACATGAGTTATGTGCATCTCAATAGTTATAGATGGGAAACTATGGCACAATAGTATCTGTGAACTCCTATTAATCTACAAACTCTCATGTTAAATAACTACAAAATAAAGTCAACATAGTTCTATTAACACAACCAAAGTTAAAACTAAATTATCTAAAATAAATGGTGCCTTAGAGGGATAGAGGAACAATTTGCTAAAGAAGTTTGACTATTATTTGTGAAAATGCCTCCAAGGAATGTAGGTACTACTAGGGAGATCTAGGAGTTGAAGGAGAATAACACAAGGTTGTAGGAATCTTACAATGCACTTTTGGCTAGGCTTGAAGCATTGGAATCCAATCAAAGAAGAGCAGCAGATGAAGGTGTTGATAGTGAAGAAGAGGAAGAAACCCATAAGGAAGGGGAAGGAGAGGAAGAAGAGGAAAAAATAGATCCTGAAGAGCAGAGGACAATTAGGTATTCAAGGCTATGAAGATTGAGCAGCATAAGGTGAGGGGAGATATCCCTATGTATGATGGAAGTCTAAAAGAAAAAGAGCTTTTGGACTAGATTGCATCAATGGTTGCATACTTTGAAGGTGAAGAGGTACCGGAAGATCAAAGGGTCAGATTGGAAAAAGAAAAACTCAAAGGGCATGCACTCCTATGGTGGGATCATGAGGAGGGAGATAGAAGGAGAAGAGGTAAGCCAAAGATTGTCTCTTGGGATAGGATGATAGAAAAACTGAAAGGTAACTTTCTTCCTAAAGACTTTGATGTACAAATGCATAAAAGAATGCAAAGTTTAAAACAAAGAGATTTAGATGTTAAAGCATATACAAATGAATTCTATAAACTAAGCATAAGGTCAGCATTGGAAGAAGATGAAGTTGTTAAGGTTGCTAGATAGTTAGGTGGTTTAAGATTTAATATCCAAGATGAATTTGTGGCTTCTAACCCCAAAAGTGTGAAGGAATGTTACCAGTTGGCCCTTAGAATAGAGGAGAAATTAAAGAGGAAAAGTGAAAGATAGAATAGCAGCAATAGATGAGGTTCTTCAATGAGGGGAAGAGGAGGAAGGAAAAATCAGGTTTGGGAAGAAAATGACAAAGGATTGAATAGGACAATGTTACATAGTCCTAGAAATGTAGACTTTTGGGATTTTTCAAATAGGTAAAGTCAAGTGTCCTATTGAAGGGCAGCTAGTAAAAAACCATGTTCAGATGTGGATGTCCAGTGGGAAAAAAGAACCAACTATCAAGGCACCATATTCCTAAAGTACAGGTTCAGATTCAGACATCCAATGCCAGGACTGATTCTTGGGACAAGAATCCTTTCAAAGGTGGTGAACATGGTCCAGGGGCACCTAGAACATCCAAAGACTACTAGGAGTCCATAATGACAACCATGCACCTAATGAAATCTAAAGACATCAATTGGAATGTATTGGCACCTATAATGGCCTATAAGGTCATTCCATGCAATGCAAATGGAAAATATGTAAGAAGTCTTAAAAGGCCTAATGGGTCTTAGGACCAAAATAAGAGCCTAGGATGGTATTTGGTGTTAAAATTTTATAATAGTTTAGATTTGATTTTAATAATTCTTAATAAGTTAATTTGGGTCACATTTCAAAGTCTTGAGGCTTCATTATCTTTAAAAGTTTCAAAAACTCCAAATTTGTAATGTTGCAAATTCAAAAATTTGAAATGCAACGGTTATTAGAAAATGGAGGGAATTGGATTTTGTTATGTTTTAGTGAAAACTAATCCATCCAATCGATTGGGATTGGTTGGGGTAGTTTCTAGGAGTCCATCAAATATGCCAAAGTTTCATTGTACAACAGAAAAGGCCTGGTGTATGCACTGTACTGAGTTTTTGGTAAATAAACTTCTTTCAAATACAATTTCCTTGAGTTCTTAGAGTGATTTTGGATTCATTTTGTCATTTTCTTACATTTCAATGCATTTGGAATAGTTATATATTGATCCTAGACTACATCTATGCATTTGTGAGGTCTGTATTTATATTTTTACTCAATTAATTCTAACTGGTAGAGTAGTTTCAGCCATTCCTTTGACAATTTTGTGAGTTTCCAATTGAATATGGTCATTCCATGACCTCTAACCACTATAACACATGGAATGTGGAGCAAGGGAACCACCTCCACCTTCAAATTTCACATCATTTAAGTCATGTCAAGAAAGGATTTATTCATTAAAGTGTTAGAACCATGGTATATTTGTTAAATTACATAATAATGATTCGACAAAGAGAATATGGGATATTTGTAAGCAAAATTCCTTATAAGAATATGAATGGTCATGGAAGACAAACCATTTTGTAATGGTCCAATATGGTCTTAAATAGGCTACACTATGTAATAGAGAGGAGGATAGTTAGAGAGAGTCGACAGACAATAGAACAAGCAAAAGAGTAATAATTGGGGAAAAGTATCAGGCTCTCTGGCCTTTAGCCAGAGAGCCAGGAATGTTTTGTCTGCCTTGAGTATGAATGAAATGTATTTTAATTAAGCTTTATGTATTCCCTATTGGTGGTTTTTTATCTCTGTTACGAAGAACATAACATTGTTAATGAATCGACTTCTCTTTATTGTTATTGTGCAAAGAAATATAAATGATCTATTTTGTTTCATGACAGTCTCGTAAGGAATGGTTTTTGGGTTATTAGTCTCTTTATGATAGTCCCGTAGGGGAGGATAGTAATCAGTTTTGTTAACAAAGAAATGTTTTGAAACTATTTGGTAAGCCAAGAAAGCATTGATGTCTACAATGGTTTAAAAAAAATAGTTTTCAAGAACACATTATTAATTGAGTTTATATATATTCCTTCTATTAGTTTTTGATATCTTTTGTGAATAACATAACAGTGAATGATATTGGTTTTGGTTGATATATTTTCATAGTGGAATGTATTGGGTTCCTTAAAGGATTGAATAGTGTAACAGATGGGTGTTTGAGGCATCAAAAAATGATGGTCATGTTTTTGTTTATGAGTTCTAGTTTGCAAATAGTCTCGATTTACGATATATCTAGATTATTCCTAGGACGCTGCTGCAAGCATTTTCTTACTTTGTTGGTTAAAAACATAGCATATATCTAACTAGGGGGGTGGCTGCAAGAAGTTGGGTGCCAATTTTTGGCAAAAAGTGGAAGAGTTTTTCCTGTTTTTCAAAATTCATGTCAATTGATGTCAAAAATTGAGGCACTTAGAGATTGAATCTCAAAAAACTTCACTAATAGAAATTATAGTACTCGGAGTTAGCTTTTCAAATATGTAATTTATTTCAATACCCACATTGTATAAATTAATTTTGGTAGGCATATTTAAAAACCACTTTTTTAGAATGCCTGTTTCAGGACCATACCTCACCCATGTACGACCACCCTTTTTTGACACAAATAAATCAATATATGTTAATCCTTTTTAGGAAAGATACCTAAGACACTATAGATTGATGAGTATATTTTTCCTTTTTTTTTTTTTGTATATATTTTTTTTAATTGATTTTTAAATGACAATAAAGTATATTTTCAAAACCTCTAGTGTACGACCACCATAATTTGATGAAATGTTTATATTTTTCAAAAAAAAAAAAATTTATCTTGAAAAGAATAGAATGTAGATTGATGCCTTATAATTTTTTTTTGCAGAAACCTTAAAACAAAAAAGTTATTAAAAGTTTAGTAAACCTCTGTGTCTCACATTTTCATACCTTTTGCTATTGATAAATATAGGAAAAATAGTAAAATTTATTATATTGTCAAAAAATTTACATTTATAGAATCAGGACAATGAAATCTATAATGGGTTTTCGTTTCATCAAAAAATTCAAATTGAAAGATGCTCAAAAAATTCGTTGAAGACAGAAAATTAATGTTAAAATAACTTAGTCAAATTTATGGAGGTGAAGACATAGGGTCGGTGGGACCAAGCCTAAATCATGCCTATCCCGTACCAAAAACCGAGGCAAGTTCAGTTTTCCCGCCCCAAGCTTTTAGAAACGGGTGCCCGATTTGAAATTTTAAAAAATGGGTGCCCATTTCAAAAGTAACCATTAACAAAACGGGCGCTCATTTTGTTAAAAAATGGGTGCCCGTTTCTAATGAGTCCATTGGAAAATGACAGGTGCAGAAGTACAGAGGTCCAATGATTGAATCATTATTCAATCATTGTACGACTGTACCCGTGCGCAGACAGAATGTTTTAATTAATTTAGACTTGGTTTTGTCTTGTTCTGGATTTGACACTTGTTGGATTAAAAATTCATCCAAATATAGGATCAAAGCAATGTAGAAAGAGACAACGGATAGAAAATAAAGAAAAGGAAGCAAAACATCAAAGAGAAAGAAGAGCAAGAATTAGAGAGGGTAGTAATGACGGAGCTTCGAGTTCAACAGTAGCTTTAAAGGAAGAGAGCATTGAGAACACTGTAATGGATGAAGAGCCAGAAGAAGGAAATACAAATCAAGAAAATCCAAGTGCATCTACTAACCCAGTATTGGGTACTGGTATGTCTTCACAACCCTGCATATATTTTGAAAATGAAATTCGTGATTTTTTTCAAGTGGGCTATGAAATAAATGATTTGGATTTTATTCATGGAAGTATAGTAAGAAATGAAAGTCAAACACCAGTTGAAAAAGAAATTGAAACCCCACCTATGACTGAAAATCAAACCCCAACTGATGGTGAAAATAAAAGTACAGCTAAAATTGAGAGTGTGGATGTAGACATGGAAACACCAGTTGAAAATGAAACATGTTTAAATGATAATGAAATGGGTAATCTTTTTCAATTGAATAGTGGTGTGTTAGACAATCTTCGTGGCTTGGTTTCATGGAGGCAGATTAGGACATATGCTAATAGATTGTTCAAACAATTTTTTTATAACAAGAAATTTGGGTTTCAATGTCAATTGATGTTACAATTAATGAAAATGACGAAGATGCGGAAAGTGATGAAGAGGTTAGGAGTCAATGTGAAAGAAAAAAAAAGGATGAGTCTTTGAAACAAGTTGTTTTGACTATTGCTAGTTCCTTTGATACAATTGGAAAGAAAAGTCGTTCTAAAGATAGAAATGCGGCACGATGAGCAATAACAACAGCTTTAGTAAACAAATCAACCCATGATAAAAGACTGATGAGTAACATAAGTGGATATCTTAATATTCATCATAAAACTTTGGCAAAAGCTATGAAGAGAAGAGTTGACTTTGAAAGTGATCCAGCTAACAACTTATGGACCTATAGTGGCAGACTCCCGAGATCTGATATGAAACTTACTAGTGAAGTGAAAACATTGATTGAAAGATTTTGGAAGGATAATACAAGAGTATCGCCAAATGCCAGGGATGTTCTAAAATTAAGAGTTGGCTCAAAAATTCATGAACCACATCCAAAACACCTTTTGGACATGACTGAAATAGAATTATACAAAAAATTTGTAGATGAAAAGGTGTTATCAATCAGCATAAGTCAAAGATCATTTGAAAAGTGTAAACCTTGGTATGTAAGGGTAAACAAGGAAAGAGTCACATGTTGTTGTAAAACTCATGTCCAATTTCGTTACCATTATGATTTATTTCGATCTATACGTGGTACCATGCATACTAAAGAAATGTTACAGGAATGTGGTATCCAAATTCCACCTCAAGTTATAAAGGAGTTCATCTCAAGTTTGTTTTGTAACCCACATAATGACCAATATTTTCTTTTCAATGCATGTGTTTGTGGTGTATGCAATATATGTGGCAATCTTGCATTATTAGATGAGTGTTTTCATGAAACTCCTACAACTGAATTCAGACAACAAATGATTGATGGGCGAAGATTTAAAACTATTGAATATCCATTGAAGGATGGAAAGGTTGGAAGATGATGTGACCTAATAAATGAAAACATTAGTGTTCACGCATTCATGAATGAATTCAAGTGTAAGATCATACCTAAATATGTGAAACACTCTCATAATGCTAGATGGCTTGATGAACAATTTCACATGTGCAAGAATACATTCCTAGTGGGTAGTTTACTTTCAGTAGTTGACTTTGCAAAGAACTATACTCTTGCACCACAAGATGAGATCCAATCTCAATATTATAATTTAGTACAAGTAGCCATTTTTGTTCATATTGTCTATAGGCATGCACCTGATAGTACAGAAGATGATACATTTTTTTTGAGGGAGTACCACTTCTATATGAGTGATAATAAACTACACTCATCAGAGTTTGTGCAATACTGCATGGAGACATTTTACGATAATTTAAAGGAGAGACAAATTCAAATGACACAACATCTAATATGGTCAGATAATTACACAGGTCAATTCAAGAATGCTAGAATGTTTTATTGGTTGAGTAGGACACATAAGAAAACCAATGTCGAACATATCTAGAGTTTTTTTGAAGCTGGACACGGGAAAGGAGAACATGATGGTGCTGGTGCACGTGTTAAGAGAGCCCTTGCAAGAGAACAACTCAAGTTTGAAGAAAAATCCAAATTTAAAAACGCACGTGAAATTGTTGAATGGTGTAGTACAAGTTTATCTACAGGATCAAATCAAAATTCTACAATCAAATGTTTCTTCTGGCTAGTAGAAGAGAATTATATCCTTTCAAGATATGACTGTGATATGATAAATGGGTCAGCAAAATGGCATTCATTTAGAAGTTCTGATTCTAACACTTGGACTATATGGACTAGGGAGCTAGCATGTTTTTGTCAATTTTGTGTTACAGGTGAATGGGAACAATGTGAGAGTACAGAATGGGTTGAAGAATGGAAACAAAGATCCTTAACACCTATTGAGACACAAGTTCCAGGTGATTCAACTAGTGAAGACCCAGATCATGCATTTGCATCAGAAGATTATGATCGTGTTTCAGATCTGATACAACCTGGTATTTATTTATTCAAATTTACATTTATAAGTGTAGGTTTTTTTACATACATGCATATGAAACTAATTATTTTTATAGGGCATGTGTATGCTGTTGTTGCACCTGAGGATAATGATGAGCAGACTGAGTACTAGCTTGCTAGATGTGTGGAACCTAAGAAAAAGTTGATATGTCATCAAGTAGATGATGATGGTTTTCAGTATCCAATTGGGTCTGTTGTGGTTGTTGGTACATGGCTATGAAAATACCTAACAAGAAGAAATGGGTTACCAGCGTTTGAGGACTACCAATCAGAAAAGAAAATTATGCAGTATTCTCATTTAGTGGTGGCAACGAATATCAAATTAGAAAGATACAAAGGGAGGCCCACCAATAAAGTCTTATGGACCCTTTCGATGGAAGAGCATGAGGCAATCATAGAAGCATTACAAAAAAGAGAGGATGCAGATGGTACACTAGGTTGAATCAGATTTAGAGACATGTGAGTGCTTTTTAATTATGTTGAAATTTTATATAGTTAGTTCTATTAGACATTAGACATGTACAAGTTCAATATATTATTATGTCAAATTTGGAGTTAGTTCTAATTAATTTCTTGTTTGAATAGGTATCAACTACAACTTTACACATGTGTGACACTCATATGCGGATGGTACACTCTAATAAATCACATGTGTACATGTGTAAGTGTTTTTTAATTATGTCAAGTTTATAGTTAGTTAGATATTAGACATTAGACATGTACAAGTGATAGATCTTATTATGTCAAATTTATAGTTAGTTGTGCATTAAAGATAGTTTTTCTAATTAATTTCTTATTTGAATATGTATAAAGTGTACAACTTTACACACATGTGACAGTCATATTCAGGAGCCCTAGAAGACGATACATTAAATTATTTCATTGAATGTTTATTTTATTTTTAATCATATTGTAATTGGGCTACGAAGTGGGGTTTTCTTACTAGTTCTTTCCCTATGGAGCCCTTGAACTAGTTATATATATAAATAAAAATATCATTTATTGATGTACCATGTGTTATGATTTCTGTATACTTATTAATTTGTTCATTTTTTAATTCAAATTCTACAATTAATTTGATGTGACATATAACTTGAATAATTTGATGTGACATATTAATTAATGATATCCATTATCTAGTTATGTAGTTATGTAGTTATGTAGTTATCTTATTTTATCTCTACTTATCTGATTCACATTATATTTATTCACGTAGAGTATTTACATGCAATCCATCTTATTAAAAAAATCTTAGATCTAAAACAAATATTCTAATTTAATCTATGACATGTACATATATCGATCAACCAAAAAAAAGCTAATCCACATAACATGTCACTCTAGTCCATATATAACATGTCCAAATAACTAGTCCAAATAAAACATGTCCATAAAACATACATCATTGGTCCAAATAAAACAAGTTCATATATAACAAGTCCATAAAACATGTGAATAGTCCAAATATAACAAGTCCATAAAACATGTGAATAGTCCAAATATAACAGGTCCATAAAACATGTGTTCATAGTCCATATAACATCTAGAAATAGTCCATATAACATCTGAATAGTCCATATAACATGAAAACACAAGTAACATCTAAGAGCCTGGATTGCCCATCTGATCTACCGTCCTCTTCACTCCACATGAAGAGGATGGAGATGTATCATCATGTTGTACACCATCAAGTGACTGTAAACATAAATTATGAAGAGATAACATAAGAAGTGGGTTTAAACAAATAATTCACTTACAAAAAAAATAAATATTGAATATACATATATCAAATAAATTACCGTGGAACCCTGCTGAGTAGTTTCCTCTGTGGGAGGAGGACCTGGAGTAAAAAATGTCATTGTGGTAATGTCCTATACAAAACAAATTGCAAATTTATTATAATAATATTCCCTAAAAATGACATGTGCATCATGATTCAAAAATATTAGAATTTAATATATTAATAACTATGATCTGAAAGGATGATGAGGCCTGCATCTGGCTGGGTCCTACACCATGACCACGTGAAACTATACTTAGTAATGGTTCTGAGGGTACATCAGTAGGGAATGATGTGGCAAAGGCCTACATAATTGTAAAAAATAGAAGTGAATTAGAATATACGCATAAATACGTGAGCATGTATAAATAGTTAAATTCAAATTAAAATGCAATATACATACAAGCGGTATATGGGGAGTGTCCTCTATGACCGATGGTAGAGTACCCATCGAACTGCTGCCAGGGTGGTATGAAGTGTGACCCTACAATATATATTTTGAAAACAAACATTATTAAAGTAAAGTTTCAACAGTAAATATTTCTAGGGGTCGAATAGACATGATAAAAACACATACAGTGAAAGGTGCACCAACATCTGAAGCAGTCGAATGGACATGGTGACGGTCCATGGATGTCGTGGTCTCCTCTGCCCCCTGTCTGACAAAAACAACATATTTTGGTTGATATGGTTTGTGTGTCTGTACATATATATGTAGACAAAATATTTTATCACTATTATATAGATTACCTCTGCGCTAGATAAATCCACTGCGTATAGAAGGTCAAGAAATGATGACAACTCGATAGGTCGATCCTCTGTGTCATCATATCCTCCATGTGCACCCTCTGCATCATCAAATCCATCATTTGGCCCCTCACTCTATGGACCAGTACATATGTCCCCGCAGCTGGTGCAAACATGTGCTATGCTCTGGGGTGCCCTAGCCATCCTGAACTGCTCAGCTAAATCACCCGAAAGGGCGCTCAATGAACCAAGAGCAGAGGTGACTGCTCGGTGGTGTACTGGCACTGGAATCATAGGAGTCGGATAAGAAACAAGGGGCTCCTCATGTGGACGATTTCTGACTCTATCACTCAGCTTCGCCCTAGGCCTGTCTTGAGGCATGCCTCTACCGACCCCCTGAAATGCTCTCATGTCAAAATAATTAGGTTTTTTACCCAATTCAAACTCAGCCCACAATTTTCTCAAAAAGTACATGGGGACCTCATGATTTGCGTGTGGTGGATGGTCAAATACCATCCACCACCACTCCCAAAAGTGCTGTGAAATCAACGGGTGCTTGCACCAGCGAATAGATATTCTTGATTTTTTGGGGTTTATTTCTTCACCTATTTTCGGATTCTTAAACCACCGAGCAAAATCTATTTTGGTGATTTTAAGATCCTTCACCTCTTTATAGGTGAGTCCATTAGCATAGAATGTTCTCATGGAATCTCTCCATGAGCGATAACTGTCCAACTCATCATCGAGGGACTGGACAGAATCTACTATGCCTTGCATAGTATCTGCAAGGCGTAGTAGATGTGCGGAGGGGTGGGGATCATGTCTAACCATCTCAATGTCCCTGACAATAGAGGTGATATTACGCCTCATGTCCTCTCTAAGCTGCTCTACAGTACAAGGAGGTGGTGGAGGTGGGGGTGGTGGTGGTGGTGGTGGTGGTGGTGGTGGTGGTGGGGGCTGACCTCCTGAATGCTCGTCCATCATGTGTAAACTATACATATATAAAGTATTTGAATGTGTAAATGAAAAGTATTTAAACACATGAATAATCTAAACATATATATCTCTATCTTCACATGTACACATTTATAAAGTATTTGAAAATGTAAATGAAAAGTATTTAAACACATGCATAATATATTAGGTCTTAAGGGTGATAGTAGGTCCTATTACGTCTTACGAGTACATACTCTAGCTCCTATTAGGTCTAAAGGGTACATAATAGGTCCTATTAGGTATTAAGGTTACATACTAGGTCTTAAGGGTCATATTAGGTCTTAAGGGTACATACTAAGTCTTAAGGGTCATATTAGGTTTTAAGGGTACATACTAGGGTTTAAGGTTCATATTAGGTCTTATTAGGTCCTATTAGATACTATTAAGGGGTTATATTATGTATATATTAGGTCCTATAAAGAGAGTTTACTTTGTAAATGTTTATTTCTTTTCAATAAGGTTATATTTTATATTGATTTAGTTGGTTTGTTAATATAATATTCTAAACTTGCTACGATGTCTTTGTTTAAAGATATATAATGTATTCCTTTATTGGTCAATTTGAAAATAATTACTTTTTAGTACATTGAACATGATGAGAGAGGAGACAGAGAGAAGAAAGTTCAAGGGAGAGAGATGAGATAGCGGAGAGAGGAGAGACCTAAGAGAGGATGTGAGGAGAGAGGAGAGAGAGAGATCAGAGAGAGGAGTGAGCAGGTGAGGAGAGAGAGAGAGAGAGAGAGAGAGAGAGAGAGAGAGAGAGAGAGAGAGAGAGAGAGAGAGAGAGAGAGATGAGAGAAAGAGAGAGGAGAGAGAGAGAAGAGAGTTAAACAGAGAGAGATAAGAGAAAGAGAGAGGAGAGAGAACATGATCAGAGAGGAGAGAACATTAGGTTTTCATTTACAATTGTCTACATTTTAGGTTTTCGTAAATACAATTTTATACATTCTAAGTTTTCGTTTTCAGTTTTTAACAAATACATGATTTCTAAACAAATTGAAAAGTAAATTAAAACATAAATAAATGAAAAACTATAAACATACATTCATTTTTAAAATAAATTCGTATAATGCTATTTAAAAACTAAAATTAACTTTTTATATGTTTTAGGTTTTCGTTTACAATTTTAAATATGTTTTTCAGTTTTCTACGTTTTAGGTTTTCATTTTCAGTTTTCTACGTTTTAAGTTTTCATTTTCAGTTTCGTTTTAGGTTTTGTTTTCAATTTCATTTTAGGTTTTCATTTTTGATTTCATTTTAAGTTTTTGTTTTTTGTTTTCATTTTCGGTTTCATTTCAAGTTTTCATTTTCAGTTTTCTACGTTTTAGGTTTTCATTTTCAATTTCGTTTTAGGTTTCATTTTAGGTTTTCGTTTTCAGTTTCATTTTAAGTTTTTGTTTTCAGTTTCATTTTTAGTTTTTGTTTCCAGTTTTCTACGTTTTAGGTTTTCTTTTTCAGTTTCATTTTCAGTTTTCATTTTCGGTTTTCCACGTTTTAAGTTTTCATTTTCGATTTTCCACGTTTTAGGTTTTCATTTTCAATTTTCTCCATTTTAAGTTTTTGTTTTCAGTTTTCTACTGTTCAGGTTTTTGTTTTCTACTTTCTTACGTTTTAGGTTAAATTGTTTTCAATTGCACATTATTTCTAAACAAATCGAATAACAAATAAAAACATACATTTCATAATCTAAGAAAATACATTCATTTTTAAAACGCAATCTTAAATAGCTATTTAAAACTAAAATTTAACATTTTACTACTGAAAATGAACATGAAAAATAAAATAAAACAAGTCAAAATGATAAATACGTACCTAGAACTCGAAAAAATGTGTTTGTGGGGTCGGCAGGTGTCTAACAATTGGGTAGGCGATGTTGAAAAATTGTAGATCCCGTTCTCCTGTCGCTAGAAAATGACAGGAAACGTTGTCAAAAAAAAAAAAAAGCTTTTCAAAAATGGGCACCCATTTTTTGTCAAATCGGGTGCCCATTTTGGCTCAGTTGACCGAACCGAAATGGGCACCCGTTTTATTAAAGATCGGAGTGCCGAACCAAAATGGGCAACCAATTTGGAAAAAAATGGGTGCCCGTTTCTAGCGGTACATTTTTCCAAGTTGCGGACTTCTGCGGAATTGGCACCCAACTTTTTGCACGTACCCAGGGCATCAATCTTGAAGCAACGTAGCTACTTCCCCCAAATCTGAGCACTTGGGTTATTAAAATTCATTTCCTTGGCTTGCTTCTCACCCAGTGGCATTGGAAACCAATGGAGAAATTGCAAGTCAAGGTACACTCTCTGTGACAAAGCTGACTGAGGAGTTTTCGAGCCGATTTGACAGAGAGTTTAGTATCTCGTGGGAACAACACAAAAGTTTCAATAAAATATTTGCAAAACTAAAAAATGAGCTTCAAAACCATGGATTCATTGAAGGTTAAACTTGTAGAGATGTTCAATCTATCCACTCACTTCAAAAATTGACAAGGCATGATATATTAACAACCTAGAAAATACCCAATACATGATGCCTTGGCACATTGCTCATGGGCCCTAAGTAGGTAACCAATAAAAAAATGCTAGACAAATTCAGAGTAAGAAAACCCTTATAGGTGGTCCTCCTTTTACACCAAATCATAGTGGCAATCCTCGCAGGCAGACAGTCCTCCTTTTACACCAAATCATAGTGGAAACCCTCATAGGCAAGTGGTCCTCCTAAAACTCTCACCAAATAATAGTTCAAACAATCGCATGCTCCAACACCTTCGCGCACTCCAAGTGAAAACCAAACAATGAAATGAGATACCAAATCTTTTTTCTTTTTAAATTTATGCATGTGTTGGTCAAAATTTCAACCTACATGGTATTGGTCAAAATTTTGACTAACACGGGCATGGATTGAAACAAAAAAGGAAGTTTTCCTTCTATAATCTGACCAACCTAAATCTTTTTAATTGATGGTCAAAAATTTTGGTAGAAAAATGAGGTCAAATGTAGTAGTGGAAGTTGAATCTCTGAAAACTAAGACAGGATATTGTAGGCCTCGGCAACATGGTCCCATAGCACCTAACTAATTGATGCTACCTCACACAAGCTTTGAGATATGACCCCACAAAGATCACCAATTTCATGCTTAAGTGACCTTGAGGGACACTTCGGCCCAGAGTCATCGGCGATGATTGAATGACTGTGCATGGTGAATGTGGTTGCCACTAGAGTTTACTTGGCCATTTGGAGCTATTCGAATAGACGGTTTGATGCTACGAATGATGGTTGGAAAGATACACAACATTGGCTATTTGAACTGAGGAACATTTTGAGTTCTGACATCAGCCGAGAATGTGTTTCTGAATATAAGCGAAGTTGAATCTCTGAAAACTAAGACAAGATTTTGTAGGTCTTAGCAACATGGTCCTATAGAAACTAACGGATCGATGCTACCTTGCATGAGCTCCGAGATATGACCCCGCAAAGATCACCAATTTCATGCTTTAGTAACCTTAAGGGACACTTCAGTCCGGAGTCGTTGGCAGGGATCGAATGGTTGTGTGTGGAGAATGAGGTTGCCACTTGTGTTTGCCCAGCCATTCGGAGTTGTTCGAAAAAATGACTCAATGCTACAACCGATGATTGGAAAGATACATAATGTTGGTCATTTGAATTGAGGAACATTGTGAGTTATGACATCGACCGAGAATGTGTTGCTAAATATAAACAAAGTTGAATCTCTGAAAACTGAGATAGGATATTGTAGGCCTCGATAACATAATCTCGTAGCACCTGACAGATCGATGCTACCTCGCACGAGCTCTAAGATATGACCCCACAAAGATCACTGATTTCATGCTTAAGTGACCTTGAGGGACACTTCAGCCTAGAGTCATCAGCAGTGATAAAAAAATTATGCATGGTGAGCGAGGTTGCCACTAGTGTTTACCCAACCATTCAAAACTGTTCAAATAGACAGTTTAATGCTGCAACCAATGGTTGGAAAGATACGCAACGTTGGCCGTCTGAACTAAGGAACACTTTGAGTTCTAACATCAATCGAGAATGTGTTGCCAAATATAAATGAAGTTGAATCTCTAAAAACCAAGATAGAATTTTGTAGGCCTCAACAACATAGTCTCATAGGAATTGACGGATCGATGCTACCTTGCACGAGCTCCGAGATATGACCCCACAAAAATTGTCAATTTCATGCTTAAGCGACCTTGAGGGACACTTCGGCCCAGAGTTGTTGGCGGGGATTGAAGGACTGTGCATGCTGAATGAGATTGCCACTAGTGTTTACCCAACCATTCAAAGCTATTCGAATAGACGGTTCGATGCTGTGACCGACGGTTGGAAAGATACGCAACATTGGCCATTTGAATTGAGGAACACTGTGAGTTCTGACATTGACCTAGAATGTGTTGCCGAATATAAATGAAGTTGAATCTCTAAAAACTAAGAAAGGATTTTGTAGGCCTCGGCAACATGGTCCTGTAGCAATAGATGGATCAATGCTACCTCGTATGAGGTTCGAGATATGACCCTGCAAAGATCATTGATTTCATGCTTAAGCGACCTTGAGGGACAGTTCGGCCTGGAGTCATTGGTGCCAATTGAATGACTGTGCATGGCCAATGAGCTTTCCACTAATGTTTACCTGGCCATTCGGAGCTATTTTAAAAAATGGTTTGATGCTATGACCAATGGTTGGAAAGATACGCAACGTTGGCCATTTGAACTAAGGAACACTGTGAGTTCTGACATCGACTGAGAATGTGTTGCTGAATAAAAACAAAGTTGAATCTCTGGAAACTAAGATTGGCTTTTGTAGGCATCGACAACATGGTCCTATATCACCTGATGGATCCATGCTACCTCACAGAGCTCTAAGATATGACCCTACAAATATCACTAATTTCATGTTGAAGAGACCTTGAGGGACACTTTGTTCCAGAGTCATCAGTGGGGATCAAATGACTGTGCGTAGCGAACAAGGCTACCACTAGCATTTACCCGGTCATTCGAAGCTATTTGAATAGATGGTTCATTGCTATGACCAATGGTTGGAAGGTTACACAACGTTGGCCATTTGAACTGAGGAACACTTTGAGTTCTGACATTAACCGAGAATGTGTTGCCAAATTTAAATGAAATTGAATCTCTAAAAATAGAGACAGGATATTGTAGGCCCTAGTAACAAGGTCCTGTAGCAACTAATGGATCAATGCTACCTTGTACAAGCTTTGAGATATGACCCCTCAAAGATCATGGATTTCATGCTTTAGTGACCTTGAGGGAAACTTCGGCCCGGAGTCGTTGGTGCCACTCAAACTATTGTGCATGGTGAATGAGGTTGCCACTAGTGTTTACATTGCTATGACTGGTGGTTGGAAGGATACACAACTTTGGCCATTTGAACTGAGGAACACTTTAAGTTCTGACATCGACTGAGAATGTGTTGCCAAATTTAAACAAAATTGAATCTCTAAGAACTGAGATAGGCTATTGTAGGCCCTGACAACATGGTCTCTTAGCAATTGATAGATCAATGCTACCTCACACGAGCTCTAAGATATGACCCCACAAAGATCACTGATTTTATGCTTAAGTGACCTTGAGGGACACTTTAGCCTGGAGTCATTGATGGCAATCGACCAACTCTGTGTGGTGAACGAGGTTGCCACTAGCATTTACCCAGCCATTCAGATTTGTTCAAATAGATGGTTCTATGCTACAATCAGCAGTTGGAAAGATATGCAACATTGGCCATTTGAACTGAGGAACACTGTGAGTTCTGACATCGACCAAGAATGTGTTTCCAAATTTAAACAAACTTGAATGTTTGAAAATTGAGACATGCTTTTCTAGGCCCGGGCAACATGGTCTTGTAGAAAATGACAGATCGATGCTACCTCGCATGAGCTCTGAGATATGACCCCACAAAGAGCAATGATTTCATGCTTAAGTGACCTTGAGGGACACTTCAGCCCAGAGTCGGCGGTGGTGATCGAATGAGGTTGCCACTAGTGTTTACCTGGCCATTCGGAGCTATTGGAACAGACGGTTCATTGATACAACCGATGGTTGGAAGGATACACAACATTAGCCATTTGAACTGAGGAACACTATGAGTTTTGACATCGACCAAGAATGTGTTACCAAATTTAAACGAACTTGAATCTCTAAAAATAGAGATAGGAGTTTTTAGGCCCCGATAAAACAGTCCCATAGCACCTGACAAATCAATGCATCCTCGCATGAGCTCTGAGATATGACCCTACAAAGATTTCTTATTTCATATTTAAGGGACCTTGAGGGACACTTCAGCCTAGAGTCATTGGCGAGGATTGAATGACTATGCATGGTGAATGAGGTTGCCACTAGTGTTTACTTGGGAATTTGGAGCTGTTGGAATAGACAGTTCAATGCTACGACTGACGGTTGGAAGGATACACAATGTTGGCCATTTGAACTAAGGAACACTTTGAGTTCTGACATCGACCGAGAATGTGTTTCCGATTTTAAATGAACTTGAATCTCTGATAACCAAGACATGTTATTATAGGCCCCATCAACACGGTCCTATAGTAATTGATGGATCGATGATACCTCACATGAGCTCCAAGAAATGACCCTGCAAAGATTGTCAATTTCATGCGTAAGCGACCTTGCGGGACACTTCAGCTCAGAGTCATCAGTGGGGATCGAATGACTATGCATGGCAAACGAGGTTGCCACTAGCATTTACCCTACTAGTCGAAGATGGTTGAATAGATGGTTTGATGCTATGACCGACGGTTGGAAGGATATGCAATGTTGGTCATTTAAACTGATGAACACTTTGAGTTCTGACATCAATCAAGAATGTGTTGTCGATTTTAAAAGAACTTGAATCTCTGAAAACTGAGATAGGTTATTGTAGGCCCCAACAACACAGTCTCGTAGCAACTGATGGATCAATGCTACCTTGCATGAGTTCCAAGATATGATGCCACAAATATTTCTAATTTCATGCTTAAGAGACCTTGATTATATTAGCACTGGTTCTATTTCAAAATTTAGAAAATATGGATATTTGACATATGTTCATAAATTTTAGTCAACACCATTTTAAAATAACACATCAATTTATTTTTACACATTGAGAATATCATCAATAGGAATTGAACTAAAATTGACATAGGTCATAGGGAATAAATGCCCTAGCTATTTTCTATCTTCTGCATTTTGAGTTTCTTATTACAATCAGGAGAAGAATATTACTCTCCAAATGGTTTTGGATAGTAACATTTGTACTTCCTCTTCATAATATTTCTTCCCTCATCTTGCTACCTATTGATACTAACAAAGTGAATCTAGGCATTTCTACCATTTAATGGGAGAAAAATGGTTTCCTAATTGATATGTGTCTAAATAATACATGCAAGAACCTTTTCTTTGATATTGCTCACTAACCCTTTACAACATAAAATGTTTACAAAAACTAGCATGTACTTGCATGAGGACATTATATATTACAAAAATCCCGCAGAGAAGCAGCTAGCAAGCTGCTCAAAAAGTAGTAACTGATAGCAAGTGGGATAATGCAGATGCTTTAATAAACCACTATCTTCTTTACTCAAGAAACATCTGGTTCATCTACTCGACTGGGGCATGTTTGGGAACAGACAGTCTCCATTTAAGCTCAAGTCTCTGGAAGCAGTTATATTTGTTAGTGGAGGAGATACACCCATTGGATTTGCAATAAATTTATGCACATTGGAATTTACATTTCTCTTCAATTGGGATACTCTTTCCAAAATTGCATCTACCCTTTTACCAATTTGGGAAATCAATGGGTCTATTTGTGGACCTCCAAGGAGTTGGTCACCTAAATGAGAACCTTGAGATGAATCAGGAACTTCTCTATGAAAGAGATCAGTACCTTGAGAAGCTCTCCATAGTCCACTTATCACCTAAATTAAAACCTTGGACCATAGATAGCTGCCCTTTGTTGTAAAATGAGGAGTGAGACTGCCTTGCCAAAGGTGACAATGAACTTGCATTTGAGGGATACTGCCCAACTTCAGTAACCTGGTTTCCCAAGTCTTGTAAATGCAAGGCCATTAGTGAATAGGCATTTCTAATAGAAATATTTGTGGTGCTAGAAAGAAGTGAATGACCAAATTCTTTGCCTGCTAATGAACCAATTTGAGGCCTCATTTCACATTGCTCTGTGGATAATTCCATAGCACTTATTACTTCTCTATCTGAATTTTTTGTGTTAGTGTACATGTGCACTGAAGAGCTTCTGTCACTACTTCAACTACTAGCAAAAGGTGATTACTCATCATCATCATCTAACATAGGCTCACACAGATATCTTACTTCTTTCCTTTGCTGCTTTCCCCTTCCTAGCTCTTCCTCCTTATCTGTAACTTCTATCATGGCTCCAAGAAGCTCTTCCCACTCTTTCCCATTAACTGTGGGCCTTGTCTCTTTGTCTTGACTAATTGGCATATGTTGGATGGCACCAAGATAACCATTTTATGCTGAAATGTCCTTTTCTCTCACATTAATCTCTCTATTAAGAAGATTTTCTATATCTTCCTCTGTATATTGAATAGATGTAGCTACAATCCCATATTCATCAAGAATATTCCTTGCACCGTTGAGTAATATATCATGCAATTCCTTAATAGTTTCATTCTTAACAGAATCCATAACTAGATTTTCCATAGCTAATTTTCCTCTTGATCGTTGCAATATTTTCTCCTCAACTGAACATTTTGTAATCAGTTGATATACAATCACAGTTTTCTCTTGGCCAATCATGTGGGTTCGTGATTGAGCCTATTGATCCACAAAAGTGTTAAAATCTAGATCATGTGGAAGAGTAGTATTAGCAAGATGTCATTCACTAACATCTCATCTTTATAACAACTAAATTTGGATTCACTAGAAGCATTAGTTCTCAAAAAAAAATAGTAAAACATACCATATATAATGACTGTGTTGGCACTTGGCTGCATCATAAAATAAGTTGAAATTAGATAATCATAAAAAACTTTGTAAAGTACAGCCTACATATCATATACAACCACATCAAATGAGTTCAAATTAATATTTAGAATCTTGGACTTGCATCAAGAAAGACATACCAAATTGATCCCAAGACCACCAGCCTGTGCATTTTACCAAAACATAGCAAAGAAATAGAATCAAACTTTTGGTTGAACAACCTAAACAAAATCAGATTCTAAACTCTGATCATAGGTATGTTGAATCTATTGGAAACCTAAAAAAATAATTCTTTGCATGCCTCCAATGGAGGTGTTTAGAAAATCCTTCACCAAAAACCAAAGCCTGCCACATATATTTTTTAGAAATCCTACTGAATAAAATTCAGCAAATGTGACCCAGAGACATCTACTGCTGTATAAAAAATTAATATTATGCCTAGATCATCTTTGCACAAAAATTGTACGAAACATATATCATGATTGTTGTTTAGCTGACTTGATGAGGCAAGGATGGTATAATCATTACAATATGTGAGGAAGATATAGTAGCCAATCTGCATCTTTTGGATCAAAAAGATGATTTGTCAAACATAACCTAAAAATTCAGTTCTGCTAACAAAAATGTCTAATCATAGCAAGGTACAGAAGCTCGAGAAAGGTGTAATTAATTAATATGCAAATATTTTTGTTTGTAATAGTATTTTATGCATTTATTATGATATTGATTTGATTTGATGCACCTTCGCTATTTGATCCATACTTCCCTTTCATTTCACTTTCTTTTCTCATTTTGTATGTCATAGGCTAGGATTTGACAATGGGAATGACCTTGGTACTACTAGTGTTAATGCTAAATTTTACGTTTTAGCTATTAATTTTTTGTCATTTTTCCTATATGATGCTTTTGTATACGGATTGTGGATATTCTCTAGGAAACTTTTCATTTTTTCCTATAAGATGCCTTTGTATACAAATTTTGGAGAATCTTTGTTAAAGAGTAGGTAAGGATGGCTAAGTTGAGTACAACGGAGAGGGAGAGGACTAAATTGAGAGAGCGGAGGCGGAGAGCGATAACAACGAAAATATTTTAGGGCTTACAGAAATATGGAAATTATAATCTTCCTCCCAAAGTAAACATTAATGAAGTTCTTTGTGCCTTAGTAGAGGAAGATGGCTAGATTGTTGAAGCTGACGGTACTACATACAGAAATGCGGTATGTATTTTTGGCCTAAATTTTATTTTTCATTTCTTTTAGGTCTTTAAAGGTAACCAACTAAATCTTTGTATTAAATGTCAGGGAATGCATGAAAATATAATTTGGATTGATTGATAATGTTTTAGGTGTATTTTCTTACAAGATTAAAGATGTTTCATATGTTTCTTGCATTGATTTGAATCAGTTTTTAAATCACTTTTTTCAGCACTGTCACGGTTTGGGGTTCCTAAGTCACTATTTTGATTGGAATCCAATAAAGATGAGCATCATCCCATGAAAGTAAAGGCCTAAATTTCATGGAATGAGCATATCTCACATATACAATACAAATCTAATTCTTTGGTGTGCAGACAAGTGAAAGAAGAAGTGATCACAATCAGCAAATGGTGGAAAATACATTGAATTTCATGGCAAGGGTATATCACTAGAAGATTGGTCTTAAGGATAGGGATATCTGATGATTTGGATCATCTTATATTGTTCATTTGAAGGTTAATCAATAACTATTTGAACCTGGAAGTGATTGGAGGGCACCAATTTGAGAAACCCTTGGTTTAAGGGTTTGAAGAGACCAAATTTGGGGTTTTGGGGGGTTATAGGAGGTCTGAGTATATTTCCTTTGGTATTTAGAGGTTTTATGACATAATAAGAAATTGTCTATAGTTTGAAGTCTTGGGGTTAACTATTTCATATAGTTCCTTCGTTAAATCACTCACTTTTCATGCATTTTTGGAGCCATAGGGGTGAGCAGCAGTACACGCTCCAAAACAACCATATATTTCCTTTGGATATGAAAATTTAGTAGGAAAAGAGTACTCAAAAATTTAATTTTGTTGATTAGTCCTTTCAAAAGTTTCAAAGATAAGTGGCATTTTCCTTCGCTACAGGGCTACTAGACAGGGCAATTCATTGATCCATCCCCTTTATGTATTTTTTGTCACTTGGGGATGGATCCAAACCTTGTAACTTAGTATTATAACATTGGAAATTCATGAAAGAAGAAGAGTTTGCAAGTTGAGAGTGATTGAAGGAGTTTGATGAGTTTGAAGGGTGCATAAGGGTCATGAAATTGGTGCAAGGGTACAATAGTAGATGTTCTAGCCTTTGGAGGGTGGTATTTTATGCATGAATCCATCAGAGGATGGTAAAATGATGGTGAATCAACTTTGGTTTAGTTTCTATGGTGCTGGGAGATGAGACATTGGGTGAGCCCTAGTTTCTAGGGGGTTTTGGGACAAATTTGGGGCTTCTACATCTAGAAGTGTCAAATATTCAAATTGATGGTAGAATCCTCTAATTAGAGTCATTTTAAGACACCGTTGAAAGTGGAAAGGTCTTGGAGTGAGTCCTTAATAGGGCTTCTTTGTTAATTGAGCCTATTAGGCCTAGTTGGGAAACATAAAATCAACAATTTTAAGGTGTGATGTTCCAAAACACATAGTCTTTGTTTTGACATATGCTATGCAACTTGAAAAAGGGTATTAAAATAATTTGATCACCATTTGAAGAGGTGATCAAGAATTTGGTTGATGGAACCAATTGGCAAGCTTAAACAAGCATGAACCAAGAACTTGTTTGATATGGTGGATATTGAGTTGCTGAAGGAAACCTAAGATATGGAGTCTTAAAGAAGATGGTATGAAAGGATAGAATGAAGTAAAGGATTCTCCAAAGTTGAGAAATGAAAAGAAAGTGATGTTCAAGCCCACAAAGGATTTAGCAGTCAAAGCAATGAAATCTGAGAATAAGAAGAAGAAGAGGAAGATAAGTGTAGGAAGTTACAAAAGGTTTATATACAAGGTGTTGAAACAAGAACATCCCTCCAAGGGAATATCTGGTGCTACCATGGATATCATGGAGAGCTTCATGATTGATATTTTTGATAAGATTACTCCTGAGGCTGCTTCTCTGATTAAATATAACAAGATTGTGACACTTTCCTCCAAAGAAATTGAGACTGTTGTCAAGTTTGTTTTACCTAGAGAGCTAGCTAGGCATGCTTCTTCTGAAGAAAGTAAGGTTTTTACCAAGTTTCCTACTGCTCTGGGTTAGGTTTTGTTGGAATATTTTAGGTTTTTTGTACGTGGTGTTTATGGCAGACTTGTCTAGAAGTTAGTTTTGGCTTGGGTTTATGTTGAAATGGGCCTATCTAGATAAACCAAAATGTAAACCTTCCATTTCAGAGAGGGAGAAGTTGGAAAGGAAATGAGATAGTGCATCCTTGAATTGAGTTGGTTCCTTAAGGCTCTTCCATGGCCTTCCAAGTATTATGTGCCTGCAATTCATATGCATAACAACATATAGTTTTTTTAATTAATAATGAGAAATACTTTTACAACTTAGCTCAATAGGAGCACCGGAGGAAAGAGCTGAGAAGAGAAAACCTTCTAGTATTGCACCAAAAAATAGAAGAGAAAGGTTGTCATTAAATCTTACAAATTTTCCATTATACATATGGGGTAATGCATGAGTAATTTACAGTCCACCCAATTTACAGTGCTATATAAATTTGACATGTTACGATATTTTGTATCTCCATTTAGTCTAATGAACCAACTGTGTCTGCCCTACCCTTGATTGTCTCAAGTATTGCCTCATGGTCTGACACACAAACCTTCCAAAGAGTTTTATTATGCGGTCTTCCCCCATATCTAATCAAGTGGACATTTGATGCAACAATGAGGTTTGAATAATGAAGAATATTTTTGTGTGTCTCCCAACCCTCGAACAACCACAACCTAGGGTTCTTCATAGCATACCATCTAAGCCATGTACCGGTTACAACCACTACTCTTATAGGGTATTCTAATTCTTCACCATCGATAACCGAGTGATCCAATTTCTTTTTTGCCTCAACACAATGACACAAATAATAATATGTCCCTTCT
The DNA here is from genome assembly GCA_027943335.1 of Chamaecyparis obtusa. Taxonomy (NCBI): domain Eukaryota; kingdom Viridiplantae; phylum Streptophyta; class Pinopsida; order Cupressales; family Cupressaceae; genus Chamaecyparis; species Chamaecyparis obtusa. The sequence goes on along the minus strand of BSBK01007037.1, from coordinate 366,992 downwards.
TCATTATCTTTAGGTGCAATAAAAACAAAAACATGGCTTGTAATGATATAAACATAATGAGGACATTAGTTTATTGAATATTTACAATAAAGTACTAAATTTGAGATTATTTGTATGTTGAAAATTTTACTTGGTTGTACTAGATCAGATAAGCGATCAAAGTCAATGGATGATTCCATTTCTGTCAGTTGTAGTGATTCATGGGGATGATAGGAGGCAAGTGGACTCAAAATACATGTATACCATTTGTCAACCCATTCCTTTGACTCACACCCATCCCAATCTTCATCTATACATGACGAGCAAAATCATGTCATATGTCATGTGTGGGTACTCCATGAACCTGCATTACAACTTCTAAAAGAGTGTAGCTGACTCGATCCTATCAATGTACAACAATCCTCATATGGTGCAATGTTAGTTTCATTTATCAACCAAAAAAATATATGAACCGTTGACTCACCTTCATTGCCTGGACCCATTGTAGCATTACACCACTGGACAATACATCCCACATCTGACAATGTTACTTTCTCTTTGTACTTTAATTCTTCACGTGCTAAGGCTCTTTTAATACATGCACCTACGCTATTGTGCTCTCCCTTTCCATGACCGGCCTCTATGAAATTCCACATATATTGAATTCCATTAATCTTAGGCATCCTGGACAACCAATAAAACATCTGAGAAATCTTGATAATATGATATGTCGATGATATTTTATGCCCCTATTTGCCAAATGACCATAAAATAGTTGAAAGCAACTGTGTACAAACTTTGTATAATGTGAGCGATCGTCACTGATATAAAAAGAATACTCCCTCAATATCTTCCTATTATCCTATGTACTATCCGGTGCATGCATGATTTCTATATGAACAAATATAGAAACCTATTGAGAGCTGTAATACTTTTCTTGCACCTAATTCTATTGTTGTAGTGTGTAGTTCTCTGCAAAGTCCATAATTGAAACAATGGTATGAAGTGGGAATGTGTCCTTGCACAACTTGAATTGCATATCCAACCATCGCGCTCTGTGTATGTCTTGCATACTCATAAATATTTTTTTTACAAAAAATGTCCATGAATTGATACACTGGAATTTTTTCAATTACTAAATCACATCTTTTAGCCTCTTTTCCATCTTTTAGATTGTATGTCACAATCTTATATTTTCCAAATTCTACTATTTTATTACCGATTGCATGCGTACTCTCCATATGTTGACAAATTGGCAAATGTCCCAAACCTCTACAATCTATGCATGTACCATTCAAGCATGAGAGCTTGTAAAATTGTTGACCATCCACACTTTCACATAAAATGGTAGATATTAATTCCCTTGAAGAGCTAGGTGGGACATTTATGTTACAATCCTACAAAACATTGTTAGAGTGCAAATTTACACATATATTCCTATAAACTTCAAAATGGTTAGAAAATTCAATATGTACCTTACAAAAACAAGTTGTGCGTGTGTGATTTATCTTCACATAAAAAGGTTTACATATTTCAAAATATCTCTGACTAATTTTAATTTGAGGATATATATGCAGAAATTTTGCAAAGAATTGTGTTTGAGTTGAATACAAATTTTTTTTTGGATGTGGAACATGAATCTAATTACCAATCCTCCTTCTTAAAACATCTCTTTGATTAGGAGATACCCATGTATTATTCTTTTAGAATTCTTCAATCAAGGATTTTAAAGCTTCAACAATTGCTTTATCTTTTCATGGTAGTCTACCAGAAAATGCCCATATCTCATTGCTATTTGGATCTTCCACTCTTCGATGCCTTCCCAAGGCCCTCATTAGATACTTTCTACTTATTTTCAATTTTTTGCTTGTCTTTCTAATGAGTTGATATTTTTCTTCAATTGAGTGCTTACTATCATTGATGTAAGTACACATCGTGTGACATTAATATCTTTCGTGTGTGATGTAGAACCCACACTCTCATATGCAGTCATTACATTCTTTAAAATAGATTTTTCACTTGACTCATCCATCATTCTTAGCCCAAGAATCTTCATGATGGGCCTAAATTTAAGATTTCTCATCATTTCAACAAATAGTTGACATCTTCCTATCATGTTTAAATTCTCAAAAAATGATCTTCAAATATGATTAGCATTTATTTGACAAGTACACTTGGGAATCTTGTCAGGCATTTCCTATAAAATGTTAGTATCAATATCAATCAAATATTTTGGCTTTATATAAATAATTCTAGGACCATCAAAAACATTATGTGTGAATTGTGTACCATCCTGAGTGCCTTCAACATGAGACGATGTTGTACATGTGCCTACACCTTGGGATGTAGATAATAGTGTGCCTTCAACATGAGACGATGTTGTGCCTACACCTTGGGATATAGATAATGGTGTGCCTTCAACATGATACAATTGTGTACCTCCACTTTGGGATGTAGAAAATAATGTGCCTTCAACAGGATACAAGGGTGTGCCCACACCTTCAGAAGTAGACAATGGTGTGCATTCAACATGATACATTGGTGTGCCTCCACCTTTGGAAGTAGACAATGATGTGCCTTCAACATGATACATTGGTGTGCCTCCAACATTGGATTATGATGTCTCTTGAACTTGGGAACTCATAGATGATGTCCCCACATCTTCATCATTCAATTGTCTTATTGCACACAAGTTTCTCATTCGTTGTCTTTTTGTTTCCAATTCCAATTCTCTCTTACTTTGTATTGATGTTTCATGTTCCTCATCCAAGAAAAATATTCTTGTATGGTATCTAATTTTTTTTGTTCACGAAGTTGTCTCATTCTTTCCCTTTTCTTCCCTTTGTCTCTTTCATGCTCTTCCAGTGTTAAATTCTTTGCTTTTTTCCTTGGCATGATGATGATTTGTACATATGAATTAATTACAATTTTAAAAATATAATATAAATGTAAAACAATAAGTCAAATTATAATATAAACCTCTTACAATATAAATTTATTACAATTATATGAAATTATGTATTGAACAAGTCTATATCATACCAATTATAAACCAAAACACTCTTTATTCACATTTTACATGTAAAAAAATAAAAAACTTACCTCAATCGATAAATTTTAGTGATAATGATTGACTTTCACAATTTGATGTTGATTTTTAAACAAAAAGATTGTGTAAATTGATAGAATATGCTTCTTTTTCACTATCAACAACATGAAAAGTGAATACTTATCGGGTAACACACAAAACTCAGACAACATACAGAAAAAGTGGTCCTCTTTCATGAGATCCTTGGCAAAGAAGACCGTTTGTTTTAGTTTTGAATTAGTATTTCAACTCTGATTATGTTAAGTTTTTCAACTCTAATTTCTTTTGTGTGTATGTCCATTTTTTGTAAAAAACCAACATGTAGTATTTTGGGCATAGATTTTGGCTCGTTCATCAAATTTTGTAACAAGTTACATTTTTAGAAACTAGACTCCATTCTACACACTTTAAAAAAAAAGAAAATTTGATTTTCAATTAGTTTAAAATGATTTCTAGAGGGAGCACACAAAAATTTCATCTTTTCAAGATGTGTGCACTTCATAAATTCATCAAAACTTATACATTCATCAAAAAATTACCAAAAAATTCTGGGATAAACTACATGGTGTTAGCTAACTTCTCACTAGAGTGATTAAAAAATTCAAAAAAAAAGTTAACATTTTAGGGGGAGCACACCAGACGCTATGTTATGTTTTTTGACAAAAAATAGGACCACTTTTTGTGCTCCCCCTTTTTGAGGGTGTTAATATCCACCATTTTCAAAATAAGTTAGTAGTTTAGGAACTAGATTTAGAGTATAACAACTCTTGTTTTTTTCCCATCATAACATTTTGAGTTTAACTATCTTCAATTTCTTGTTGAAGTTCAGAGTTTGCTGATTTCAGGAAAAAAGTGGCATCTTATACCCCCTTTTTGGTCCCCCATCTTTGTGCACTTAACCAAATACACTTGTAGAATCTAAGCCTTTATAAGAATGTCACTAATAAGAGATCCAAATTTATTCTAGTAGCATAATAATACTTTAAAAAGTCTATTTTAAGATCTATATTTTAAACACCCAATAAATAGGAGAACTAATACAAGAATATATCAAATGGTAATTAGGAATCTATTATCTAAAACAATCCAACAATACAACGCACAAATTTTAAGTTCAAGATTAAATAATCAAATCATAATTTGTGTACACATGATAAAAATAACGTATTATTTTCACGTATCTAATTTTTATCATAATTCACTCACCAACTTGGATAATTCATTTTAGATCTATTATCTCCATTCGAATATGTCGTATACCATGTTAATTATGATGAAAATGGGGATCATCGGCCTTAGCATGCTAACTAGATATCAAAAATACTCCCATAAATCATTTCATTAAGGGAGTAATTAAATTTTCCTAGCTCTAAACCAACTGAGATAGCTATGAGTTGGGAATGAATGAATGTGATAGAATTATCCCCTTGTTATTGATTCAATGTGATTGGATAAGATGCAACAAAAAATAGGTGAAAAGGTACATTAAATTGCTCACTTATCAACATAAAAAAGAAGTTAGAGGTCTAATATAACAACTTTGAATACAATTTTGAAAAGATGAATCAAAGAGGAACATGTTTCATTGAAATTTGGCCTCAAAATGATAGGAGTATTTTGGTAAGCACCATAATCCAAGTGATTTCTTTAACACTAATCTATCACACATAGATTTGGACTCGAGATGTTTATCTAACCCTTCCTTTAATATTTCTTATAAAATATATTATAATAATTTATTGTGCATGGACTATTTTCTAATTAACAACTTCCTAGTAATTTTTTCAATATCCAATTCTTCCAAGTCACAATTCATACATATTGGATCTACAAAACCTTTCTCCTAGATCTAAAAACCCACTCACAAGAGGCATAAAAATGGTGTTTGTGTTGTAAAAGTTTTGTCTTTATTTAAGCCCCATGGATTCAATCTTCATACAACAATAATGTCTAAAATAAACCTTGAATCTAAACTAAAGAATGTCAGATCACAATGATATACCTTCTCCAATGGATTCACCTTGTCTTGAAGCCACCATGAAATTTGATGATGCTAATAATATCGATCATATATGTCTCCACTCATGGAGGAAACATATAAATTTTATCATGGGTGTCATATTCAATGCTTGAATCCTTCAATGTGAGAACTCCTCCTTTGCAGCCTTGAAAATGATTGAAGTCCTTCCTTGTATGCTTGATGAGAGACATGAATTCCTTGAACTGTGATGTTCAAATGAGTGGGCCTCATGAAACATTTTGAATATTTTCAAATCATATTGATGCAGATATTATTTTCCCTCACCATTTTCCAACCGTTAAAATATTCAAAATTGGGCACTTTTAATTCATGATCCTTACCAGAGAAGGTTATTTTCAAATCTAGAAAAGTGACCTTCATTTTTTGCAATACTTTAATAGGAACAAAGATATATTGGACCCCAAGGAGTTGGAAGCTTTGAACTAATATGCTAATGAACTAAAAATTGACACATAACATGGAAGTGGTTGGGCTAGGGAGACAAAAATCTCTAATCTAAGGTTTGGTTTAAGTGCAATAAATGTCCTAGCAGATATTTTCCTTGGATGTGATACTGTTATATGTGGCCTGACAAGAGGCAAAAATAGTGAAAATAATCCTTGGAGTAGCTAACTATATGAGCTATATACATCATTTTGTTTTGTAAGCAATATGTGAATAGTGTTATACATATGTGATAACAGGCTACAAACCAGTATAAGGCAAGGTCCATTTTGTAAGGATGTATCTAAAAACAACTATAATGTTGATACTATATGACATATGATAGGATAATTTCCATGATAGTATATGGTTGGTAATGTGTAAATTCTTTGAAATATTTTAATATATAAAAAAATTCGGCACTTTTGGCTACACATTGGTGCCCAACACCATTTTCCACTAGGATTAGGGCACTAGGAACCCTAATCTAGTCTTAGAGGGTTGGACTAGGGAGAGAGAAATGTACGATGCTTGTAAAATCACACATTGATTTGATAAATATTAGTTAGACCTAGGAGCATAGAAACATAGCACTAAATTGAAGCCTAAGTGAGCATGGAATTATATAAAGATACAATTTATGACACTAAACCTAGTTATAAAATCACACCCAATTTATTCCTTAATATAGTAAGGTACTATTCTTGTAAAATCACACCTTGAGTTTAGAAATATTAGTTATACCTAGGGGCATGGAAACAAAGCACAAAAGTGAAGCCTAAGTGTGCCTGGAATTATATGAAGATACAATTTATGACACTACACCAAGTTATAAAATCCCACTAATCTAGTCCTAGAGATGGGTTGGAAAGAGGCTAGGGAGCTAGAAAGGTATTATACTTGTAAAATCACACCTTGAGTTGAGAGATATTAGTTAGATCAAGGGAAATGGAAACAAAGCAGTAATGTGAATCCTAAGTGAGCATGAAATTATATGAAGATGTCATTTATGATACTACACCAAGTTGTAAAATCACACCTAATTTAGTCTTAGATCTAGAAAGGTAGTAGATGCTTGTAAAATCATACATTGAGTTGAGAAATATTAGTTAGATCTAGGGGCATGGAAACAAATAGCTAAAGTGAATCCTAAGTGAGAATGGAATCACAAGAAGAGATAGATAGCGTTATAAGTAATTTCATGGTTATTTTGTAAAGGAATGATCCTTCTTGAGATGGTTGCTTCTTAGTCACTGTAACTTCATATTTTAATTTGGGAAATAATAATATTGCATAAGTATGTTCATATACATCTTCTTGTGTATCAGTGATAGTCTAGGACCTCAATGCTAAAAGGATGTATTTTAGATTCATGCAGTGATAATGATTTCTCAATTTGTATCATGTAGTATTTATATTGTCATGCAAGATGTAAAATATCTCCTTGTAAGCCTTCGGGCCATTTGATGTAATTTTAAATGTAATTGTATTTATTTTTGGAAATTGAAAGAATAAAGCGATGTAATTAGGAGGGATATTTGAGGGGTTTTAAAGGGATGTTTTTTGAAGATTCAAAAGTTATAATTTAAAAGTGCAAATCTTGTATTCTTTCTTATCTTTTCCTTAAATTCTAAAATGCAAAGTAAAAGAAAAAAGGAAATGAAATTCAATTAGATTAGTAATGGAATGCAATGATTTTTATATTGGTAAATGAATTCTTTAAGGGAACCTTTAAGGAATGTTATTTTGTATATGTAATCAATGATATGTTAGAATGTTTTAAAAAAAAAAATGTTAGTTATAATTTTATGCTAAAGGATCTAATTCCTTATGGGTTCCCTGGTAGGGACGTTACAGATTATTTGATAAATATTACATTAATTATTATCAAAAATCAAATAATTTAATAATTAAAATTATTTCTTTCCTAATTAAAACAAGAATTTATATATGAATAAAAAATATAAAATTTATGGCATGTTAAGGGGCTTTGCTAGGTGAATTCAGCTTCAAATTTTAAGAAGGAGGTGGTGTGGGATAAATCTATAGATGGATGTGTAAGATTAATTTTGTTGGAGTGGCTAAAGGTAATCATGTACCTTCGGGAGTGGGATATATTGCTCGAGATGGGAAAGGTAATACTTTGTCTTTACGCAAAAAGAAATTATAGGATGGTACAAATAATGTGGCAGAGGAAAAAGTATCTCTAATGGTTGTTAAATTTGGGAAATACCTACAACTACCTAAAATACACTTAGAGGGTGACTCACTAATAATCATACAGGAAATCATAAATAGGAAAGTTGAAGCATGGAATTTGCAAAATTTCATTACTATTATAGTACACAATTTGGCTACCTTTGAAGATTTTAGAATCTATCATGTGCAAAGGGATGGTAATAAGGAGGTGGATAGCCTTTCAAAATGATCCCTCATATTTCAAACATGGGATGAAACAAGGATTGAAGATTTTTGTAATCTTCATATTGAAGATTGATCTCATTTACAGAGGTGGTGAACGAGATTCTTTAAAGCCCTTGATAGAGGAATTTGTGTGATGGGATGAGGATGTCTTGAGAAATTTAAAGTGGAATTTTTTATGGCTTTGGAAAAGAGATTTTAGCCTTTTAGTATGGCTAGAAAAATGGCTATAGGTATTCCATTATCTTGGCTATGAGGAGTTGGTGTAGTATGGAGGTAATGGAGGCTAATTTCACACTCTTTTCAACCAAGCAACACATGTCCTTTTCTGGATAGGTGAAAAAGAAACATCTGAAACGTCTATTTGCCTTCCAAGATGTGAAATTTATTCAAATAATCAAAGAAATAATATGAATGTGATTTATCTAGCTAATATTAATATGGGTGTTGGAATTAGTTGAGGAAGTTGCAATGGTCGAGAGAATGATGGAGGCAATTGTTGACAAAGAAAACGTACATGGGCTAGAATTCATACTTGAATGTGCAATACTATGTGTGGGAATATATTTTTTTGAAGGAATTGAGAACTTGTCGATGGAGGATTTGAAGGAATTAATTCCATTCTTGCAGTGGTCAATTCATTTCAACATAGAACAATGGAGGAATGAAGCACACTCAAGCTATGAAGGGTTGAAAACCTTCATAATGATGAAGGAAGTTGAGGCTCAAATGGATCTTCTTCCAATGGGACAAGTTCATGAAGTACCAAAGAAGAAGAGGTCAAGAAGAAGAAGGGTGGATCTAGCGAAGAACAAGCATGGAGGTTCTTAGGGAATGGGCCTTTGTCAAGTATTTTCAAGTTAACATTTGATAAAAATTCAATGATGTTTTCTTCTTTTGTGCAAAATTTTCAGCCACAATGGAGATAAAGGGCTATGAATATTGTCAGAAAGGTGTAAGGCTATAGGGAAAAATATTTTTGTTTTCACCATGGTTTGGCCTAGGAGGAAACACTGGCGGTGTCTTTCTCTCTACTAGTATGCTTCCATCTGTATTTTTTGCAACTATTAATGGCTTTGTTTGCTAACTAGTAGTATCATCCTAGTTGGAACTTTTTTGTATTGTCAAAAAATTTAGAAAGAAAAGGGGGAATGGAAACATTTTGAATGGGATTTTGAATTTTTTTTAATTCATAGATGTTGAGCTAGTATCTCAAGTCTTCCGATATCCAAGTTTAGATAAAGTCAAGGATTTTATTTTTTCTAAAGCTTTACGATGTAATGATGCATTTTGATTTCAATATTAATAAAATAGTATTATTAAAAACCAAAAATATATATAAAATTTATATTCATTCTTTAGTTGTTAAAAAACTAAAATAAGATTGAAGATACTATAAAAACTTTATATTCAAAAGATGAACTTAGAGACCTAATGTCAACTAAAACTTATAAATAAAGAGGAAAATTTTTTATATTGAAATTTGGAAACAAATTTTTATATTGTATTTCAAAAAGCCCATAGACCCACAATGTCTAAATAGCTATTGTACATTATCTGTAAGATGGATTTGTCGAAACTCATGGAAATCATGGTTCAACATTTTCCACCAACGTACTCTGTTATTTGACTAACTAATTCTTTGATGCTCTTAGGTAGGGAAGTATTCTATTAAGCCTACACACAAATTCATGAAATTTCCTCTTGTAATCTTCTATAAATTGAAGTTATCTCCATCTAAAATCAAGAAGTAAGTTTAGTATACTTTGATGAACTACAATTGATTTAGAACTTGAATGAAGAATCTGTGATTAAAGATCACTGAGGAGTTGCTGATTAGATATGTAAGATGATTAAATCAGTATTATGTTGTCATTGATGTCAACTAGCTTGACAGTACTTATCTTGTAAGTTACTATACCAAAATATCTGAGGAAAGGTGAAAGAGATGAAGAATAGAAGTATCTACATGAGGAAGATGTATATGTCAAATGAGAATAAGGAATACACTGAGTAACTTGTTGATGAGTCTATAACTTGATGATATTGACTTTATTATGTTGCATTCATCTATGATGAAGAATAGAGCTGAAAGAAACAAAGCAGTGTTGTCGGTAAATGAAGCATTCCAGTATACACCAATGGAGTATAGTGTATACCGAGTGTAGTATTAATTGAGCTTGTGTTCACCGATGCATTTCTTTGTTAACTAACTAGAATAGAAAGGAATTAAATGTTTAGTTCAGATGATAGATTGATGAGCTAGAAAGTGTATGAAATCTAGGTAACAGATAAGGTTTGTTATGAAGATTGATGGCTAACATAATTCAAGGAAGATCTAATGGATCAGATTGAAATGTGTTACTAACACATCAACCGAAGAAGGTTAAAGTGGAAAAATCAATGAATGAGATTAAGTGGAAAAATCTGGTGGACAAAAAGAAAATGATTTACTCGTCTATATAAGAGACATTGGTTTCATTGTTGAAACTATGTCGGAAGAAGAAGATATTGTAGAATTATCATGTGAACAAGTTTTCATGCATTCTAATCATACTGGTTAGTGAGAACTAAACTATAGAACAATTACTAAGCTATAGAGAGTAATTACCGACGAACAGTAAGTTGATATAGTCCTGAATATGAAGTGATATATTGATCAAAAAGATTTGTATGAGGTGAATATTGATTTGTAAACTAAAATTGAAGTTGTATCATGGAAGATCATCTACTGTTACATATTTAACCATTGTGCATAGTCAAATCTCTTAACCGAGTGGACTAAGAAAGTCTTTTTATGATTCAATCATAGAGTGAACATCGTTATCCTATCAACCCTAGAGTGACTGCTGGTTGGATGATAACTGCTAGTTTAAAATCCTCTAACAAGGTCACACCTAACAGTGTGTTTGTAATCTTTAATAGGGTTGGGTCTTCACCGACCTCACTTTAGAAGATTGAACATTTTTGGGTTGCCGGTCTCAGGTGGTTTTTCCCTTCACAGGGTTTCCACGTTAAATCTCTTGTGTTATGTGTTGATTGTGATATTTGTTTGTTGTCATACTTTGCATATTACATGTTATATTTGATTGGTAACTACTATAAGTTTTAGATTAATAATTGGTAAAATCACAGATAGTGAAAGTATTTTATGTTTACCGAGTGGCAGAAGTTGAAGAATTTGTTTTGGATTATACATTTTGTTTTGGGACAATGGATAACTAATTCACACGCTTTCAGTTATTCTAACAATTGGTATTAGAGCTATGGTTGCTTAGAACAAAGTTTTAAGGACTCCAACACAAAGATCTCAAGATGTATAAGAGGGAAGTGCCAAAGATGAACAAAGAGAACTTCACAGTATGACAAATTTGGATGAAGTTGCACGTATCTGAAATTGGGAATTCTACACTAGAACTAATGGAGAATGGCTACATTGAATTGACACGAGGTCCCCTGACACTTGATCAACTGAAAGATAGGCATGAACACAATATTACTATGATGGAACTTGCTGCTACCTATACCAATGCTAAATTTGAAGACATTAAGGGATGCACTACTGCCAAAGCCATGTGGGATAAACTGACTCAAATATACAGTGGAGATTTGAATGTTAAAAGAGCCAGAGAAGAAAGCCTAATAGGTCGATTTGATGATATGGAGATGAAAGAAGGTGAGAACATTGTGCAATACTCAAATAGACTAAAAGAGGTAGTACATGCTATTAGAGGATCAGATGGAATTATTGATGATGAAACATTGATCAGCAAGATTCTCAAAACTTTACTGCTAGTTTATGCAATCAGGATCTCTGCAATTCATGAAACAAAAGCTACATCCAACCTTACTCTTGACACACTGATCGGTAAGCTTACAACCTTTGAATTGAATAAATTTGACAACAATGTTGTACCTTCTATTGAATCCACTTTCATGTCTTCTTTGAAGATTGGTAAGTCTAGTAGCAGGAATAATAGGAGTAATGATAGTGATAGTAATACCGATGATGAACTTGATGAGCTTGAAGCTCTTATGGCCAGAAGGTTACCCAAAGTTAAAGGAAGGTATAGAGGTAAGCTACCTTTGGCATGCTTTAATTGTAAAGAATTTGGCCACATCGCTGCTAGATGTCTAAATAAGAAAGATGATGATAGATCCAAAGACCGATTTGAAGGAAGCTATGGGAGAAGAGTCAACAGAGGCTATCGACATAACAACAGAGATAACCAAGATAGCTATGACAAAGGGAAAAAGGTATGTTACATAGCCAAGATATTAAATTTGAATTTGATACTAATGATGATGTAGAAGTAGTATTTGTTGCTATGAAAGATGACTCAAAGGAAGAAGAAAAACATGAAGAAATAGCATTGATCTCTAAAGTAAGAAGAAATGATACATGGATCATAGATAGTGGTTGTACACATCATATGACTGGTGATGTAGAGAAATTTGATCTACTTGATGAATATGATGGAGGATCTATTAGGATGGGAAATGATGCACCCTATATGGTAAGAGGTAAAGGTTCACTAATGATTAATGATAGAATAAAATGTGAAAATGCATATTGGGTAAATGGACTGAACTATAATTTTCTAAGTGTGGCACAACTGAATAATTTAGGCCACCGAATTGCTTTTGAGAGCAAAAAGGTAAAGATCTATGATGATGGATGAAGACTTGTCGGAACCAGTACACAATCTAGAGGTAATATATTTTATCTTGATATTGATTAGTCTTCTTGTTTATTAATGAAGGATGAAGATGCATGGTTGTGGCATAAAAGGTTATGCCATGTGAACTTTGATAAGATGATCAAGATTAGTAAGAAGAGAAGAGTTAGAGGGTTGCCTAACTTATCAAAACCTGATCATGCTATGTGTCATGAATGTCGGAAAGGTAAGATGACTAAGTCTAGTTTTAAAAGAAAAGACTACTCAACAAAGAAGATACTTGAGTTGGTTCATACCGACCTATGTGGTCCTATGAGAAGTCAGAGTTATTATGGTGATAGATACTTTATTTTTTTTGTTGATGACTATACTAGATTGATGACAGTTATGTTCTTAAAAGAAAAATTTGAAGAATTTAAGATGTTTAAGTGGTATAATGAAAAGGTAGAAAAAGAGACTGGAAAAGAATTAAAATGCTTAAGATCTGATAAGATCTGATGAATTTACTAATTTCTGTAATGAGGATGGTATCAAAAGACAAGTCTCTGCACTAAGAACACCTTAGCAAAATGGGATTGCTGAAAGAAGGAACAGGTCAATAATTGACTGTGCAAGAACACTAATGTTGCAAAAGAATATTTCTCAGACATTCTGGAGGGAAGCTGTTAGTACAACTATATATGTGCTTAACTAAGTACAACTGAAGAAGGACACCAATTGGACACCCTATGAGCTATGGTTTGGAAGGAGTTAGAATGCTACTTGCATATGTTGCACACAAGAAATTTAAAGTTTATCAAATGGATGTGAAGTTAGCATTTCTAAATGGTATACTTGAAGAGGTCTACATAGAACAACCTAAAGGATTCATTGATTTGGACAACAAAGACATGGTATGTAGATTACATAAAGCTTTATATGGTTTGAAGCAAGCACCGAGAGCTCGGTATGAAAGGCTGCATACTTACTTGGTAAGTATTGGATTTGTTAGAACTAGTGAGAACAATAATTTGTACATGAAAGGTGATACTGATGACACTATTATTATTGCTGAGATATTTGTTGATGATATTATCTTTGGAGGTCAAGATCATGTATGTAAATATTTTACTGATGAGATGAGAAAAGAGTTTGAGATTTCTATGTTTGGAGAGATTAAATTCTTTCTAGGACTACAAGTGATTCAGTAGAGTGATGGGATATTCATCTCACAATCTCAATACATAAAGGAAGTCTTGAAGACATTTGGCATGGAAGATGCTAAACCTGTGGGAACACCGATGGCTATTGAATGTAAGCTGACAAAGGAAGATAAAACTACAGAGGTAAACCAGACACTTTATTGATCCATGATTGGTAAGCTAATGTATATAGTTCATAGTAGACCAGATATAACACATGATGTGGGAATGGTTGCTAGATTTTCTACTAACCCTAGAGAATCACACATGATTGCTGCTAAAAGAATCTTAAGATACCTGAAAAAGATAGAGGATTATGGTATCCTAAGGAAGGTAAGTTTGAACTGAAGGTCTATACTGATGCTGATTGGGCTAGAAATGTGGATGACAGAAAAAGCACCATCGGAGGAGCATTCTTCTTTGGTGAAAGACTTGTAACCTGGATAAGTGAAAAGTAGACTTGTATTTCCCAGTCTACAGCTGAAGAAAAGTATGTTGCTACTACTACTAATTGCTCAAACATTGCATACATTAAGCAAGTGTTGGAAGGAATGAATGAGGTAATCAATGACCTGGTGATTATATACTGTGACAACACCAATGCTATTAATATTTCAAAGAATCCAGTGATGCACTCTAAGACAAAGCATATATCAATTAAGTATCACTACTTAAGAGAAAAAGTGCAAGAGAAGCAAGTGAAGTTAGAATTTGTTACATCTAAAGCACAACTTCCAGTTATCTTTACAAAGCCTCTACCGAAGGACACATTTGAATACTTGAGAACTAGACTTGGGGTCTGTTCCCTGTCTACTAGTCACTAATGTGATCTGGATGTTGCATCAACTTAATCTTATCAGAAGATCACACATGTTGATGCAGCATAGTTCACACTTTGAATAAAGTTCAAGGTTGTGATTAAGTTTGAAAAACTGAAATAGATTGGGATATCAGTATACAGAGATACAGAGACTGTATTGGACAATCGAGAGTTACTTAGCTACTACAGAGCTGATTATTTATTTATTTCTTTGGAATTGTTGTCAAAGGGAGAGATAAATAATATGAAAGAAAAGTTAAACATACACCGATGAGAACTACCTAAGGGAGAGATAAATTGAAATAAGCAGAACATTGAAGATCAGTTATAGAGAACATAAGCAAGAATCTAAGAGCTGAAAAAGCTCATATCTATAGAATGACAAAGCTATATTTTATAATGTTGTTTCGTAACGTAGTGATTAAACATATTAAGATAGGGAGAGCTTGCATAGCATTTTTTCACAAAGTTGTAGAATACATGTTTGGTATGTGTATGGTACACTTAATATGACTTGAGTTGCCATCAATGCCAAAGGGAGAGATTGATGAACTACAACTGATTTAGAACTTGAATGAAGAATTTGTGATTAAAGATCATTGAGGAGTTACTAATTAGATATGTAAGATGATTAAATCAGTATTATGTTGTCATTAATGTCAACTAGCATGATAGTACTTATCTTGTAAGTTACTCTACCGAAACATCTGAAGAAAGGTGAAAGAGATGAAGAATAGAAGTATCTACATGAGGAAGATGTATATGTCAGATGAGGATAAGGAATACACTAAGTAACTTGTTGATGAGTCTATGACTTGATGATATTGACTTTATTATGTTGCATTCATTTATGATGAAGAATAGAGCTGAAAGACACAAAGAAGTGTTGTCGATAAATAAAGCATTCCAGTATACACCGACGGAGTGTAGTGTATACCGAGTGTAGTATTAATTGAGCATGTGTTCACCAACACATTTCTTTGTTAACCGAGCAGAATAGAAAGGAATTAAATGTTTAGTTTAGCTAATAGATTAATGAGCTGGAAAGTGTATGAAATCTAGGTAACAGATAAGGTTTGTTATGAAGATCGATGGCTAACATAATTTAAGGAAGATCTAATGGAGCAGATTGAAATGTCTTACTAACACATTAGCTGAAGAAGGTTAAAGCGACAAAATCAATGAATGAGATTAAGTGGAAAAATTTGATGAACAAAAAGAAAATGATTTACTTGTCTATATAAGAGACATTGGTTTCATTGTTGAAATTATGTCGGAAGAAGAAGATACTGCAGAATTATCACGTGAACAAGTTTTCATGCATTCTGATCATACTAGTTAGTGAAAACCAAACTGCAAAACAATTACCGAGCTACATAGAGTAATTACCGATGAATAGTAAGTTGATATAGTGTTGAATCTGAAGTGATATATTGATCAGAAATATTTGTATGAGTTGAATATTGATCTGTAAACTGTAATTGAAGTTGTATCAAGGAAGATCATCTATTGTTACATATTTAACCATTGTACATAGTCAAATCTCTTAACCGAGTGGACTAAGAAAGTCTTTTTATGTTTCATTCATAGACTGAACATCATTATCCTCTCAACCCCAGAGTGACTGCTAGTTTAAAATCCTCTAACAAGGTCACACCTAACAGTGTGTTTGTAACCTTTAACAAGGTTGGGTCTTCATTGACCTCACTTCAGAAGAGTGAATTTTTTTGGGTTGCCGGTCCCAGGTGGTTTTTCCCTTCATAGGGTTTCCACGTTAAATCTCTTGTGTTATGTGTTGATTGTGATATTTGTTTGTTATCATACTTTGCATATTACATGTTAGATTTGATCAATAACTACTATAAGTTTTAGACTGATAATCGGTAAAAGCACAGATAGTGAAAGTATTTTATGTTTACTGAGTAGCAGAAGTTGAAGAATTTTTTTTGGATTATACATTTTGTTTTTGGACACTGGATAACTTATTCACCCCCCTCTTAGTTATTCTAAGATACTTGTCCTTCCTTTTCTCTAGACATCATTGATGTAAGAATTGATACTTTTGACACAAATGCCACATCAAAAATATACACAAGACACGAAAGCCGATGAACTCGATCAAATTTTGATTCCTCATATCAACAAGTACATGGTTTGACCAACTTGTCGAATACAACAACATCAAAAAGAGGCTTCGACCAATCTTTCAAAGTGCAATTCGATGATGTTAGTTATTTTGAGGATGATTATTTACATGTTTTAAATGTTGTTGACGCATGGTGATGCAGTCGATGATTTTATCAATTGTGATGATCACTGTCAACATAGACCGTGGTTATCACAACCAACAACACCATCAACTATCATATGTCATTGTTGTTAAATATATATTAGAAGCGTTGATCATTATTGACTGTGATGATCACAACCAATAATCGTTATCAAATTCCATATAGTATGATTGCCAATGAATAGTATAAGATTCGATCATTATATCAAATGTCTTGTCATTGTTATTAAGTTATGGTGCAATCATTATCAATAAGATTCAATTATATGTATTAGTAGTAACTCTTGAATGGTTAAACCATTAACAAGAGACATGTATCTACATAAAACAATTTCATGTACGGACATGTCCCTACAAGAGACATGTCCCATTATGTACATTATATATACTCATTCAATGAATAACTTGGAACAAACAAAAATATACAAGTGTTATTACAAGTTACAAATAGAGATTCATATCAAGTCTTCTCAAGAAAAAGAAATATATCATCATTGTATTTGGAGTTCATTGTTTTCTCTCAAATCTGCATCATCATCACATAGACAATTTCATTAGGATAAAAAGAGTTAGAATATAATTGTAGTCTAAGTATCATCATAGTTTCATTATACAAGAAAAAAGTCATAAAATTTAAAATTCATTTATTCTAAATTTGATTACAATTTAACATGGTATCAGAGCTAGCATAAACAAAATATCCGATCAGATAGAATTTAGAGGAGAAATCTAACTACCATTAAGATTTCTATAAAACTAATAGTCAAAAAAATGTTGGATGTAGTTAGATATGAAGATAGACTAGATGGTGCTACAAATTTCATCTCATGGAAATTCAGAATAATGATGGCACTAAGAGAACATGACCTGAACACATTTGTGGAGAGGGTTGTACATATATTGAATGATAATGATGAGAAAACTCTATGGATAAAAAACAACCTAGCCATGCAGATTCTAGTAGATGTAGTAAAAGATCATATAGTTCCTATTATATCAAATTTAGACATTGCATATCAAATGTTCATAACATAGGCTTAGACACCCCAAACCCCACACTAAGAACACCCCATTCTACTGCACAAGATAGACGTGGAAAACAATAGAAAAAGAAAAGGGACTAAACTTTTGATGCCTTCTTGTGGGATCAAAGAGTCATGTCAAAAGTGGATGGATATCTCTTAGAATGTTTCCCTTTAACAGTAATCCATGATTGCGAATCCAAGAAAGAAGAACCAACACCCAACATAGGTGTTGGAACCAGCACTCAGCATAGATGGTGTAAGTTGAAGATATTTTATAATTTTTTATTTTGTTAAGGTTAGTGTTAAATTATTATTTTAATTTTTAAATTTTAATTTTTACTTTAGGTGTTGTTTTTTATTTGCTTAAATAGATGGCATAAGTTGAAGATATTTTATAATTTTTAAATTTGTTAAGGTTAGTGTTAAATTATTAATTGAATTTTTAATTTTTAAATTCTTTTCACATAGATGGCATAACTTCAAGAATTTAGACATCAATCGATAGAAAATTAAAAAAAAAGGGGAAACACTTCCACTTTTTGCCCAAAAGTGGGACTCAACTTCTTCCAGCCACCCATATATATATAGACACAAAGAAAAAAGAAAAAAAAGAAAAAATATTCTCATCAATCTTCACTATTTTAGGTACCTTTCCCTATAAGGATTCACAAAAAAGCATTTATTTACTTCAAAAAAGGTTGGTCGTATACGTGTGTAATGTGGTCCTAAAACAAGCATTTTGAAAAAGTGATTTTTAAACATGCCTACTAAAATTCAATTTATACCATGTGGATATTGAAATAAAATACGTATTTAAAAAGTAGACTCTGAGCACTAAATTTTATATTATTGAAGTTTTACGAGATTCAATCTTTAAGTGCCTCAAATTTAGACATCAATTGTCATAAACTTTGAAAAATAGGGAAAACACTTCCACATTTTAATTTTGTTAAGATTAGTGTACAGTTATGGTTGCATTTAGGGTTACTATAACAATTATGTTTACAATTTTACATAATGTAAATGGAAAGGTTATGGTTACAATTAGGGTTAAGGTTTAACATTAGAATTATCATTAGTGTCACATTTAACGTTTCCATTTAATGTCGCGTCAATGGTAGGGATATGGTAACAATTAATTTGAATGGTTACCATATAATGAGTATTATAATGTTAACGAAAACAAATTACAATTAGGGTTAGGGTTACGATTAGGGTGAGGGGTAAGTGTTATGGATAGAATGAGATTAAGGTCATGGTTAGGGATAGGATGCTATGTTTACAGTTAGGATTAGTACCATATTTAGGGTAGGTATAACATTTATGTTTACCATTTTACCTATGGTAAATAGAAGAGTTGTGGTTATTATTAGGGTTATAGTTTAATTGTAGGAGTAGTATTATGTGAACGGTTACAATTAAAGTTATGGTTAGTATTAAGATTAGTGTTTGCATTTGGGTTACCTTTAAGGTTATTAATAGTGGTAGTGCTACTTTTTATTGTTAAGGTTAGTGTTATTGTTACAGTTAAGGTTGGTATCAAGGTAGAAATCATGTTAAACTTATGAGTAGTATAATGTTAATGAAAACAAATATTAGATTTACAGTTAGGTTGAGGGGTCAAAGTTATGGGTATGTGTCATAATAAGGTCATGGTTTGGGATAGGATGTTATGTTTATAGTTACATGGTGTATCATATTTAGTGTAACATTAAGGGTAAATATTAGGGTAAGGGGTTAGGGTTAGGATTAGGGTTAGTAATATGGTTAATGTTAAATTATTAATTAATTTTTAAAATTTTAATTGTAATTTTGCATAGATGGCGTTACATTTATCGTTAAGGTTAGTGTACAATTATCGTTACATTTAGGGTTACTATAACAATTATGTTTATCATTTTACATAGGGTGAATGAAAGGGTTATGGTTATAATTAGGGTTAGGGTTTAATATTAGAATTGTCATTAGTATCATATTTAATGTTAGCATTTAACGTAGGGCCAATGTTAGGGACATGGTAATAGTTAATTTGAATGGTTACCATATTACAAGCATTATAATGTTAACAACATCAAATTAGAATTAGGGTTAGGGTCACGATTGGGGTGAGGGGTTAGTGTTAGGGGTACGGTGAGATTAAGGTCGTGGTGAGGGATATGATGCTATGTTTATAGTTAGGATTAGTATTCTATTTAGGGTTAGTATAATAGTTATGTTTACCATTTTACCTATGGTAAATGGGAGGTTTATGGTTACGGTTAGGGTTTTGGTTTAATCTTAGGAGTAGTATTATGTGACTCGTTACAATTATAGTTATAGTTAGTATTAAGATTAGTATTTTATTTTCGGTTACCTTTATGGATATTGTTAGTGGTAGTGCTACTTTTTACTGTTAAGGTTAGTGTTATTGTTATAGTTAAGGTTGGTGTCAAGGTAGAAATTAGGTTAAACTTACAAGTAGTATAATGTTAACGATAATAATTAGATTTAGGGTTAGGGTTAGGGTCAGGGTGTTGGGTCAAAGTTAGGAGTAGTTTGTCATAATAAGGTCATGGTTTGGGATAGGATGTTATGTTCACGGTTACATGGTGTATCATATTTTGTGTAACATTAAGGGTAAAGATTAGGGTAAGGAGTTAGGGTTAGGATTAGGGCTAGTAATATGGTCAAGATTAGTAATAGTTAGTGTTACATTTAGGCTTATGATTGGGGTTAGGGGTTAGAGTTATAGTTAGGGGTAATCTTAGGGTAACTATTATAGCAAGATAAAGAACATAGATAGTGATGGGATGTATGTTGTTCATGTAGGTTGTATTTTAATTAATAGTGCAATTGTAGTTAGGGTTAGATTTAGATTTTTAGTAAACATTTAGTAAAGTTAGGGTTGGGAAAGATGGTTTAGAGTTAGGTATACTATTAGTATATTGGTTACATGTAGAGTTAGGGTTAGGGTAAGGGTTAGAGTTAGTTTAACATAGTGGTAAAGATTAGGATATAATTTCAATTTAGTTTTCATATCAGATTTATTTTAATGGCGTGGTAAGGGTTAGCATATAGTTTTAATTCAGTTTTGATTTCATATTTAGTTTTAATAATTTATTTTATATAATTTTAAGATAAATAGTTTTAATACTTTATTTTATATAAAGTTACGAGTAATATTAGTATATTGGTTAAATATAGAGTTAGGGTTAGAGTTAGTTTAACATTATGGTAAGGGTTAGGATGCAAGGTTCAGAGTTAGGTTTAAACCAAACATAGTATTATGGTTAAGGTTAATATTTGGTTAACTATTAGAATAAGATTAGGTGAGAGGTTATCCATTGGATGTAGGTTTTAGAGTTAGCATTAATATAATAGGTAGTATGATATTTAGGTGTAGGGTTGGAGTATTTTTTTAGGTTAAGGATTTGGTATAGTTTTATAAAATTGATTACGGTTAGGGTTAGAAGTAGAAATAATTAATATCTATATGTCCTTTGTAATTAATTTCTCACATTTATTTGGCACATGCATTGAAGGCATTAATATTAGAAATATAGAGTTCAACAAAATATGTTGCAAAACCTTGTAAGTATAGTTGTAAACATCACTTGAATAGTCAAAAAAAATTTATTTTCTCTTGTTCATGAAACTTACATAGAGGAATGGAGAAATACAAGTCTCACTACAACTATTTAAATGGAGTAAGAAGTTTGAAAGCCAAGATAAAAATGAACTAAATATAAAACATTTCTCCATAACGATGCAAGTACATCACATATTCTTCAACAATTAAGATGGTATTGTGACTGAAGAGCACACGAATATACTGAGAGGGGGGGTGAATCAGTATATTAACAATTTTTAACTTTTTAAAAAAACTTTATTCAAACGTAACTTTAATTTACTTGAAAATAAACAATTGTGCACATAGAAAATAATTCTCCAAATAGTTTATTTTATTTATATAATAATGTTCTTTTACAATTTATGTGAGCACCAACCCACTGGAAGCACCAACCCCCAAATGCTGTTTTGTGACCACCAACCCACTGGAAGCACCAACCTCCAAACGCTGTTCTGTGAGCACCAACCCACTGGAAGCACCAACCTCCAAACGCTGTTCTGTGAGCACCAACCCACTATCTGAAGGCACCAACCTTGAAGCAAAGCACCTACTTCACTTCTGATTATAATTCTGAATTTCCACCTTTATATAGTTGCTTATTCAACTTGATGATGGATGCAATCTGCTCTTTTAAGTCAGCCAATATCTGAATATATAATTCTGTAATTTTTCTCTCCTTTACTCTATTGCTGTTCTTCTTTTTATTTCACAAATATATCTTATATCACTGTATATTCTGAATATATAAGCCTTGAATTCTTATATCTTTCTCTGCTCTTCTTTTCTATTTTATTCCATGCTGACTTGTTTTCAATTTCACAAAATGAATTGAATATTTATATATAAACTTTAGAAATGAAACAATGTGTCTTTTTAAGAGTTGTGCCTTTCCAATATGAAAAGGTGTCTATTATTAAAATATTATTAACTTAAAATAAGTTAATATTTTCTTTAATTATATTAAATAAAATTCTTCTCTTAATTAACTCTTTTTATATATGTCTTTGTTATTGACCGGGCGCTGCATATCATTAAAGTAATCAATGAAACATTTGAACATATCACTGCCAGTATCGAACCTCTGCCGCTTTTTATATAATTCTTCAAAGTCTTTGTTTAAACATCGATGATATCCTTCGAATATATATTTAAATATATTTGACCATAGAAAACTTCAAATATGCATGTGCTGTGTTTACGGCATCTTCAATGCTGCATATATATCTTTCGAAAATATAATACACGGTAAGTATATTGTTCTCTTTCGCTGATCTGGTTACGTATCTAGAAAACATCTGTATATCTTCGACAACAACTGTGCATATCTTCGATGAATATACCATCCTTCGAAAAGAAACTTACATCTGTTTTATTATACCCTGTATTCATTCTTTATATCGCTGCATATAATGTTATCTTCCATTAATATCTTCGACGTATGCTGAACACTTTTAACCGCTGTATATTATTTCAACCTTTAATCGCTGAAAGCAATAATCATTTTGCCGTTCTTGATAATATCCACCGTTCTCAATATTTTGCTGTTGCCTGTTGCCTTCGATACATTCTCTTTGCCATATGCATACGTTTTTGTTTTTATTATCTGCTGGCCAGAATACATAAATACGTATGTTTACTGATGTTCTCTGGATGTATACATATGTTCACTGTTACATTTTCTGAATATATAATCTCTGACTATAGACGTATTATATGCAGTTCAATATCAATATTTGTATGCTGTTTAATATAAAATGAAAACATCTTTTATGTATGATGTTCAATATCTGTATGTTGTTAATCTTCTTTATACATGCAATTATGTATGTCCTCTTTATATGTTCTTATAATGTATCATGACATCAATGACAATTTTCATCAATCTCCCCCTTTGTCATTGATGGCAACTAAATATATGATCTTGTTTGTGCATAGCTCCCCCTTAGTTCACTGTTTCTTTCATCTTCTATCTCTCCCCCTTTGTCATCAATGGCAAAGGTTTTCCAGGGCTAGAGACTAACTCCCCCTGAACACATGCTACTTAGTGAGATCCTTAATGAATGGATGAGAGTGATAGTACTCCCAATTTCTTCCTTAGGTACTCAAAAGTTTCCTTAGGAAGTGGTTTTGTGAAGATATCCGCTAACTGCTCCTTTGTATTAATATATTCCAACTTGACTTGCTTCTCTAGGACCTGTTCTCTCAAGAAGTGGTATTTGATTGAAATATGCTTTGTTTTGGAATGCATGACTGGATTTTTTGAAATGCTGATTGCACTTGTATTATCACAAAAAATGGGAATGGGATTCTCAAATTCAATCTTGATATCTCCTAGTGTTTGCTTCATCCAAAGCACTTGTGTACAACTAGCAACTGCTGCAACATACTCAGCTTCCGCGGTAGATAGTGTTACTGAACCTTGTTTTTTGCTTAACCAAGAGACTAGACTGTTACCAAGAAAGAATGCTCCTCCACTCGTACTTCTTCTATCATCAATATTGCCTCCTAAATCAGCATCTGTATAGGCAGTAAGTAAAAAATCTTTTCCTCTTGGATACCATAAACCAAGATCCGTAGTGCCCTTCAGGTACTTCAATATTCTCTTGACTGCTAGAACATGTGATTCTTTTGGCATTGCTTGAAATCTGGCTACAACAACAACTGCTTGCAGAATGTCAGGTCTTGTGGCTGTTAAGTACAACAACTTTCCAATGATAGATCTATATTGAGTTTGATTTACATCAGGGGATTCATCATTTTTGCTAAGCTTGCAACCTGTAATCATGGGAGTGCTGACCGGATTACAATCTTCCATCCCAAACTCTTTTAATATTTCTTTGATATACTTGCTTTGAGAAATGAATATTCCTTTACTTGTTTGCTCAATTTGTAATCCAAGAAAGAAGGATAATTCACCAAGCATGGACATCTCAAATTCTTGTTGCATATTCATTGAAAATTCTTTACACATTTTGTCATTTGCTCCTCCAAATATTATGTCATCTACATATACCACTACTACCAAAAGTTTGTTATTTTCAGATTTGATATATAAATTACTATCAGCCATACCTCTTTTGAAACCTTGATCTAGAAGATACCTGTCCAACCTTGAATACCAAGCTCTTGGAGCTTGTTTTAGCCCATAAAGAGCTTTTCTAAGTCTACATACAAGATCTTCCTTTTCTGAATATGCAAACCCTTCAGGTAATTCAACATACACTTCTTCTTCTAAGTCTCCATTTAAGAAGGCTGATTTGACATCCATTTGGTAGACCTTGAATGCTTTATGGCTTGCAAATGCTAAGAACATCCGGATTGCTTCTAATCTTGCAACTGGGGCAAATGTTTCTTCAAAATCTACTCCTTCTACTTGAGCATAGCCTTTACAAACTAGCCTAGCTTTGTTTCTTGTGACTTCTCCATTTTCATTCATTTTATTTCGAAACACCCATTTGGTTCCTATGACGTTTTTGTCTTTTGGTCTAGGAACTATTTCCCAAGTATTATTCTTCTCAATCTGATTTAATTCTTCTTCCATTGCTTTCACCCAACACTTGTCTTCACTTGCTTCTTTGAAGTCTTTTGGTTCTATTTTTGATAAGAGACAGATATGTGCACTTTCATTAGTATTGACAAATCTCCTTCTTGTTTGGACTTCTCCATCTGGATCTCCAAGGATCAAGTCTTCAGGATGGTTTCTTTGAACAAATTTTGATGGAGTCTTTGCTGGTGTTTTTGCTCTTGAAGGGGTCTTGGAAACTTCTTGCTCTAATTCTTCTTCCTCTTCATCTTTAGGGTCTTCTATTTCTTCACAAGTGCTTGGCACTTCATTATTTATCTTCTCAAATGATTTTCCTTCATCTATCTTTACATTTGCACTTTCAACAATTTTGTGAAGTCTCTTGTTGTAGCATCTATATGCTTTACTCTTGGAAGAATATCCAAGAAAAATTCCTTCATCTGCTCTAGCTTCAAATTTTCCCAAATCATCTTCATCTCGTCTTATATAGCATATACTTCCAAAAATTCTGAAATACCTGACTGATGCTGGTCTTCCTTTCCACAGCTCGTAAGGTGTCTTATCATGATTTATTCTTACTTGTGCCCGGTTCAAGATGTGAACTGCTTTATGTACTGCCTCCTTCCAAAAGGAATCAGCTATCTTGGATTCATTTAGCATTGCCCTTGCCATTTCTTGCACGGTTCTATTCTTTCTCTCTACAACTCCATTCTGTTGGGGAGTTCTAGGTGCTGAAAGTTGTCTTCTTATGCCATTCTTTTCACAATATTCATCAAATTCATGAGAAGTAAACTCTCCACCTCTATCCGTTCTAAGACATTTTATTTTAGCATCCATTTCATTTTCAACTAGTTCTTTGAAAGCTTTAAATTTGTCAAGAGCTTCTGATTTTTCTTTTAGGAAAGCTACCCAAGTCATTCTAGAGTAGTCATCAATAAATAATATGAAATATTTTTCTCCTTGTAGGCTTTTTGTCCTAGTTGGACCACAAAGATCTGAATGAATAAGCTCAAGTGGTTTTGATGTAGAATATTCCTTGTTTTTAAAGGTGTTTCTTGTTTGCTTCCCTAGTTGGCATTGTTTGCAAATGATATTTGTAGGTTTTGAAATCTTAGGTATATCTCTTACAGCTCCTTTATGACTGATTTTGACAATATTATCAAAGTTCAAGTGTCCTAATCTTTTGTGCCATAGCCAATTTTCATCTTCTTGTGCAAAGAAACAATTTTCATCATTCATTTCTTGCAAAACATATAAATTGTTTTCTGTCCTACAAGCATTAGCTATTAATTTTCCATCCTTTTTAATTTCACAACCTTTAGAATAGAAAGTCACATTATGCCCTTGATCACAAAGCTGACTTACACTTAGTAAGTTTTCTTTTAAACCTTTTACATACCAAACATCAGCTGTTTTTGTTTTGCCATGGTCTAGACTAAGAGTTCCCTTTCCTTTTATATAACGTTTTGAGTTGTCACCAAATCTCAC
The DNA here is from genome assembly GCA_027943335.1 of Chamaecyparis obtusa. Taxonomy (NCBI): domain Eukaryota; kingdom Viridiplantae; phylum Streptophyta; class Pinopsida; order Cupressales; family Cupressaceae; genus Chamaecyparis; species Chamaecyparis obtusa. The sequence goes on along the minus strand of BSBK01007037.1, from coordinate 340,424 downwards.
TGATCCTCCATCTGCTGGTTCAAAAGAAATGAATTTGCTTTTATCTCCTGTCATGTGTCTAGAGCATCCACTATCAACGTACCACCAATCCCTTTTATTTTGAGCATGTAGAGCTACTTGAACAAATAGTGATTTCTCTTTCTTTTTCCATACTTTCTTTTTGAGAGGATCTTCTTTCTTTTCTTGATTTGTAGGAAAGATAGTTCTACAATTGTGGGCAGCATGTCCAAAGTTGTTACACTTAGAACATAAAATATCATATTTAACCAATGGAGCAAAGGGATTTTGTATGCTGAAATTTTGAACATTCTTCACTTTGCTTCTGCAGTTTAAAGCTTTATGACCAAATTTGTTACAAGAGTAGCAATAACCATTGAATTGATAAGAAAAATGCTGTCTATAATATGGCCTTTTCCATTCATTCATATTTTGTCTAGGTATTCTACATTCAAGTGCTTTATGACCAAAATAATTGCAAGAGTAGCAATATCCATTAAATTTATGACTAGGTTTATGAACATTTTCTTCATCCTTCTTGTAGTTCTTCTTGTCTTCTTTTGAAGGTTCATTTATGACTGATTTGCTTCCTTCTTTTATGAAGCCTTTGAATGTATTAGTAGAGTTTGAATTTTCTTCAAAACCAACACCGGTTTTGCTGAAAGTTCTTCTTTGACTATCAATGATATCATTTAGTATTTCTGAGCCCTTTTTAAACTTGAGATTGTTAATGGTGCATTCCTTCAATTCTCTTTCTAATTTTTCAATTTCTAGCTTTAAATTTGCTTCAGATTGTTTAGCTTCTTCTAATTGATTCTTCAAATCTTCAATTGTATGTTCTGACTCTTCTGTTGCTTTCATAGCTTCCTCTTTGACTCTTACAAGTTTTCTTTTTAGTTTTTCATTTTGTTTATATGCATAATGAAGTTCTTCTTGGAGATCAATATCTTCTTCTTCATTACCTGATTCTTCTTCATAGCTATTATCGGAAATTGCTTCGGCCATAAATAGAATCTCATCCTCATCATCACTTGGGTATTCCTCGCTGCTTTCATCTGAAGAGCTGTCCCTTTTTGAATAAAAACTCCTTTTATTTTTGTTTTGATATTTTTTCTTCTTATTAAACTTGTTATTACTTTTCCATTTCTTCTTTGTGTGAGCTTGCTTTTCGTCTTCGCTTGAGTCATCTTCATTTTGAGGGCATTTGGAGGCGTAGTGTCCTATCTTTCCACAATTAAAACATTTGAAAGGAAACTTTCCTTTATATTTTCCACTTCCCTTTTTCAATTTTCTTAAGAAGTGTGCTTCAGCTTCATCGGTTTCACTACTTGAACTATCACTTGAAACTTGTTTTTTATTCTTGCCCTTTTTGGAAACTTTAAAAGATATTTCCTTTTTAGACTCTTTGCCTCCAATCCTCATTTCATAGGCAGTAAGGATTCCATGTAGCTCATCTTTAGTAAGGCTATCTAGATCTTTTCTTTCTTCGATTGCTGACACCTTAGCATCAAATCTAATAGGTAAGGACCTCAAGATTTTTTCAACTACTAGCTGTTCTTCTACTTCTTCTCCAAGGGCTTTTATTGCATTGACCACTTCATCAACACGGGAGAGAAATGAGGCTATGTCTTCATCTTCCTTCATTTTTAGACTTTCAAATGTGCTTCGGTGAGTCTGGAGTTTAGCCTTCTTTACGTTGTCGGTCCCTTCATATATATTTTTCAACTTGTCCCATATCTCTTTTGCAGATTTACAATGCATAACTTTTGTGAATTCGGAGTCGGCTAGATTACATAGAATAGCATGTTTTGCTTTCGCATTATTTTCACTTCTCCTTTTTCCGGCTGTATCTGTTGGTGGGTTTGCTGGTGGTGTATAACCATCTAGTACTGATTGCCAAACATCGAATCCAATAGCATTTAAAAATGCTTCCATCTTTATACTCCAAAATGCATAGTTTGTCCCATCAAAAATTGGTGTTTTATTCTGAAAGCTTTCAGCCATTTGTGCTCTTTAGATCTACCTTCAAGCGGTTAGGCTCTATAGAAGGAACCCGCTCTGATACCAATTGAAGAGCACACGAATATACTGAGAGGGGGGGTGAATCAGTATATTAACAATTTTTAACTTTTTAAAAAACTTTATTCAAACGTAACTTTAATTTACTTGAAAATAAACAATTGTGCACATAGAAAATAATTCTCCAAATAGTTTATTTTATTTATATAATAATGTTCTTTTACAATTTATGTGAGCACCAACCCACTGGAAGCACCAACCCCCAAATGCTGTTTTGTGACCACCAACCCACTGGAAGCACCAACCTCCAAACGCTGTTCTGTGAGCACCAACCCACTGGAAGCACCAACCTCCAAACGCTGTTCTGTGAGCACCAACCCACTATCTGAAGGCACCAACCTTGAAGCAAAGCACCTACTTCACTTCTGATTATAATTCTGAATTTCCACCTTTATATAGTTGCTTATTCAACTTGATGATGGATGCAATCTGCTCTTTTAAGTCAGCCAATATCTGAATATATAATTCTGTAATTTTTCTCTCCTTTACTCTATTGCTGTTCTTCTTTTTATTTCACAAATATATCTTATATCACTGTATATTCTGAATATATAAGCCTTGAATTCTTATATCTTTCTCTGCTCTTCTTTTCTATTTTATTCCATGCTGACTTGTTTTCAATTTCACAAAATGAATTGAATATTTATATATAAACTTTAGAAATGAAACAATGTGTCTTTTTAAGAGTTGTGCCTTTCCAATATGAAAAGGTGTCTATTATTAAAATATTATTAACTTAAAATAAGTTAATATTTTCTTTAATTATATTAAATAAAATTCTTCTCTTAATTAACTCTTTTTATATATGTCTTTGTTATTGACCGGGCGCTGCATATCATTAAAGTAATCAATGAAACATTTGAACATATCACTGCCAGTATCGAACCTCTGCCGCTTTTTATATAATTCTTCAAAGTCTTTGTTTAAACATCGATGATATCCTTCGAATATATATTTAAATATATTTGACCGTAGAAAACTTCAAATATGCATGTGCTGTGTTTACGGCATCTTCAATGCTGCATATATATCTTTCGAAAATATAATACACGGTAAGTATATTGTTCTCTTTCGCTGATCTGGTTACGTATCTAGAAAACATCTGTATATCTTCGACAACAACTGTGCATATCTTCGATGAATATACCATCCTTCGAAAAGAAACTTACATCTGTTTTATTATACCCTGTATTCATTCTTTATATCGCTGCATATAATGTTATCTTCCATTAATATCTTCGACGTATGCTGAACACTTTTAACCGCTGTATATTATTTCAACCTTTAATCGCTGAAAGCAATAATCATTTTGCCGTTCTTGATAATATCCACCGTTCTCAATATTTTGCTGTTGCCTGTTGCCTTCGATACATTCTCTTTGCCATATGCATACGTTTTTGTTTTTATTATCTGCTGGCCAGAATACATAAATACGTATGTTTACTGATGTTCTCTGGATGTATACATATGTTCACTGTTACATTTTCTGAATATATAATCTCTGACTATAGACGTATTATATGCAGTTCAATATCAATATTTGTATGCTGTTTAATATAAAATGAAAACATCTTTTATGTATGATGTTCAATATCTGTATGTTGTTAATCTTCATTATACATGCAATTATGTATGTCCTCTTTATATGTTCTTATAATGTATCATGACATCAATGACAATTTTCATCAGTGACCCTTATTTGAACAATGATCATAGTAGACTTATTTTGTCATTTATGGAAAGACATCTAGTTTTGTAGATGTCTCACGCATAAATTTCTCAATGTCTTCCATCTACATTATTTCTAGTTCTTGAACATAATCAATTAATAATGTTGCATTATCCACAACTTTGATTATATTTTTGTATGAGTCTACTATTATTCATGTACACTTGTCAAATTTAGTCTCCAAGAAATCATTTGAGGCCACTGAAGCAATTGGGCTCATAACAATGATGCTTGACTCTTTGTCAGAGGTATCCATAGGTTGAATGGTATGCTGCAAAGTTTAAAAAAAATAACAATATATGGAAATAATTAGAATAACTATGTTGCATTTCTATTTGCAACTTTCCATGTTACTTATAGTGGAATAGTATGTATAATGTGTGGAAATTTTGTTCTTTAAATTAATAAAAATTTGGGTATCAAAACATGTATGATTTTTGATGTCCACCAATTCACTACCTAGAGATCTCCCTTCGATCATCCCCTCCTCTAGCTCGTATGGTGAGTTCTATGTCCACACACCTGTTGGACTGTTTGGAAAGAAAGGAACAACAAGATATTCAGGGAGTCTATTTGCCCGCCCGAAGCTTGCCTCTATCTCAGAACCAACCTCCTCTGCAAGAATGCTAATGTGGCTAAGTGGAAACTCCCCTCGACACCCCCCTCTGCCTGGGAAATTAGAATGGCTGATACCTAGAACCTTTTGATTGGTTTCTCGAAGTTTGATGACTCAAAGTTGAAGGCTACAAAAGCTACCTGATGGGTTACCCCACAAAGAGGCTGGACCAAATTAAATTTTGATGGTGGGGCTAATAATCTCACCCAGGGTGGGGGAGGTGTGCTAAGAGACCATAATGGCACTTGTCTCTTGGCTCTCTTATCTCCAAAGTGGTGGTGGAGGCTATCAAAATTAGTGTTAATGTGTAGTGGGGTGTTAGCACCATTATTCTAGAAATCCATGAGCTTTTGAACAATCTCCAATGCATATTTATATCCCACACCTATAGAGAGAGAAATGCGATGGTAGATTTGATGGCTATTATTGGTCTTGTGCAAACCAAGCTAAGAAGTTGGGAGGAAATTAGTGAGCTACCTTGGGAAACCCAGCAGCTGATTAGGTGGGAGAAAAATGATGTCGTTAATGTTTAAAATGTGCCAAGCTGTCAATTTTGCTAAAGACCCTACCTTGATTACGTGTCAGCGTAAGATGATGATCTTTTTCATTATGAATAAGTATGCCCAAAATTCCATAAAGGATGATAATTTCCTTTCATCTGAATACGTATGGAAAGATAGCTGCCCGCATCAACAGGTTTTTTTGGTTAATAAGGACACTAAGTGCAACTCTGGCGTAATTGCTAATTATGGCATCTAGAGATCTGATGGATACCATCATACAGAGCCTGGGTCCCTAAAAACCACCCAAGGCATGCCTTTTGAGTATATTTTACCCTTTAAATGGTTAAATCAAAACAACCAATTTTATGCTCTATTTCACGAAGCTCGGCCCTGGAATTCTAAGGAAAATCTAGCCCAAGATAAGGAGATTATCGACATGGGAGGCAATAATTTATGCATTGAACTTGATAAGATTGATGAGGCATTCAGTTTCAACCCTCTGGTGACCCACTACTATAAGGAAAGTGGTATCTGGGGTTTGATAGAGCGTATGAAGGGAGGGCATGATCAGCAATTATCCAAGCAATTTTTGTCTTCCTGGAACAATAGAAAAGTTTCTGTTGGAGGTATTCACTTCCAAATTAACGAGGAAGTTATTGCTCAGGTGATAGGTCTCTTACAGGAGGGAAGAAAATATATAAAAACCAGCAGGACGTAGGACCTCACCAGCCTCAACCAATTCTTCAAGGCGGGGGAGATTCCTTTTGAAGAAGTTTGGAGGCTTCAACCACAAGGAGCTCCCGAAGTTCTAGCCCAAGCTATGCCTCATTGTGATGAAGTATTTCACCTTGGAAGGTAAATTTACAGTGTTCTACTATTACCATTTACCTTTCCTCAATCATATCAGGAATACGAATCTCATATCCATTCCCTTTTACCCCCTTCATTCTATTGAAAGTAATATTCTGGATATTAGGGAAAACCCTGAAAAGTGGATCCCTATTCTCCACTAGGGCCTCTTGCTCTATCTTTATAACTTCCATAAGGCCATTTGGCCTCTGCCCCAAGCTCCCCCTATTATCCAAGAGGTCACCTAGGAGGATTCTCCTTTGAAAATTGACAATCCCACCCAATCTGCCTCCCTCGGGGAAATCCTAGAAATGATATAGTCCCTAAAGAAGGAAAAAGATGCAAAAGATGCTTGAAAAACCCTTTTAAAAAGGTGGAGAACCTTGAAGAATCCCACGTTTTTGAGTCCTTAGATGCTAAAAATTTGAAGGAGATGGACAGTACCCTTGAGACCCAAAGGAAGCCAAAGAAATAGAGGATTTTGGATAGCCAGGTTAAGTTAGAGGTGGATTTGGGAGGCTCTGTCCGCCTCTCATATAGAATTGCTATGGAGATATGCAAAAATAGAATCAGGGAAATGACGTCGAAGGAGAAGTCCCCTTTAGATAATGTTTCCCATTCCATTGAGTCAATTGAGGGCTCTTCTGATGAACACCCGAGCTTGCGCAGGACTAGCACTACTCCCCCATGAACCCCCAACAAACTAGGTAGATCCCCCGAAGCATGACCTTGCCCTCGGCCTCCCCCCATGATCACCAGACCAATTCCCCCACTACTGAGTACAACCCTATGTCTCTGGATGGTATTGACAGGCTTAAAGGCTCCCTTAAGATGAAGTTCTCAAAACTAGACAATGAGATATTAGGCATGAAATAGGAAATGCAGGACATCAAAAACCGCATCATGGATACTAACAAGTTTTCTCTTAAGGTCATACGTGCATCGGCTGTGACCCTTTATAATGTGTAGGAAAAGTTGGTTGGCAGCAAACTGGAGGTTGACAAAGACAACAAAGACCTTTTCCTGTTCCTGCAGGAGGAGTGGGATATGACCCTGATGTCCAAACATCTGGGTAGGAGATCTTAGCTTTTTCTTCTATCATGAGGTCTTTATTTTTCATTGGGCATGTTGGCCCTAGGTTTTCTATGATGCTTTACTATTTTAAAGATAGTTTGTCTAGTTCCTAGTCTAGCCCTGCATGGCACGATACTGTTATTTTGAGTGCTACTTTTGCTTAAGATACTCTGGTTCATTTTTCTTGAAAAGAACTATTTTATTTGTTTTTGATAGAGGTAGATTAGACTTTGATTTTTTTGTTGACAAACTGCTGATGAAATGCTTTGACTAGTGCTATCAATATGTCGTTAATGTGCTTCTAGTCCTTCTATACCATGGGCCAGCACCTTCTTGCTACTTTTATCTATCAAAAACATGTATGATTTTGATTATTGATACACATTGAAGCAAAAGTGAACACAATTTCCAAATATCATATACTAATTTATTGTTTAAGAATAATTGAGAACAATTTTAACATGAAACAACAAATGAAACAAAATAACAAATGAAATGAGGAGATGCTCTTTTATAATATGAGAGCATCTCTTCATATTCCCTATAAGGTTCCTTTTCTAGTTCCTTTGCCTCTTTAAATTCTAAATTTAATTTTTTTTTAAATTTTTTAATTTATTCTTCATCCATGTGGCACCACTATTTTTTCTGGACCTATTATTTTAGGCCCCATTATTTTGGCCTTTCCAAGCCAACTATTATTTTGACCAGCTATTAATTTATGCTAATGATGTAAAAAATAAAAACTATTAAAATATTAATGCTAAAGAAAATATTTTAAAAAAATGTAACAATTAAGAAACAAAATAAATTAAACAAATGTATGCTTAATCTAATTTTAAAAACTATTAAGATTAATTAAATACAAATTTTATTAACATGACGATATTGTCATACACATTTTAATGTTTGAAATATAGTGTCATTTTCTTCCATGTTTCAAATATATTACTACATAAACATTAATATTTGAAATATATTTTTATTTAAAAATATTAAAATAAAATAGATAGTTAATGTAAAATGTCAACAATAATTCTAATTCTTTTAGTTTGTTAAATGAAATATTTAAGAAACTAAACAAATTAAAGTAATGTAAAACTGAAAACTATTTGAAATGCAAAACTTAATATAAAATAAAACTTATTTAAAATAAAAATCTAAATCTATAATGCAAACTATTTCAAATACAAATCTAGATCTTAAAAGAAACTTATTTAAAATGAAAATCTAAATGAAACATACAAATCTAAAACAAACATGTAAATGTAAATGAAACGTGCAAATGTAAATCAAACGTGTAAATCAAAATGAAACTATTTTAAATGCAAATATAAATAAAACATACTAATCAATTGAAACAGAATCTATCGAAAACTAAAATACAAAACAACAATCTCACTTGCAAAAACTTGCTCCAAAATTCAATATACTCTTGGCTCCTCCAAAACTCTCCACTTCTTCGTACAACAAATAAAATTAGGAAACATTCTTTTATAATCTAAGAGCATCTCTTCATATTCTCCAAAAGGTGCATTTTCTAATTCCTTTGCATCTCCAAATTCCAAATTTAAATTTAATTTTTTTTAATCTTTTAATTTATTCTTCATCCATGTGGTGCTTAATTTTTTCAGGTCCTATTATTTTAAGCCCCATTATGTCGGCCTTTCCATTTATCTTCCTATTATTTTGGCCTTGTAATGTAAAATGTTAATAACAATTCTAATTTTTTTAGTTTGTTAGATGAAACATTTAAGAAGCTAAACAAATTAAAGTAATGAAAACTGAAAACTATTTGAAATGAAAAACTTAATATAAAATAAATCTTATTTAAAATGCAAATCTAAATCAAACATGCAAATATAAATGAAACATATAAATCTAAATCAAACATGCAAATGTAAATGAAACGTGCAAATGCAAATCAAACATGCAAATAAAAAATGAAATATGCAAATATAACTAAAACATAATAATCAATTGAGACTAAATCTATGGAAAATTAAAATACAAAACAACAATCTCATTTGCAAAAAACTTACTCTAAAATTCAATCTACTCTTGGCTCCTCCAAAACTCTCTACTTCTTTGTACTCTACAAAATAACAAATAAAATGAGAAGATGCTCTTTTATAATCTGAGAGTGTCTCTTCATATTTCCTAAAAGTTGTCTTTTCTAATTCCTTTGCCTCTCCAAATTCAAAATTTAAATTTAAATTTTTTTTAAAGAAATTAGTTTATTCTTCATCCATGTGGCGCCCTATTTTTTTAGGCCCCATTATTTCAGCCTTGACATTTGTCTTCCTATTATAAAATATCTATATATATTTACACACACCCACATATATATATTTATATATAATTATAAATATTATAAAATATTAATATAGATTTATACATATTTATATATTGATAAATACTTTATATATTTATACACATTTATATAAATATTTATATACATTTATACATATTCATACACATCTATACATATTTATTTATGCACATTTATAAATAGATATAAACACTTGAATACACATTTACACATTTATAAATAGTTATATACATGTATAAATATTTATACATATCTGTACTGATTTATACATAGAATCTTAAATTGTTTTAAAAATAAAAATGTATGCACATGAGAACACATAATAATTGAAATAAAAAAATTATTTGAAGACATAATGTGAATAATAAATTTAAAAAATTAAAAAGTATGCCCATTAACACATATACACATTGAACATAAAGTATTTTCAAGTTTAAAAATGCACACTCCGCATAAATTTAAACACCCACACTATAAATTGAAATGGAAAAATGTTCAAATTATCACATACACTTCACATAGATCTAAACAAACACGCATATGTAAAAAAAAAATACATATATACATGAATTGAATGTCAAACAATGTTCCCACACACAATTCCAAACATGCTTCACACAAGCACAACAACACAAAAGAAACACTAGTTCAAAAATTGTCAAAATATATACACCCACATAAAGTATATGCAAAAGTTATAAAATGTGCTAAATTTAAAACACCATTCATATCCATGCAAAGAAACCTCAATGGAATGTCAAATTTACTTCAACACACACATATCACATAGTGAATGTAAAGTTTAGTTGAAAAATAAACAGCACATAAAGTTAGCTTTTAAACATAGACACAACGAAAGTAATTAAACACATACATATATGCATTCATTCACACAAAATTGACATTATTACACACTGCGCAAAATTTGTTTAAAATGCCACCTAGAAACAAAACAAGTGGACTTTGCAAACATCACAAATTTAAAACATACGTCATACAAGGTGATTAGTTGATAGCTCAAAAATACACAAAGTAAATAAAAAATTAACTTTCAAATTTGGAAACAAAACTCATATAAAATTAGTTTCAAAGTTGTAACATATTTCACAAAAAAATATGAATAATTTCACAAAAAATAGTTATAACACACGCTTGTATAAATTCTAAGTTCAATAATGTCAAACTTCAAATGCACACAAAATGAACCCCAAAGTTCAAACACACTTCACACTATAGTTGAAACATACATCATAAGTTATCCTCAAAGTTACTACACTCTTCACACAGAGTGAATGTGAAAGTTCAAATATATATGCACATGTCCAAGTAAAAAAATGTGAATGCCAAAATTCAAACATACAAGATAGCTGAATTTTAAAATGAATACATTCTTAATATAAAGTGAAACATGAAAATTTAAATTTGCACACACATTTCCCATACGATTTATAAAAGAAAACAAAGTGATTATCAAAGTTAAAACACATTTCACATATGATTTACAAAAGCAAATAAAGTGATTATCAAAGTTAAAACACATTTCATATATAGTTAGTATGATTCACACTTGATTTGTTCAAATGTACTTTTTAAACATATACAAAATAAATGTTAAAATTTAAATATTAATGTAAGTGAATGTAAAAATTCAAAGACATTTGACACAAATTAAATTATTTCATAAATTATTCATAAATATACTGATAGAAAATGCCAATGACCTCAAATAAATTGACAGATTTTAGCAAATAAGTCACACTAGGAACCGGACGAAAGAATTTATGAATATTGCATATTTGATTTATAACTTAAAAAATAGTAAAAAATTGTTTCACTACAACTACAAATCATTCTTAACCTGAAGTGTATTTCAGATTAACTTTGCAACCGCAAACTAAGAGAATTATGGCACAAACAGACTAGAAATTGCAACTGAGTATATTTCAGAGTATATTTCAGATTCAAGAGGGTGAAAAGTTGGCAATTGCATTTGATAATGTCAATGAAAAATGTTAGAATGAGTGAAGATGGGCATAAGAATGTAATGCTAGAAATTCAAAGTAATATATCTAAAAATCATTTGAAAGAGAAGGAAATGTTGGATACAGAGGATGGGTGATAGGGATGATCTCAATAGTCATCCTGAATGATGATTTTTTCACATTGTCTCACAAAAGAAAAAATCAAAAAATGATGATTTGGTTGTAGCAGGAGGTGTAGAAAATTATGAAGCCTATTGCAAAGTTTATTGAAAACCTAATTTTTATTAGAAAGATGCAGGTTTCTTATTCGAAATTAATTCAAAACACACAAATCACAAAGCATCCCAGTCGAAGGATGGCAGATTCAACTGCTTGCATGGATTTTCGTCTGCTGCCAATGGAGCAACCTCATAACAACTCTTATACAAGTAAGATAAGACATTGGCAGTTAATTTGTTTTCTCAGGCATGATTTTTTAACTTCTCAGAACCAAAAAATAAAATTATTTTTTTTCTCAGGCACTGATGCAGAAGTGGAACAATCTTGGGGTTTTAAGAAAGTGGAAAGTTACAGAGGAGCAAGGCAACTATAATTTTTTTGTCTTTCAATTGGAACAAGGCTATTGTGTCTGTCAGATGAATAAACAATTTAGTCTGCAGTTAAGAGATCTGTTGGGTTTAGGAGGAGCAGAATAGAAGCATAGAAGCTGAGATCTAATCCATGATCTGGTGGCTGGTGGCTAATGAGGAAAAAGATTATATTTCCATTCGTCACAAGTTTGTATTGAAGTTAAAAAACCTATATAAGGTGAATACGTTGACTTTAACCATCCCAAATGAATGGTATAGGTTTATTAGAATTCTATAATCTACAAAGGCATTTGATATAATAATCTAAGGTTCTTAGAGCCCTCCATAATCTTGAAATAGAAAAACAATACTTGAGAAAGGGTATATTTGGTCCTTCCAACACTAGAATTTCACTGCAAGTGATAAACCTAAGAAAAAGTCATTTGCAACATCGCCAATGAATATTTAAAATGATTGTTTAAATTTTGGTGGTTCGCTTGTTTAAAATGATCTGTTGAAATGAATTTAATAGTTCCATTTTACCATTGGTTTCTGTAGCTGTGGTATATTTTTAGTTCTCTGTAATCTTTCCTCTTAATGTTGTTTCCTTTGCTTACCCTTAGACACAGAGATTGAGACTTTCTATTTTTAAGCAGGACAGATATGCATTTGTCGATCTGTGAAAATGAACAAGAAATGAACACTGAGCAACTCAACGTCGAGTTGAGCGAGAACCAAAGTTCTATGGCAGAGTTGGAATGGTATAAAATGCTTTGTACGCATAAAAACATCTTCTATTATGATGCTTTCAAACAGCAGGATGACAAGCAAGGCATTCATGTATATATGGATAGAATAAAGTTGAAAAATTTCTAGGATGGCATCGTTGGAAAAGAAGAGATTCACGAATTGCCTAGTGACTTCCAAACCAGAAATAAATGGATCAATGCTGGTCCTTGAAAATTGCATACCACAACAGATAAGGAAAACAAAAGCTATTTACATGTCCTATCAAGAATCTTAATGGAAATTCTACAGACAAACAGGGTATCGATTTCAAGAAAAAATTCTTAATGTAGTGGAACTTTTTTTATAAACCCATCTTCCTAATCGAATAAATTTTGGATTTAATAGTCGATGCAGAACGAAATCATTGCAAAAGCAATTTGGGCATAAGTATTTGATAAATACCTGGCAATATGATTGAAGCTCCCAGCCCTTGTCTATTTTTCATTTCTCCCATTGATCCCCTGAAATACTCATCCAATCTCCTTTTCTTCCTTTTCTGTTACAACTAGTAAACAATTGAAGCCCATTCACCATGTAACAGAGTACTTCTTCAGGGCTTCCCCATAATTCAACCTAGAACACTCACACGCAAACCCATTAAAACAACTCCTCCAAGAATTAACCAAAACACTCAATACGCAATTCTAATCAACCAAAACATTAAAACTTTCAGCAAATCCAATGCAAATGGATACTGGATCCACCGTTAAATCCATTGCAGACATATGAGTGTAATGATGATCCATTGCAGATTTTCTTGCAGAGAGCTGATACTATTTCAGTCAGCCCAAATCAATCACCAATTACAGTTAATGTTCTTGAAGAATCAATACAGCCATGAGATTTCAAGCGTCCAATCTCATCTATCTAACAGGCAAATTAAACATTCTTTTCCCCTTCCTCCTTTTCAATCTCCTCCCTCGCCATCGCCATTGACAGTTAACCTAAGAATTTCACTGCAAGTGATAAACCTAAGAATATTTAAAATGATTGTTTAAATTTTGGTGGTTCGCTTTATTAGTTATTACACCTCAAGATCTGTTGAAATGAATTTAATAGTTCCATTTTACCATTGGTTTCTGTAGCTGTGGTATATTTTTAGTTCTCTGTCATCTTTCTTCTTAATGTTGTTTCCTTTTCTTAACCCTTAGACACAGAGATTGAGACTTTCGATTTTTAAGCAGGACAGACATGCATTTGTCGATCTGTGAAAATGAACAAGAAATGAACACTGAGCAACTCAACGTCGAGTTGAGCGAGAACCAAAGTTCTATGGCAGAGTTGGAATGGTATAAAATGCTTTGTAAGCATAAAAACATCGTCTATTATGATGCTTTCAAACAGCAGGATGACAAGCAAGGCATTCATGGATATATGGATAGAATAAAGTTGAAAAATTTCTAGGATGGCATCGTTGGAAAAGAAGAGAATCACGAATTGCCTAGTGACTTCCAAACCAGAAATAAATGGATCAATGCTGGTCCTTGAAAATTGCATACCACAACAGATAAGGAAAACAAAAGCTATCTACATGTCCTATCAAGAATCTTAATGGAAATTCTACGGACAAACAGGGTATCGATTTCAAGAATAAATTCTTAATGTAGTGGAACTTTTTTAATAAACCCATCTTCCTAATCGAATAAATTTTAGATTTAACAGTCGATGCAGGACGAAATTATTGCAAAAGCAATTTGGGCATAAGTATTTGATAAATACCTGGCAATATGATTGAAGCTCCCAGCCCTTGTCTATTTTTCATTTCTCCCATTGATTCCCTGAAATACTCATCCAATCTCCTTTTCTTCCTTTTCTGTTACAACTAGTAAACAATTGAAACCCATTCACCATGTAACAGAGTACTTCTTCAGGGCTTCCCCATAATTCAACCTAGAACACTCACACGCAAACCCATTAAAACAACTCCTCCAAGAATCAACCAAAACACTCAATACACAATTCTAATCAACCAAAACATTAAAACTTTCAGCGAATCCAATGCAAATGGATACTGGATCCACCGTTAAATCTCATTTGAAGTTCAAATAATGCACCCCGGCAGACATATGAGTGTAATGATGATCCATTGCAGATGCTCACTGATAGATTTTCTTGCAGAGATCTGATACTATTTCAGTTAGCCCAAATCAATCACCAATTACAGTTAATGTTCTTGAAGAATCAATACAGCCATGAGATTGCCAGCGTCCAATCTCATCTATCTAACAGGCAAATTAAACATTCTTTTCCCCTTCCTCCTTTTCAATCTCCTCCCTCGCCATCGCCATTGAGAGTTAACAATTAACAATGAAATTCTGCCACAAGTTTAACAGTCCTCCCTCGCCATCGCCACTGACAGTTCACAATTAAAACAGTTTCCTATCATTGCCCAATATTTGTTTAAAAACAGAGCATCTCCAACGGTAACATGTTTTTAAATTCAACCGTACATGATCTTTTTTAAAATTCGAAATTCTTTTTTTCTCTACACTAATATGGAATGTTTTTTCGAACACTAAATATAAATTAAAAAATTCCAAAATATTTTTTTAAATTATTCATTCATCTATTCAAATGTAAAAAAATAAATTGGAAAATAGACTGAAATCAATTAAATATTTTTTCTAATACAAAAAACATTAAATAAATTAATTACAAAATGATTTAGAATTAAAAATTAATTCTAAAAAAAATTAATTGAGAAGGAAAGGTTGTGAGGCTTGAAGTTTCAATAAATTTTTTATTGGTGGCGAATTATTAAATCTAAAATATTCACAAATTTTAAATTCACGTGAAAAATTCTGTCTAAATTTCAATAAAATTATAATTGAGTTGACAAAAGAAAATCAAATAATATAAACAAAAATATTTAAAATTAATATGAATTTGTATGTTAAATTATTTATTATTAAAACTAAAAATATTTGTGCATGTCTTATATAGCATACATATAAAACTTCCTATAAAAGATAGAATTCCACATCACTTAGGATTTGATTTAATTTAGAAGCAATTTGATAAAAAACATAGGTTTTCTCATCAATACTATTTTGATTTAATTTAGTTGTAGAAAGGAAGTCCCCATCATCATTGATTTTTTTATTTAATTCAACACATCAAATGTATATCATCATGGGTCTTTAAGATATGCACAAATATCATGTTTCACATCTACTATTTGATTATTGTATGTTAAACTAAATAAAAATCTAGTCAAGATGATGGAGGACATCCTTTATGATGATGAACTCCTCCTCAATATCCTTTTCAAAGTGGTTCAAAGTAGGAAATGTTTGTTGGAGACATTGAGGCAAAACACACTTGTAAGGGGCTAAGGCAAACAAGTGTGTGAGAAAGGATGAGGCCAAGGGCGTTGGTGTTCCTTTTCTAGGTCTAACAGTAGGGTTTTTTTCCCTCCATATTGAAACAAAAATCTATGGTGTTTTAAGGATGATATTTTAACTCATTTTATAGTAGACCATATGGTTTCAAAGGTAGTCTTAATTCTTCCTAGGAAATTGTGAGGGTTATGGACGTGGTTGATGCTTCTCATATAAAGATTTCATAGTTATCTCACAAGTATGATGATTTTTTTGTCTTAATGATGTCCTTAAAGGCGTTCAAAGGTTCTATGCAAGTTGGAGGATTGTGGTGGGTTATTGTTTCTTCTTTGGATTGTGTTGACATGGATGGGCATCTTGTTATACCTATTTTTGTTAATTTTATTTTTGTGATTTCTTATGTATGTGTGGTTAGGACTTTGAGGAAGTGTAGATCTAAATAGATTTTAACGATTCTGTTTTGGGTCAGTCCAGTGCTCGGCTGAGGTGCTTGATTACTAGGAAAAGGATTGTTGTAGAATCCTTCTTGGTGGCCCCTAGTATGGGTTTGACTAGTCTTATTCTTCAAACTTAATCTCATAGTTTTGACTTGTGGAAGAAAATATTCTAGTTTTCTATTTGTGTTTATTTTCCTAAATTTCCCTTGAATTTTGGAATGTTAAGGTTTTTAGGAGTTTTCCCAATTCTCTTGGGAAATATACTACTATTGCAAAGGTAACTTTATTTATGAAGCTCTTTTTATTATATATATATATATATATATATATATATATATATATATATATATATATATATATATATATATATATATATATATATATATATATATATATATATATATATATATAGTGTGCTTGTGGTTCTAACTCTCTCCTCTAAATTTGGGAAGTGGGTGCACAACAAGTTGAATTTGAAGACTTCATTATTTTTCAAGATTGCAATATAGTGGATCATGCACATAATTTCTTCTTTCCCTTTGTACAATGGATCATGAATCTTCAAAATGCCTAAACTTATCTAATAAAAATAGTATGACATGTACACTTGTAATATGATTCAATTACATCTATATTCACTTTTATTCAAATTAAAATAATTTTTAATAAATTATTTAATTCAATTACAAATGACATTATGAACAAGTAACTCATTGCACACTTAGCTATTAATTATAATGTTGTCCTAAAGTTTTCTTTCTTTATTCTGTGAAAGTATCATTTTCTCTATGAATCTTGGCCTTTAAGATCATGTACTCTTCTTCTTGATGGGAACTCAAGGCCCATAATATACTTTGTCTATTAATATATTGGAGGAACTAGCATCTGCGAGAATTAAACTAATCATATATAAGTAAAAGGGTAAAATATGAAAGACATACATCACATCACAATTATTTACATAGAGGAAAACCATTCTAGGAGAAAATTTGCACCTAAAAAATACTCCATGTCATTTATTAACTAATGATTAAAATAGACTTGTAGAATCTAAGCCTTCACAAGAGTGTCGCCAATAAGAGATCAAAATTTATTCTAGTAGCATAATAATACTTACAAAAGTCTCTATTAAGATCTATATTTTAAACACCCAATAAATAGGAGAACTAATACAAGAAAATATCAAATGGTAATTAGGAATCTATTATCTAAAACAATCCAACAATACAATGCACAAATTGTAAGTTCAAGATTAAATAATCAAATCATAATTTATGTACACGTGATAAAAATAACATATTATTTTCACCTATCTAATGTTTATCATAATTCACTCACCAACTTGGACAATTCATTTCAGATCTATTATCTCCATTCAAATATGTTGTATACCATGTTAATTATGGTGAAAATGGGGACCATCAGTCTTAGCATTGTAACTAGAGATCAAACATACTCCCATAAATCATTTCATTAAGGGAGTAATTAAATTTCCCTAGCTCTAAACCAATTGAGATAGGTACAAGTTGGGAATGAATGAATGTGATAGAATTATCCTCTTGTTATTGATTCAATGTGATTGGATAAAATGCAACAAAAAATAGGTGTACAGGTACATTAAATTGTAGACTTATGAACATAAAAAATAAGTTAGAGGTCTAATATAACAACTTTGAATACAATTCTAAGAAGATGAATCAAAGAGGAACATGTTTCATTGAAATTTGGCCTCAAAATGGTAGGAGTATTTTGGTAAGCACCATAATGCTAGTGATTTCTTTAATACTGATCTATCACACATGGATTTGGACTTGAGATGTTTATCTAACCCTTCCTTTAATATTTCTTATAAAATGTATTATAATAATTTATTGTGCATGAACTATTTTCTAATTGACAGCTTCCTACTAATTTTTTCAATATCTAATTCTTCCAAGTCACAATTCATACATCTTGGATCTACAAAACCTTTCTCCTAGATCTAAAAACCCGCTTGTAAGAGGCATAAAAATGGTGTTTGTGTTGTAAAAGTTCTTTCCTTATTTAAGCCCCATGGATTCAATCTTCATGCAACAATAATGTCTAAAATAAACCTTGAATCTAAACTAAAGAATGTTAGATCACAATGATATACCTTCTCCAATGGATTCTCCTTGTCTTGAAGCCACCATGAAATTTGATGATGCTAATAATATCGATCATATATGTCTCCACTCATGGAGGAAACATATAAATTTAATCATGGATGTCATATTCAATGCTTGAATCCTTCAATGCGATAACTCCTCCTTTGTAGCCTTGAAAATGATTGAAGTGCTTGCTTGTATGCTTGATGAGAGACATGAATTCCTTGAACTGTGATGTTCAAATAAGTGGGCCTCATGAAATGTTTTGAATATTTTCAAATCATATTGATGCAGATAGTATTTTCCCTCACCATTTTCCAACCATTAAAATATTCAAAATTGGGCACTTTTAATTCATGATCCTTACTAGAGAAGGCTAGTTTAAAATCTGGAAAAGTGACATTCATTTTGTGCAATATTTTAATAGGAACAAAGACATGTTGGACCCCAAGGAGTTGGAAGCTTTGAGCTAATATGCCAATAATCTAAAAATTGATACATAACATGGAAGTGGTTGGGCTAGGGAGACAAAAAGCTCTAATCTAAGGTTTGGTTTAAGTGCAATAAATGTCCTAGAAGATATTTTCCTTGGCTATGATACTGTTACATGTGGCTTGACAGGAGGCAACAATAGTGAAAATAATCCTTGGAGTATCTAACTATATGACCTATATACATCATTTTCTTTTGTAAGCAATATGTGAATAGTGTTATACATATGTGATAACAGGCTACAAACTGATATAAGGCAAGGCCCATTTTGCAAGGATGTATGTAAAAACAACTATAATGTTGGTACTATATGACATCTGATAGTATAATTTCCATGAAAGTAAATGGTTGGTAATGTGTAACTTCTTTGAAATATTTTAATATATAAAAAAATTGGGCACTTTTGGCTAAACATTGGTGCCCAACACCATTTCCCACTAGGACTGGGGGGCTAGGAACCCTAGTCTAGTCTTAGAGGGTTGGACTAGGGAGAGAGAAAGGTACTATTCTTGTAAAATCAAACATTGATTTGATAAATATTAGTTAGATCTAGGAGCATGGAAACATAGCACTAAATTGAAGCCTAAGTGAGCATGGAATTATATAAAGATACAATTTATGACACTAAACCAAGTTATAAAATCACACCTAATTTATTCCTAAATATAGTAAGCTACTATTCTTGTAAAATAACACCTTGAGTTTAGAAATATTAGTTATACCTAGGGGCATGGAAACAAAGCACAAAAGTTAAAAGCCTAAGTGTCCATGGAATTATATAAAGATACAATTTATGACACTACACCAAGTTATAAAATCCCACTAATCTAGTCCTAGAGCTGGGTTGGAAAGAGGATAGGGAGCTAGATAGGTATTATGCTTGTAAAATCACACCTTGAGTTAAGAAATATTAGTTAGATCTAGGGAAATGGAACCAAAGCACTAAAGTGAATCCTAAGTGAGCATGAAATTATATGAAGATGTCATTTATGACACTACACCAAGCTGTAAAATCACACCTAATTTAGTCCTAGATCTAGAAAGGTACTAGATGCTTGTAAAATCACACATTGAGTTGAGAAATATTAGTTAGATCTAGGGGCATGGAAACAAATAGCTAAAGTGAATCCTAAGTGAGAATGAAATCACAAGAAGATATAATTTACGACATTGCACCAAGTTATAAAATTACACTAATCTGATCCTAGAGGGTTGGAAAGAGGCAAGGGAGCTAGAAAGGTACTATGCTTGTAAAGTCACACCTTGAGTTGAGAGATATCATTTATATCTTGGGATATGTAAACAGAGTGCTAAAGTGAATCCTAATTGAGCATTTAATTATATGATTCAATACAATTTATAACACTACACAAGTTATAAAATGTTCAACAAATTAATTGCCTTGCAACTTATTTTTAAAGAGGGCTAAATGGTTTGACTTGGAGCTATGAACCATTGAGGCCACAAATGAGGGGCCTCATCTCAAATGAGTTTTGAACCTTGATGGAAAGAAAAAAACACAACTTAACCATCACAACATGCCACTATTGGAAATGGTCTTGCAACATTTTAATATTTCATTGATATTTATATATTTCCAATGTGGGAGGCCCTACTTTCAAAGACCATCTTTTTGTGAGGTGTCTATTAGTTGCATCTATAATGGATGTTGGAGGAAAATAAAATAAAAATAAATAAATAAAAAGAATAAAATTAATAAAACAACATAATCACTAACAAGTTAAAGAGGCATAGGGCTGCATCATGGGCCTACTAGGCATACATTCATGGGAGAGGACAATGGGAGTCAAGAGAAAACACAATAACCCATCATGCTATTGGTGAGAAATTTTAATATGTAGGAACAAGAATGTTAAATATGCATAAAATGGATTCTTTAACAAGATTCTAGTGCAGGAAAAACCCCCAATAAGATCTAGAACTTTGCACAAGTATTTTTTAAAAATGAATTATTCCATCATGTTCATGATGCCAATAATGGAAGATACATCTAGGGAAGTAATGAAGTAATTTATTATAATTCATGTATACTACATGATATTCATTATAACATAATTCTAGAACATACATAATGAACAATGGAGTAAAATAAATAACATAACTTGGAAACATACCCTAAGTGTTCTACAAGGTCTTGTAGGATCATTATACTTAACTCATCATGGATCACTTGGGGTACAATGTGAACCTTTCATAGTAGAATTTGTCTGTATCCATCGTTCATGTAGATTTTATGGCTCATACTAAGAGAGATGCATTCACTAGTCTACCACTCATACGACAACCTCCTAATGACTATTCACCTAATATGTTGAGTACCATAGATAATTAAGATGTGGTATACCACACTATGATATTTAAAGCCACACTAGCTATACCACTATGGTATACCTAATATCAATATGTAAAGCCCCTCCAACCCTAACAATCTTGGTTATGCTCTCTAGGAAGTTAGATAGTATTATAAGTAATTTCATGGTTATTTTGTAAAATAATGATCCTTCTTGAGATGGTTGCTTCCTAGTCTCTATAACTTCATATTTTAATTTGGGAAATAATAATATTGCATAAGTATGTTCCTATACATCTTCTTGTGTTTCAGTGATAGTTTAGGACCCCAATGCTAAAAGGATGTATTTCATATTCATGCAGTGATAAAGGTTTCTCAATTTGTATCATGTACTATTTATATTGTAATGCAAGATGTAAAAGATCTCCTTGTAAGCCTTCGGGCCATTTGATGTAATTTTAAATGTAATTGCATTTATTATTGGAAATTGAAAGAATAAAGTGATGTAATTAGGGAGGGATATTTTTGGGGTTTTTAAGGGATATTTTTTGAATATTCAAAAGTTATAATTTAAAAGTGCAAATCTTGTATTCTTTCTTTTATCTCTCCTATGATTGAATTGAAAGATCTCAAATGCGAAGGGTTAATTATAATTTCGTATAGGATAGTTATTCAATGTGTAGTTCAAAGAATTGAAAATGAAATGGGAAGGAAAAAGATATATTTATAAAATTGTGAATGAAATATTTCGACGTTCTTATCTTTTCCTTAAATTAAAAAATATAAAGTAAAAGAAAAAAGGAAATGAAATTCAATTAGATTAGTAATGGAATGCAATGATTTTTATATTGGTAAATGAATTCTTTAAGGGAACCTTTAAGGAGTGTTCTTTTGTAGATGTAATCAATGATATGTTAGAATGTTTAAAAAAATAAATTGTTAGTTGTAATTTTATGCTAAAGGACTTGATTCCTTATGGGTTCCCTGGTGGGGACATTAAAAAATTAGTTGATAAATATTATATTAATTATTATCAAACATCAAATAATTTAATAATAAAAATTATTTCTTTCCTAATTAAAACAAGAATTTATATATGAATAAAAAATATAAAATTTATGTCATTTTAAGGGGCTTTGCTATGTGAATTCGGCTTCAAATTTTAAGAAGGAGGTGGTGTGGGATAAATCTATAGATGGATGTGTAAGATTAATTTTGTTGGAGTGGCTAAAGGTAATCATGTACCTTCGGGAGCGGGATTTACTGGTCGAGAAGGGAAAGGTAATACTTTGGCTTTAGGCAAAAAGAAATTACAGGATGGTACAAATAATGTGGTAGAGCCAAAAGTATCTTTAATGGTTGTTAAATTTGTGAAATCCCTACAACTACCTAAAATACACTTGGAGGGTGATTCATTAATAATCATACAAGAAATCATAAATAGGAAAGTTAAAGCATTTCATTTGAAAAATTTCATTACTATTATAGTACACAATTTGGCCACCTTTGAAGATTTTAGAATCTATCATGTGCAAAGGGATGGTAATAAGGAGGTGAATAGCCTTTCAAAATGATCCCTCATATTTCAAATGTGGGATGAAACAAGGATTGAAGATTTTTGTAATCTTCATATTGAAGATTGATCTCATTTACCAAGGTGGTGAATGAGATTCTTTAAAGCCCTTGATAGAGGAATTTGTGTGATGGGACGAGGATGTCTTGAGAAATTTAAAGTGGAATTTTTTATGGCTTTGGAAAAGAGATTTTAGCCTTTTAGTATGGCTAGAAAAATGGCTATGGGTATTCCATTATCTTGGATTTGAGGAGCTGGTGCAATATGGAGGTAATGGAGGCTAATTTCACACTCTTTTCAACCAAGCAACAAGTGTCCTTTTATGGATAGGTGAAAAATAAAATTCGAAAACACCTATTTGCCTTCCAAGATGTGAAATTTATTCAAAAAATCAAAGAAATAATATGGATGTGATTTATCTAGCTAATATTAGTATGGGGGTTGGAATTAGCCAAGGAAGTTGGAATGGTCAGGAGAATGATGGAGGCAATTGTTGACAAACAAAACCTACATGGGCTAGAATTTGTACTTGAATGCACAATACCACGTGTGGGAATAGATTTTTTTGAAGGAATTGATAACTCATTGATGGAGGATTTGAAGGAATTAATTCCATTCTTACAGTGGTCGATTCATTTCAACATAGAACGATGGAGGAATGAAGCACACTCAATCTAGGAAGGGTTGAAAACCTTCATAATGATGAAGGAGGTTGAGGCTCAAATGGATCTTCTTCCAATGGGACAAGTTCATCAAGTACCAAAGAAGAAGCGGTCAAGAAGAAGAAGGGTGGATCTAGCAAAGAACAAGCATGGAGGATCTTAGGGCACGAGCCTGTGTCAAGTATTTTCAAGTTAATGTTTGATAAAAATTCAATGATGTTTACTTCTTTTATGCAAATTTTTCAGCCACAATGGAGATAAAGGGCTATGAATATTGTCAGAAAGGGGGTAAGGCTATAGGGAAAAATCTTTTTGTTTTCACCATGGTTTGGCCCAGGAGGAAACACTGGCGGTGTCTTTCTCTTTACTAGTATGGTTCCATCTGTATTTTTTGCAATTGTTAATGGCTTTGTTTCCTAACTAGTAGTATCATCCTAGTTGGATTTTTTTTGTATTGTGAAAAAATTCACAAAGAAAAGGGGGAATGGAAATATGTTGAATGGGATTTTGAATTTTTTTGTATTCATAGATTGCGAGCTAGTATCTCAAGTCTTCCGATATCCAAGTTTAGATAAAGTCAGGGGTTTTATTTTGTCTAAAGCTTTATGATGTAATGATATATTTTGATTTCAGTATTAATAAAATAGTATTATTACAAACCAAAAATATATATAATTTATATTCATTATTTAGTTGTTAAAAAACTAAAATAAGATTAAAGATACTATAAAAAATTTCTATTCAAAAGATGAACTTAGAGACCTAATGTCAACTAAAACATATAAATAAAGAGGAAAAAAAAAAATATTGAGATTTGGAAACAAATTTTTATTTTCTATTTCAAGAAGCCCATAGACCCACAAAGTCTAAATAGCTATTGTACATTATCTCTAAGATAGATTTGTCAAAACTCATGGAAATCATGGTCCAACATTTTCCACCAACCTACTCTATCATTTGACTAACTAATTCTTTGATGCTCTCAAGTAGGGAAGTATTCTATTAAGCCTACACACAAATTCATCAAATTTCCTCTTGTAATCTTCTATAAATTGAAGTTGTCTCCATCTAAAATCAAGAAGTAAGTTTAGTATACTTGTCCTTCCTTTTCTCTAGAAATCATTGATGTAAGAATTGACACTTTTGACACAAATACCACATCAAAAATATATACAAGACATGGAAGTCAATCAACTCGATCAAATGTCGATTCCACATATTGACAAGTACAAGGTTCGACCAACTTGTCGAATACAAGAACATCAAAAAAGAGGCTTCGACCAATCTTTCGAAGTGCAACAAAATAAGAACTTAAGAGACTAACATAAGTTGGAAAATATCATTACAATAAACAACTAATCCGTTCAAGAAATCATACCATGCTAGACATGAAGACTTTCTTGACAGGAGCTCCAGAGACCTGTTTCACACAAAACATTAGGCGAGAGGAAATTGCAGGGGTTTGTTTCCTCCCTTGTAGTGCCTACTCATAGTTTTTTTCTCAATTCTATATTGCCAAACTCTTTTAGGCCACTTTTATGTGTGCGTTGATTATTTGAGTTATTATGTGGTTTTGGATGTATGACATTTCATGGTGATTTTGATGATTGAATAATTATGGATATTATATAATTGCAATTAGATGATGTTAGTTATTTTGAGGATGATTATTTACATGTTTTAAATTTTGTTTATGGTTATGATTGTACTTACCCCGTACTTGCATGTGTACGGTTATCATGTATGCTTTTACTTTACTGTTTGACATGTTTGATATGGTTGAGGGACGAAGTCTTAGTTACCTTCTTGCAGGGTCCACATGATGTTTTGATCCCTGACATTTCTTTTTATATATACATGTATGTACATGCTCATCTTTCATGCAGATTCATGGGTTCCAGAGATCAACATCCCTGAATTATCAAGATGAGCAAGCCTTATCACAAGTCTCAAAGGTAAGAGAGGGGAGGTAATGTCCAAATCCAAATCCCAAAATAAGACATTCTATTGTCCTGAAATAGTGGAAAAGATTATGTTATTTTACCCTTCCTAAATTCATCTAGGTCATGTGAGTTTATAGTATTTCCCTTGAGCATGGTTATGGTTCTTTAAGTTCAGTTGATTTATGGTTGGTTGATATATTTGTTATAATTAGATAATTTATTTAGATTAATTATGAGATTTAAATTAATTAGATCTTGCTATTTTTAGCTATTTAAATGTGGGAGTATTTAATTAATAGAAATTAATTAGATACATTTATTAAATTTAAAGTATTATTTAAAAAGGCTTATTGTGTACATAGAAGTATTTAATTAATGAGGATTAATTTATACATTCTTTTAGAATTGAATTATTTATAAAATTTAGTTTTTCGTTTAAAAGGTAATTTATTAATTGGAAATAAAATAACATTAGACTAAATGTTATTAATTTAAATATAATTTAGTTGCACAAATAAATTTGGAAATCAATAAATAAAAAAATTAGTAAATTATGAGTTAAGAGAGTTGACAGAAAAAAGGGAAGAAAATGTCTTGTGTTCAAAATTGAAAATTGAGGGAATTATGGAGTTGATGAAAATAAGGTTGTTGAGTTAGGTTGAGTTGAGTTCCAAATTATGTATGTGGAGTTCAATTCTTATATTGGAAAAGTTTGGCCATTATTCTCAACACACAGGTTTGGAGAATTGGGTGAAGGATTCGAATCAGAGGAATTTTCTGTGAAAGCTTGGATTGTCTACATTTCTAGTCTTCGTCACATTTATTTATTTGGTGTTTGAGGTAGGATTTTAGAAACCCTCATAGATGTAATTCTAGTATTTCTGAATTAATTGTCTTTTTCATGCCTGTCAGATCTAGATATTTTGGTTTCTTTGTGATTTCTTTTCATGTTGAAATTCTAGAAAAATGATTGTAATAAAATGGGTGTGTGTATGAAATTCTTAATTAATTTTTTCTTTAAATTCAATTAGGGTTTGAAATTAATGGTTTTGTTAAAATTTAGAATATTGTTGCATGTCAAATTCAAAAAAGAGAATTTTGTCTAGTGAACCCTAGGTTGAAGATCTACATTATTTCTTTAGGAAAATTTAGATCTGTATAGGGTTTGGAAGAAAACATCAAATAAACCTTAGGAAATGAATTTTTAGAAAATATCCAGATACATATGGACTCAAACAACCAAAGGAGGTCAAATTCGGAGGGAATTACATTTTTGGAGGCTTTTTCATTTAATTATAGAATCTAAAAGGGTACCAAAATACTCTCTTTGTGATTTACTTGGGAATGTGTAGAAAGACATGATATGACAAGAATGACATGTGCAATGTAGAGACATAGATTTTCATATAGGTCATCCTTTGAGGAAAATGGAAAGTGGCTAAGCTTAATCCATAGATAGGAATTGAGAAAATAAATGAATCATCTCAGGAGATATTCCCTTCTTACATTATTTACTATTGGTAGAAATGCCAAATGGGATTGGTGTCTCTGGTGGAAGTGACATTTGTTGAGTGAATCATAAATGTCTTAATACCTTTGATTAAGAGATAGACATTTCTGGAGTGCTTTGCAGGTGCGAAGATATGTTGGATATACGGTTGATGAGAGTGTTCAAGGTGGTGTAAGATATTAGAAATATTGTAAAACAAAACATTAGACACCTACATGATGGTATTCCCTCCTGGAAATTTTCTACACAAACGGTGCCCAAGAAATTGATCTTGTGTTCCAAGACCATTGTATTTATCATGGTCGAAATAGACTGTGGTTATCACAACCAACAACACCATCAACTATCATATGTCATATGTCATTGTTGTTAAATATATATTAGAAGCATTTATCATTATCGACTGTGATGATCACAACCAATAATCATTATCAAATTCCATATGGTATCATTGCCAATGAATAGTTTAAGATTCAATCATTATATCAAATGTCTTATCATTGTTATTAAGTTATGGTGCAATCATTATCGATCAGATTCAATTATATGTATTAGTAGTTAACTAATGAATGGTTAAACCACTAACAAGAGACATGTCTCTACATAAAAAAAATTTCATGTAGGGACATGTCCCTACAAGAGACATGTCCCATTATGCTGTATATATACTCATTGAATGAATAATAATGAGAAAACTCTATGGATGTATGAGACATGTCCCATTACGGGAGACATGTCCCATATATTGAATGATAATAATGAGAAAAATCTATGGATAAAAAACAACCTAGACATGCACATTCTAGTAGATGTAGTAAAAGATCATATAGTTCCTATTATATGGGTAAGTGCACAAAGACGGGGGACCAAAAAGGGGGTATAAGATGCCACTTTTTTCCTGAAATCAGTAAACTCTAAACTTCAACAAGAAATTGAAGATAGTTAGACTCAAAATTTTAAGATGTGACAAAAACAAGAGTTATAATACTTTGAATCTAGCTCCTAAACTACTAACTTATTTTGAAAATGGTGTAGATTAAGGCCCTAAAAAAGGGGGAGCACAAAAAGTGGTCCTATTTTTTATCAAAAAACATAACATAGCATCTGGTGTGCTTCCCCTAAACTGTTATTTTTTTTAAAAAAATTTTAATCGCTCTGGTGAGAAGTTAGCTAACACCATGTAGTTTATCTTGGAATTTTTTAGTAATTTTTTAATGAATGTATAATTTTTGATGAATTTACAAATTCCACACATCCTGAAAACATGAAATTTTTGTGTGGTCCCCCTAGAAATCATTTAAAACTAATCAAAAATCAAATTTTCTTTTTTTTTTAAAGTGTGTAGAATGGAGTCTAGTTTCTAAAAATGTAACTTGTTGCAAAATTTGATGAACAAGCCAAAATCTATACCAAAAATACTACATGTTGGTTTTTAAAAAAAATTGACATACACACAAGAAATTAGAGCTGAAAAACTTAACATAATCACAATTGAAAATAAATTATATGCTTAGATAGCTAACAGAGAGATCTGCAATATCACATCGTCTAATTTTTACATTCTTGAGCCATGACTAAACCTGAGGAGGAGCACACAAAAAAATATGTCATTTTTTCATGTCTGCTGGAAAACACGTCTTAGGCCTATTTCAATCGTCGAAGCCTTTGGGTTGGATCTCTCTCTCTCTCTCTCTCTCTCTCTCTCTCTCTCTCTCTCTCTCTCTCTCTCTCTCTCTCTCTCTCACACACACACACACACACACACACACACACACACACTCTTATCACTCTCTCTAACCTTCTCCCTTTCCACTTCTATATCTCTCCTTCTCTCTCTCTCTCTCTCACACACACACACACACACACACACACACACACACACACACACTCTTATCACTCTCTCTGACCTTCTCCCTTTCCACTTCTATATCTCTCCTTCCACCTCTCTCTCTCTCTCTCTCTCTCTCTCTCTCTCTCTCTCTCTCTCTCTCTCTCTTATTTTGCATAGGGCACACACCCTATTTAGGAGTATGCATAACACTTTTTGTTTTGTATAGGGTCCATGCCCTATAGTGCGTGCTATTTAAAACTAAAACAAATGGTCTTCTTTGCCAATGATCTCATGAAAGAGGCCCACATTTAATGTATGTTGTTTTAGTTCTCCATGTTATCTGACAAGTATTCACTTTTCATGGTGTTGATAGTGACAAAGAAGCATATTCTATCAATTTGCACCATCTTTTTGTTTAAAAATCAACATTGAATTTTAAAAGTCAATTATTATCACCAAAATTTATTGATTGAGGTAAGTTTTTTATTTTTTTACATGTCAAATGTGAATAAAGAGCATTTTGGTTTATAATTGGTATGATATAGACTTGTTCAATACATAATTTGATATAATTGTAATAAATTTATATTATAATTTGTCATATTGTAAGAGGTTTATATTATAATTTGACTTATTATTTTACATTTATATTATATTTTTAAAATTTTAATCAATTCATATGTAGAAATCATCATCATACCAAGGAAATGAGAAAAGAATTTAACACCAAAAGAGCATGGAAGAGACAAAGAGAAGAAAAGGGAAAGAATGAGACAACTTCGTGAACAAAAAAAATTACATACTATAGAGGAAGATTTTTCTTTGGATGAGGAACATGAAACATCAATACAAAGTAAGAGAGAATTGGAATTGGAAACAAAAAGACAACAAATGAGAAACTTGCGTGGAACAAGACAATTAAATTATAAAGATGCGGGGACATCATCTATGAGTTCCCAAGTTCCAGAGACATCATCATCCAATGGTGGAGGCACACCAATGTATCATGTTGAAGGCACACCATTGTCTACTTCCGAAGGTGGAGGCACACCAATTTATCATGTTGAAGGTACACCATTGTCTACTTACAAAGGTGTGGGAACACCCTTGTATCATTTTGAAGGCACACCATTGTCTACATCCCAAAGTGGAGGTACACAAGTGTATCATGTTGAAGGCACACTATTATCTACATCCCAAGGTGTAGGCACAACATTGTCTCATGTTGAAGGAACACCATTATCTACATCCCAAGGTGTAGGGACAACATCATCTCATGTTGAAGGCACACCATTATCTACATCCCAAGGTGTAGGCACAACATCATCTCATGTTGAAGGCACTCAAGATGGTATGCAATTCACACATAATGTTTTTGATCCTCCTGGACTTATTTATAGAAAGCCAAAATATTTGATTGCTATTAATACTAATATTTTGCAGGAAATGCCTGATAAGATTCCCAACCGTACTTGTCAAGAAATGCTAATCATATTTGGAGATCATTTTTTGAGAATTTAAACATGACAGGAAGATGTCAACTATTTGTTGAAATGATGATAAATCTAAAATTTAGGCTCATCATGAAGATTCTTGGGCTAAGAACGATGGATGAGTTGAGTGAAAAAGCTATTGTAAAGAGTCTAATGACTGCATATGAGAGTGTGGGTTCTACATCATGCACAAAATATAGTAATGTCACACGACGTGTACATAAATGAATGATAGTAAGCACTCAAATGAAGAAATCTTGAATCATTAGAAAGACAAGCAAAACATTGAAAATAAGTAGAAAGTCTCTAATGAGAGCCCTAGGAAGGCATCAAAGAGTGGAAGATCCAAATAGTAATGAGTTATGGGCATTTTCCGGTAGACTACCGTGAAAAGATAAAGCAATTGTTGAAGCTTTGAAATCCTTGATTGAAGATTAATACACAGGTATCTCCTAATCAAAGATATGTTGTAAGGAGGATTAGTAGTTGAATTTGTGTTGCACATCCAAAACATTTTTGGGATGCAACTTAGACACAATTCTTTGCAAATTTTATGCATATGTATCCTCAAATTAAAATTAGTCAGAGATATTTTGAAATGTGTAAAACTTTTTATGTGAAGATAAATCACACATGTGCAACTTCTTGTTGTAGGGTACATATTGAATTTTCTAACCATTTTGAAGTTTATAGGAATATATGTGTAGATTTGCACTCTAACAATGTTTTGCAGGATTGTAACATAAATATCCCACCTGATCTTCAAGGGAATTAATATCTACCATTTTATGTGAAAGAGTGGATGGTCAACAATTTTACAAGCTCTCATGCTTGAATAGTACATGCATAGATTGTGAAGGTTTGTGACATTTGCTAATTTATCAACATATGGAGAGTACACATACAATCAGTAATGAAATAGTGGAATTTGGAAAATATAAGACCATGACATACAATCTAAAAGATGGAAAAGAGGCTAAACTATGTGACTTAGTAATTGAAAAAATTCCAGTGTATCAGTTCATGGACATCTTTTGTAAAAAAATTATTTATGAGTATGCAAGGCATACACATAGAGCACGATGGTTGGATATGCAATTCAAGTTGTGCAAGGACACCTTCCCACTTGATACCATTGTTTTAGTTGTGGACTTTGCAGAGAACTACACACTACAACCACAAAATGAGGTGCAAGAAAAGTATTACAGCTCTCAACAGGTTGCCATATTTGTTCATATAGCATTCATGCATGCACCAGACAATACAGAGGAGAATAGGAAGATATTGAGGGAGTATCATTTTTATATCAGCGATGATCGCTCACATTCTACAGAGTTTATACATGGTTTCTTTCAACTATTTTATGGTCATTTGGCAAACAGGGGCATAAAATATCATCAACATATCGTATGGTTAGATAATTGTGCATCACAATTAAAGAATTCTGGGACATTTTATTAGTTGTGCAGGATGCATAAGATTACTGGAATTCAATATATGTGGAATTTCACAGAGGCTGGTCATGTAAAAGGAGAGCACAATGGCGCAGGTGCATGTATTAAAAGAGCCTTAGCATGTGAAGAATTAAAGTACAAAGAGAAAGCAACATTGTTTGATGTGGGATATATTGTCCAGTGGTGTAACACTACAATGGGTCTAGGTAATGAAGGTGAGTCTACGGTTCATAGATTTTTTTGGTTGATGGATGAAACTAACATCGTACCATATGAGGATTGTTGTACATTGACATGATCGAGTGAGCTACACTCTTTTAGAAGTTGTAATGCAGGTTTATGGAGTATCCACACATGACATATGGCATTCTTTTGTTCATCATGTGTAGATGAAGATTGGGATAGGTGTGAATCAAAGGAATGGGTTGACGAATGGTATACATGTATTTTGAGTCCACTTACCTCCTATCATCCCCATAAATCACTACAACTGACAGAAATGGAATCATCCATTGACTTTGATCGCTTATCTAATCTTGGTTAAGGTTAGTGTTAAATTATTATTTTAATTTTTAAATTTTTATTTTGTTAAGGTTAGTGTTAAATTATTATTTTAATTTTTTAATTTTTATTTTTACTTTAGGTGTTGTTTTTTATTTGCTTAAAGAGATGGCATAAGTTGAAGATATTTTATGATTTTTAAATTTGTTAAGGTTATTGTTAAATTATTAATTGAACTTTTAATTTTTAAATTATTTTCGCATAGATGGCATAACTTGAAGATATTTTATGATTTTTAATTTTGTTAAGATTAGTGTACAGTTATGGTTGCATTTAGGGTTACTATAACAATTATGTTTACAATTTTACGTAATGTAAATGGAAGGGTTATGGTTAAAATTAGGGTTAAGGTTTAACATTAGAATTATCATTAGTGTCACATTTAACGTTGCCATTTAATGCAGAGTCAATGGTAGGGACATGGTAACAATTAATTTGAATGGTTACAATATAACGTGTATAATGACAAAAAATTACAATTAGGGTTAGGGTTATGATTAGGGTGAGGGGTAAGTGTAATGGATAGAATGAGATTAAGGTCCTGGTTAGGGATAGGATGCTATGTTTACAATTAGGATTAGTACCATATTTAGGGTTAGTATAACATTTATGTTTACCATTTTACCTATGGTAAATAGAAGGGTTATGGTTATGATTAGGGTTATAGTTTAATTGTTGGAGTAGTATTATGTGAATGGTTACAGTTAAATTTATGGTTAGTATTAAGATTAGTGTTTGCATTTGGGTTACCTTTAAGGT
The DNA here is from genome assembly GCA_027943335.1 of Chamaecyparis obtusa. Lineage (NCBI taxonomy): Eukaryota > Viridiplantae > Streptophyta > Pinopsida > Cupressales > Cupressaceae > Chamaecyparis > Chamaecyparis obtusa. The sequence goes on along the minus strand of BSBK01007037.1, from coordinate 307,415 downwards.
TATTGATAGCGGTAGTGATACTTTTCATTGTTAAGGTTAGTGTTATTGTTACAGTTAAGGTTGGTATCAAGGTAGAAATCAGGTTAAACTTATGAGTAGTATAATGTTAATGATAACAAATATTAGATTTACTGCTAGGGTGAGGGGTCAAAGTTAAGGGTATGTGTCATAATAAGGTCATGGTTTGGGATAGGATGTTATGTTTATAGTTACATGGTGTATCATATTTAGTGTAACATTAAGGGGAAATATTAGGGTAAAGGGTTAGGGTTAGGATTAGGGTTAGTAATATGGTTAATGTTAAATTATTAATTAAATTTTGAAAGTTTAATTTTAATTTTGCATAGATGGTGTAACTTGACGACATTCTATGATTCTTAATTTTGTTAAGGTTAGTGTATGGTTATCGTTACATTTAGGGTTACTATAACAGTTATGTTTATCATTTTACATAGGGTAAATGGAAGGGTTATGGTTATAATTAGGGTTAGGGTTTAACATTAGAATTATCATTAGTATCATATTTAATGTTAGCATTTAACGTAGGGCCAATGTTAGGGACATGGTAATAGTTAATTTGAATGGTTACCATATTACGAGCATTATAATGTTAACAACATCAAATTAGAATTAGGGTTAGGGTTAGGGTTATGATTGGGGTGAGGGGTTATTATTAGGGGTATGATGAGATTAAGGTCATGGTGAGGGATATGATGCTATGTTTACAGTTAGGATTAGTATCATATTTAGGGTTAGTATAATAGTTATGTTTACCATTTTACCTATGGTTTAACCTTAGGAGTAGTATTATGTGAATCATTACAATTATAGTTACACTTAGTATTAAGATTAGTGTTTTATTTTGGGTTACCTTTAAGGTTATTGTTAGTGGTAGTGCTAATTTTTACTATTAAGGTTAGTGTTATTGTTATAGTTAAGGTTGGTGTCAAGGTAGAAATTAGGTTAAACTTAAAAGTAGTATAATATTAATGACAAGAATTAGATTAGGGTTAGGGTTAGGGTTAGGGTTAGGGTTAGGGTTAGGGTTAGGGTGTTGGGTCAATGTTAGGAGTAGTGTGTCATAATAAGGTCATGGTTTGGGATAGGATGTTATGTTCATAGTTACGTGGTGTATCATATTTAGTGTAACATTAAGGGTAGAGCAAAAACTTTAGTGGTGATTATTCACCAATTGGTGAATGTCGCTTGTCGTCAACCCCCAATTTGGCACATATATTGGCCATATGGGAATGATCATATCACCCTACATTTATGAAAATTGGGTCCAATGCCTAGGATCATCGCTAATTGGTTTATGAAAATTGGGTCCAATGGTCGGGATCATCGCCAATGGCATATAATTTTTGGGCATAATATTTTTTTAACATTCACCTATAATTTCAAAGCGGCCCCAAATGGATGGCCTATATTCGCCAATATTTATATATATATTTTTTCAGGTGGACCCATCTTCGCCAACCATTTTACAGACGTGTGTCTCAAACTGATTGATTTTCACCAACTTTATTAATATTACCATGGTATTGGATGACTCATAATCACCTAGGATATAACACAAGACGTGTTATAATTATGCGGGCTTTGCCGAATATTTGGACACCAACCTAATACCTCCCTCCCAATTCACCAATAAAGATTAGTATAAATACATTCATACATCAATGTTATTGTATAGAATTTGGATAAGTGCAATTTGATCGATAGCGAAGTTTAGACTATTGAGTCTTGACTTCTTTGGCGTGTCATGACTAAAATTTAATTTGAGGCAAAGGTAAGTGATTATTATTCTGTGACTATGTAAACATTGTATATTATAGTTCTATTATCATTTGTCACTTCTTCAAAAAGTAAACAATTTTTTTACATTTTTTTTCACTGGTAGGCTGGTAGCCTTTATTTTGTTGAAGAATCAAGATGTCAAAAAGGAATAAGGGTAAGGCTCCCACATATGGGGAAAGCCAAGAGAGGCCAACAAAATGCAGAACCTTATCATCGTACTTTGGTCATGGTGTTGGAAATGTTTCTGGCCAAAATTAGGAAGCTACTTCATCACAAGAAGATTTTCAATATTCACAACCTAAGGTTGAACCTATGTGACATATTGAAGAAGTCAGAAAACTTGATATCTCAGATCACGATGAACTTGAAGAAGATTTTCAGTTAAATACCTAGAGTAGCCATAATGATATAATCAACTTGGATGAGATTCAGAATGTCAGAGAAGATGATGGTGCAAGGAAGAAAAGAAAATACAAATCAAAGAATGATAGAATGTGGGATCTATCGAGGAATTTTCAAATAGAATGGGTGTCAAAGTATCCATTCATTAAATCAATGGATAATACAATTGAAGGGGAGACTCTAGTAGAATGCAGATGCAAGATTTGTAGTGAGATACATAAGAAGGAAAAGAGGTTGCAGCTAAAAATTGACACCATAGAGAAGCATATGGGTAAAGTTTACAAAAAGAAAACCATAGATGGAGTTCAAAAATTAGTGACAAGATGGAAAACAAAGGAGGAATCTCAACATGTTAGGAATGTAGAATTATATGAATTTCAGCATAATATAAAGACGAAGCCTGGTGAAGTTAAAGGCTCTATTGAAGCTTGTTTTAGAAAAGCATTGGAAGTAGAACTAATGGGAAAAGTTGTTCAGTTAAGTGTTGGGTTTAATATTTTGAGCAGAGAGTGTCCTATGATAGACTACCCATCATTGAGTGCTTTATTACACTTTCTAAAAGTTTTTAACTATCCTAACAGTCACTAGTTAGTAAACAGTAGATGGGAATGGGAAAGTTGTCTTGCCGAGGTTGAAAAAGAGGATCTAAAGGCAAAAATTAAAGAGCCAAATTTTATTGCATTTTCTTTAGACGAGGTTACAACAGTAGAAAATACTTCTTGGGTATGCATGCATGTTTATACCATACAAAATTTTGTTTTCCAACCTCATCTACTAACTATTGCTAAAATGAGGGATAATGCGACAAAGACAAAATTATTTGAACTAGTAAAGAGTTCTCTAATTGAATATGGAGGTATAAATGACATGACCATTGCCAAAAAGCTGGTGTGTGTTGGAGCAGATGGAGCTTCAGTAATGCAAGGCCACAAGGGCAGTCTTTGCACAAAGATACAATCTTCTTGTGCACCCTACGTTACTCCCATTCACTGCATGGCCCACAGAATGAATCTAGCTTTTGAAGTTGTCAGCAAGCATGCTCCAGTACAAAAAATTGAAGCTTTAATCAAAGAGCTCTACCAATACTTCTGTCGAAGTCTGAAACAATTTAGGGAATTTCAACACTTTGCCGAAGGACTAACCGATGGGAACAAGATTCTTAAGGATAATGATAGCAGATGGATCTCTTTGGATGGACCAGCACATCGAGTTTTTTCAAAATATCAATCATTGCTTGGTCTAATGAGCTCAAGTCATGATGAAGCAGGGCAACTGAAATTTCCTGCACTGCTGGCAATGTTAACTAATGTAGAGACACTATTAACATTAGCAGGTATTCTCCCCATGCTTGAGGAAATGAGAAACTTAATGAAAAAGGCCCAGCAAAGAGCTATGTATATTACAAAATATGCTTCGCTGCGTAAATTGACATGCGTGGCGCTCTATAGTCTCTATCAATTATGTGAAGATGATGTAAAATTTGCCAACTGGCTGAAAGTCACAGATTTGGACAATCCTGATAACTTTTTAAAAATAGGTTCAAATAGGAAGTTATGTGTAGAAGTTCACAGAGTTGAGATACCAATGAACTACTTTGCTAGGGTCGAGTTTGAGGAACCGGGAAAGAACACCAGGACTCAACAAACTTATCAAGTATTAAAAGGGAAGACTTTACCAAGATCATTGAGTTTGTAATAGCTTCTGTGAAGCACATTTCCTATGATCTTTCCTCACAGATTAGAGCAAGATTCCATCCAGTCAAACTATTTGAATCCATGGCTATTGTGTTCCTCGATATTAGAGTATGAACAATTTGAAAGACTTTAAAACTAGGCTACTAACTTTGATAGATCATTTCTACAAAACCAAAGAGTTAAATGGAGTAACTCTAAATGGAATTTTAGATGGAAATCATTTGAGAGAGAAATCAGGTCATTTTTCAATAGCAATGAGGGAAAAATATAATATTATGCAAAACCCTCACGAAGATGGATCAGTATCAAGGCTTTGGAAAAATCTAGCTGAGAGTGAATTGTTGACTGATTCAATATCAAAATATTTCAAGCTTGTTGATTTATGTCTGACCATGATATTGGGATCGGTGGAGGATAAGAGAGTTTTCAATGCTTTGGGAATCCTAAAGTCAAGGCTAAGAAACAAACTAGACAAGAATCTGGAAAATTTCTTGAGGGTCTATACATCCAAGTATGAAGTCAATACTTTTCCTTATGAAAGGGCACTGAAATTGTGGAGGAAGAAATATCAGAGAAGAGGATTGGGCAACATTTCAAACCAAAGTGGGACTGGGAGTGGGAATGCCAGAGATAATGATGTCATTGACTCATGTACTATTGTTACTGGTACTACTAGTGGTGAACATCAGTTAAGCAGTGGTATGCAGAGTTAAGAAAACATATTGAAGAACCAAGGAATCTATGAAGTTGATGGTGCTAAATCTGATGATCTCAATGATGATATGATGTGGTAGCTTGAAGTTGAACCATTGTAGAAGTAATAGTTCCTAGCCTCCTAGGTATTTATTAATCTTTTTCCTGAAGTCTACTGTCAGTTTCTATATCTCATCATCAATCATGCATAATAGCATATTCCAATGTCAAAAACATGAATGTGGTTGATAATGTCATCAAGATTCAATTCCACAATTAATAATGGTTTTCATTTGCATTATTAATCTCATATGGTACAATTCTTGTAGATTTTTCATTATTTGTTTTGACAACATAGCAATTCATATGTTAAAATTCTTAGAGCTAGAAATATTGATTCTCATTAGTTTAATTACAAATATGATACAATTTAACAATTCATTCATTAATACTAGTAAGAACACAACTCTGTGATTCTATTTACAAAACTCAATGAGTCATGACTCAATACCCATTGGCAATTTGGCACATCGCCCAATTTCAATTTCATTACCCTAAGCCAATGACCCTCAATTCCCTTTTATAGAAACAAGGGAGCAACAACAACTTCAGTTTGATTTGCCTAATGTGAAGTGAGAAGTCTCAAAATCTAAATCAGTAAGACAACTACAAGTCTACAACATCTCTACAACTTTAGTTGTACATTTCTACATTTGACAGGCTGGTTTAGTAAATTAGCATTGGCAATAGCATTTGCAAGACTGCAACATTCATCCTTTTCAAAAAACAAAGTTCAAACTTGTTACTTTAAACTCAATTCTAGACTCTAGTATTTAGGATAATATCAAAGATATATACTAAAGATATAGAGATGATTGAAACTGAAAGTACTTTCACATACTATGATTAATGAGATCAAGATGATTCTATCAGTTTCTTTAGTATGCTCCATTCTTCATCGGTTGGAAGGGAAAAAATTTTCATGTTATAGTACATGACCTGCAACCTTGTTAGCCATCCATACTTGGAAGAGTGAGTTGAAAGAAATGTTCCTTCCATTACTGCATTCAAATTTGTGAATGTTTTGATGCACTTTGCAATGCCTTCATAAGTTTTGTCCTGAGGAAGGTTGCCTAAATCAGACATCATTGTGTCCTCCAAATTTTTTTTGTAAGCTTCTCTTCCAATGAAACTTGTTGATGAGTAATCATGACCAGGACTCGGCAAACCAAGAGATATTAATTTTCTTGTTTTACTATTCATCTTGGCGAGCTTTGGCTTGAATAAGGAAACATTTTCTTCTCCTTATGTTAGTTTCTAACATTTTTGATAGACAGAGTTCATCTCTATTGTTGTAGCAACGCAGTCCTAAATTCCCTTGCTTACCAAATGCCTGGCACTGCTTCTGTTGATTTCTTGCATAATCTACTTTGCAGTTTTCTGTCTCTGACAAAAACTTTTGTTCTTCTCAATGTGCTCTCTCAGCTTCCCAAAAACATATGTAAGAGTTTCATTCAATTCAAACCAATCACACAACCTATTAGAAGACATCTTTATTTGGCCCCAGAAGAATTTTTTTATTTTCTTGACTGTATTATTTACATGGTCATTCAAGTTGTTTTCATAATTTTTAATTGTATCATTTGCCTTCCTTAGGTCTTTTCTCATTTTTGAGAACTTGTGTTTACTATCTTTTCTTTTTTTCTCTACTTTCTCTTCCCACTCTTTTGCTTTCTCTTCCCACTATTTTGTTTTTACCCTCTCATTCTCCAATTATTTCTTTAAGTTATTGGTTGCCTTTCCTGCACTCTCCAAGTTTTTTTAAAAACTTAATGAAGAGGCTTTTTCATTCTCAAGTTTTTGTTCACTCTGTTCCAATTTTTCCCTTAGAGATTTCAGTTTTGCGTCAATATGTTCTTGCTGTCCAACTCCAATTGCTTCTTTAGAGGATGAATTTTTTATCCTTCTCTCTAATTCTTTGCACCGATTTTCTACTGCTTTCTCATTTTCCTTTACATTTTCCAAGTATGCCTTTAACTTATATATTGTGCCCTAAAGATTTCCTTTCTCTCTCTCCAACTTCATCATTGAACTATAGACCACTTGGTTGGTCATTTTGGACACATTTATCTTGTCCACATTTTTAATTTTAGATAAATCCACTTGGAAGGTGCTAACTTGAAATTGAGATGGATCTAACTGACTCTCTTGTGGATTGTTATCTCTAGCTAGGGGCATAACAACCATGAATTCCATCATATCTTTATTTGGGTCATATGTGGCAAATATCCTATTTGTTGCAGGTTTTGCCTCACGAGCAGCAACAAGTACTTCCATCTTCATTATCTTACTATGTTGTCTATTCTAGTTTTTTGATTGTTCATAGTTAGTTACAAAATCATTGTAATGAAAATCAGGGTTTTGTGACACAATTGAATGTTTGAATGGTGAAATAGCACTTGTACTGATGTAGTAGCTTCCACCTATGTTTCCTATGGTGTTTCTAATTACACCATGAGGATTAGCAACACCCTGACCCATTAGAAGTGGAGTTTTTGGACTGTTCTGAGCCTGAGGGTTTTGTCCTGAAGGTTGGGCAATTATTGGAGTCCCAGTCACCATTGGCATTATTGTACCAATACTTGTCGAAACATTTTGCTTCTTTACACTACCTTGATCTCTGGGAACAATTGTTTTCATGTCTGTCTGTAATGTCCTTTTCGAACCACTAGTTGTAGTTGTACCCATGATATCCATAGCTGTGGGAGTGGAAATTGATTCAGATTGAATCTGAGTGCTTCGAGGAAATGGAATTGACTAAGTTGATGATTTTGATGATTGAAATCCAAGCCCAAGGCCTGGTTTCTCACCATGTTTTGGTGGAGCTGCTGGGTTAGGTAAAGACCAAACCCCTTGTCCACTAGGACCCAAACCACCAAAACCTTGGTAGCCCATTTTTTTTATAATATCTGCCCCTTTGGTATATTGATCTTGTTTGGACACATCAACTCCTCTACTAATTGAATATATTGTACTGGATGTGGGATTCACGCTAGATGTGGGATTCACAAAATCCTAGTCCTGGTCATCGTCATCTGGATATACTTTAGTTGGATGGTCCTTATTCCACAATTTGTTAAACATTGTATCCTCTTCCACGTCATAAAGATCTCCAGAGGTCTTTAGCTCACCGAGATTCTTCCTCATTTCCCAAAAATTAGAAATTTTGGTTCGAGTCCAATTATCATCAATAAATTCATTCATTAGCTTTTTTGGAATAGAATTTGTAGATGGTTGAGAAGCTTTCTGGTAGAAATTGGATGATGTCATACTCATGGCCTGCACTTTTCCTTTCTGTTTGTGCAATGCCATAATTTGTGATGACAATTCCTGTATTGACATATTATTTTCAGCAGCATATTTCTCCATCTCTTTTTTGAACTCCCCCCAGGAATCCATGTTTTTAAATTTTTCAATCAATGGCATACTTTCATGTTGACATTTTCTTGTAGAGTTCCCATTCTCTCTAAGCTTTGTTCCAATTATGTTGAGTGGCTCATACTACCAGTAACTGTCAACATCAAAGCAAAAAATTGTAAAAAAGACTTCTGCCACTTTGAATCCTCTTCTCTCAAATGTGAACCCTCCAAATGAGAAAGGCAAGGAAGGAAATATCATTTTCTTTTGCTGACCACTAAAGAGTACATCTGTGCTCTCCATCTTCTGTACATATTCCAATGCAAATACCCTCTTTGTGACATGTATTGGAAGTTTGTAGGGTTCTACTACTGAACCGTAAAACCTTAACACTATGTACTCTTCCATGAAGTACCAGTCAGCCAATTGTATTTTACTTCCAAGTTGAATTAAATCTCTACAAGTAGCAGGTAATCTAGGCATTGGAGTGCCTATAATTTTATCATACATTGGTGCCAAAAATAAGTCTACAAAATTGTTGTAGTTCCTTCTGTTATCAATCATCCTTATCTTAGGTGTCAACTCATATATTGGATTTTGGCCCTGACTGCAAAGCTTGTTTGTCTGAAATATTGCATGATGCTTTGCTAAGAGAAGATAGCACAAGTAGGTTGTGAATCTAAATGTCTTCTGTGAACCTATTTTAATCATTAGTAATTGTTCTTGCATGCAACAAACAATGTGATCAATAAAACAATATTTTACTGATTCTTTTTCAAAATGAATATGAAAAAGCATTTCAAGAATGCTGGCACCCACTTCTTTGTTGCTATCCAATCCCAAACAAAATGCTAGCAATGAAATACTCTCCTGAACCCATGGCACAAAAATTTCATAATCATAAGGAGGCCTATGATCTGGAGTAAGGCTTGAACTATTTGTTATTCCTCTAATATAAGAATCTCTCTTTGTTGCATCTATTTTTTCATAATCCTCTGCCAACTTTCTTAGGTCAATTTGCACATTTGAGTTTTTCTATTCAAACCCTAGGTTCAATAGACTAGCAAATTCACTCTTGGTTATGGACAAAATTTCCTCTTGAGTATTTTTATTCACAATTGCTTTTTTATTTTGATCATAATTTTCGGCATAGACCATGACAATTTATGGGCAGGGGAATACTTGAGGTAACGCCATGCTTATAGACCTAGCATTCCACAATGCAATTTTATTTGCCGTTGCATTTACCTTTGGGTTAAATGAAGAAAATTTTGAGCCCTTATTTGGATCGTTCCACTTGTTTTCAATTGCAAATCTAATTTCCATTATTCCTTTATTTCCATGAATAATAGGATCATAAATATCATGGAATAAATTTGTGAAACCTGGTGTTTTAAGTAGATTGTGGAATTCTATTATCTAACTTGTCTTTTTACTTATAGTCTTATTCTTGATAATTGTTTTCCCATTGTGGTAAGCTGGTAAGTGGTAACCTAAATCGGTATCACTATTTACTTGTAGGAAAATTCAAATATTTATACATAGCTATAGCCTACAAGCCTACAATTTACAGGGGTGATTCGAGAATCAAAATTAAACCCTACCAAGTAACAGGATAATTTTTTTCTATAATATAAATAGTAAAGTTGTAAATCAAGAGATTTGAAAAATTTAAAATGCGGGACCTACATTTTTAGGATTTTAGTAGTTACTTGTTACCCTTAGTTTCAATTTTTGTAGACTTTGACTGGGAACATGTTACAGAGCTTCAACTGAGAGACTTTGTTGCATTTTCTTTCTTCAACATAGAAATTTAGAATCCGTAAACCCTTTCTAAATCTGCAGACTACTAGAAAGTGAAACTTAAAGTGCCAAAATTGTACAATCTAGAGTCCTCACCACTCATCTGACGGCTGACTCACCTCACAAATATGAGTCAGACGTGTCACGTCATCATCAAATGGCATTTTTGGTAGGACCATGTGAGACTGCGAGTGGAACATCTTACGTGTTTAGTGACACGTGTCATGATTCCAGAACAGGTTTGAAAAGATGGCATTTCTTTTCCCTTCCATCCTGAAATACAACTTTAGTCATTGATCTACAATAATCCAATGGTTATAATGGTGTTGTTTTCCTATGGTACTAGTGGCCCCGAGCCCACATGGCCGTGGGTCCCATTAACTCACCTAGTCACCACTCACCTAACGACCGATTCACTTCACGACTACAAGTCAGACGTGTCACGTCATCATCAAATGGCATTGTTGGTAGGACCATGCAAGACTGCGAGTGGAATGTCTTATGTGTTTAGTGACACATGTCATGATTTTGGAACGGGTTTCAAAAGATGGGGTTGCTTTTTCCCTTTAATCCTGAAATACAACTTCAGTCATTGACCTACAATAATCCAATGGTCATAATGGTGTTGTGTGCCTATGGTACTGGTGGCCTTGAGCCCCCATGGGTACCATTAACTCACCTAGTCACCACTCACCTGACGACCGACACATGTCATGATTCTAGAATGGGTTTCAAAAGATGGGGTTACTTTTCCCTTTCATCCCGAAGTCCATCGTACATCATCAATCTATGCTCATCTAATGGTAATTATTTGCAATGGACATTGTTAAATGTTGTAATGTTATTTTTTCCTTTATAAATATTAATTAATAATGGATAATAAGTTAATAACATTTAAAGTTATTTAATTGAATAGTAACAATTTTAGCCAATCAAATTCAAAATGCAATATTTTTTTAATAACATTAAATTCTAATAAATTTCTGAGTTTGGAGTTAAGGTTAGTGTTTACAGATAACAAGATTTTTGTGGTCATTGAGTCACTGACTCGCTAGGTCTCCCAAACATGAGTTAAAGTAATATTTTTTATTGATTAAATAGTATACTTAATGTTAAAATGATATTTTTTATTGATTATAACTTTAACATTGATAATTATAATCACATATAACTATCATACCTTAAAATTAGAAAACAATAAATTCTTTCTCTAACCTTATTAATTCATTTGTCTATCAAATTGATTATATAATATTCTTAATGATAAAATGATATTCTTTATTGATTTAGATTATAACTTTAACGTTGATAATTATAATCACAGATTCACATATAATTCTCATACATTATAATAAGAATACCATAAATTCTTTCTCTAACTGTTGTCACTAGGGATTGCACCTGAGTATGGCTAAGTGTAGAACCTAGCAATCCTGTGAAACATGGGACTATTCTCAGGTTGTGGGTAACCTATTCAAGAATAGACCTCTGGATTAAGGGCTAGCTTCCCTTTGAATCACCTAAAAACTTGACTAAACTTTGAAGGAAAAGGGGGAGAGAGTGCATGAAACTGAAACTAAAACTAAGGCAATTCACCAAACTTTGATAGATCCACAAACTGAAAACGAACTCACAATATGATTCAGAACATAACTTGAGCATCACAACTCCTTCCTAATCTGATTTTTCCCTTAGAAATAACCAGGTGCTGGTTGTAGATGAGAAGGGAAAATGAATTCCATAAACCAAAATACATTCAAATGCACACAAGTTGAGACTTTAAGAAATAACAGTGCTTGAGAACATCAAAATGAACAAAATATCAAGTAAAGGACTAATTTTTTATCACAATACATGACATCAAATTCATCAAAATAAATCACAAAACTATAGGAAAAGAAGGACAATTGCTATAGACTGAATTGAAGTGAGCCAAAGTATAGCTTGCTTCTCCAGAGCTATAAACATTCACCTCCAAGAAAGAGGGAAAGAAGAACTAACCTCAATCGCACAAGTGAGAGGTAAAATAAAGAATACCTAGGAATATGCATTTATGACCACCACCTCCCTAAAAATGGAAAAACTCAAAAATAAGCCCATAAAGATGCCTCATAAACTCGGATGCCAGATTCTCGAGTTTATAGGGGTAGCGAAAAAGTAGGACGTCTAGAAAAGACGGTCAAATAAATAACCTTGTCCACTCTAAATCATGCTCTGTAAATGATATTCTAACAATAATTTATAAGAACAACATTTGTCGATATGTTACAATAATAAGAGCAATGATTTTTTACATTTACAATACTTGTTACCCCCCCTAACATAGATAAAAGTGGATTTTAACATACTTTAAAAACGTTCTCAACCCAATATTAAAAAGGGGAAAACATATTTTAAAAAGTATTTACATTTTAATAAATCCACCCATGGACCTAGACCCCTTTCACTTCCTAAGTCAAAAATGACCCTCAACCCTATCAAGGAGAAAGCACTTTTAATAACCAAAAATAAAACCATGCTTAAATTAAATTGGCATAAAAAATAAAAACAATTAATAAGTTCAACCCTAGAAAGGGAGAAACATATTAATAACCCTATATCCATGCCATTTGAAATACTTAACAAAGGAAAAATTAACAAATTCTCAACCCAAGGAAAGCGGAGAATTTATTAATCAATGATCTCGATCTGAAACCCTCATGATGAGGAAATGACAGTCACTTCATCTTCTAGCACTTGGAAAGTTTCTAATCTCTGCATTTGACAAGCTGCCATCTTCACTAGCACTTTGCATGAGCTTGGCTTGAAAACATTAGACCTTGATCTCTGGCATCATCACTGGAGGTAGACTTATTTGTCATTCATAGCATTTCATTCTCATTTTCTTTCAATTTCGAGGGCACAGAATGTGTTTGAGGGTATTGTGTACTTGATTCATTGTAATCCTCTGCATTGTATTTGAGGGCACATGAATTTATTGGAGGGCACAGTGATTGTGATTCACAATCTTATTCTGTTGCATTTGATTTCATACTGGCCATGTATGATCTGGTATCATGGCATTCTACAAATTGTGTTTAAAAACCTCTAACTGTGAATGCCCAATGATCCTTGGTTAGGGCACCCTATTTTGAAATATTTTTTGTCTCTATATTCCTATGGAGGAAATGTTTGGATGCTCTTTGTTTTGAACATGGCTAACTATCTTGTTACTCGGTATTCAAGGTCCATGATTTATGTGAGCTAGGGCATGGGTTTAGTGTTCACTAGCCTTATTTCCTGGCATTCTTGTCCTTATTAGGACTAGTTCACTATCGCATATCATCCTGTGAGCTAAAATCCTTCGGCATCACTACTCGGTACTTGGGGCATCATTTGATATGCTTTTATTGTATATGGCCCCTGAACCTTGGTCTCGGCATGTATCACATATGAATTTACTATTGAATTATGTGTTGACTAGTTTTTGCTACTGTCATGGTATAATTTGTTATTTTTATTTACTTCACTAGCCTCAAGAGGTTGAATCTCTACATCAAGTATGATGAAGCCCGATGATCCTATGTGAGGGTGTCATTCCCCAAGCTCGTGCTTCACCATTATGCCATTTTATCACAATGAAAAATGGATCTTCACTACTATGAAATCCCTCGATAGCCTGCAAGTTAAAAGCTAGTCTATCATTATTTGTTATTGATTTACCACTCTTTGACACCAAGCTGTGATATATTTATGTCCGGCTCCTTGATAGTTTCCAAACTCTTAATCGAGCTAAGGTATCAAATGCATGTTATTTTCATACTATGTATTGTCACTGCTCATGACACTCATGATTTCTTGTGACTATTTCTCTTTGTCTACTTTGACACCAATTCCATCCCTCGAGCCCACTCTTGCTGGTTACTGGCTAGCTTGTAAGAAGAGCCAGGGCATTGCATCTGTTGTTGATAATACTTTCCCTAAAAACTACACCGTGGAAATCTCCATCAATTCTAAAAGTCACTGCATATTATATGTTTGTTTGTTTGGGACAAAACTTGTCGTGATGTCAGCTTACTGATCCATAGCCCAAATCTAGAAGCTCCTCAAGAGCTGTGAACATTATTGTATCCCCACAATCCTATGAGATGGAGCATAGTATGCTTGTTCATTATTTCCATTGTTAGCCCATAGTGCATTATTGTGATTATATGCTTATTCAGGAACTATTGTTTATTTATGTTCAGATGCTCACTATTTCAGATGATGGTATGCACATTGTGTCACTGATTTAGCAATTACAACCCTCTTGTACTTGGTTCATCATACCGATCTGAATATGCTCATGCTATAGCATCAATATTTTGGATGCAAATCTCAAACACACCTATGCTATAATTTCTCTCCTTAGAATGTAAATTGTGTATATCCCTTGAAACTATCAATGCTTTGTTTGATATGGATCTATGGTTCTTGACTATCTCATTGATACTGTACTATCCACTAAATGTTACACTATTGATCATGGGTGCTCTTTCCCTGTGATGTAGCCACTACCAAGGAAATGAGGCTTTCTTGGCATCGACTATATTACAGGTCAAGAGCATTCATCTGTACATGGGACAAACACATTAGTAAAAAACAATGGCATTCTTTTATTTCCAAAGCCTCCTCATGCACCTGCCCTGAGCACAGCCCATGTCAGAGGTGTATAGCTAAGTGCACATATGCACACTTGTAGATAGGTACTATGATACCAGGCATTGTTTAGATGCAATGGATCTAACCCAGTTCTCTTTTCTTATCTGTAGGTTTAGGATCTCAGGAGCATAGCGGGAATACCGTGGAGACAGACTCATTACCAAGCAATTTATAGTACCCCAATACTTCATGTTCATTACTATGTATACTTGCACTCATTTATGCAATTCTAGCAATGGCTATGCTCATAGCATGTGTGATCTCAGATAGACTTTCTTTTCAATTCTCTTATACAGCATGCTTAACATTGGTATATGCACATGTAAACTTAGATGTAGTAATTTATCTCCTTTCCCTTCGTGTACTTTGCAAATGAAATGAATGCAAATATTAATCAAGATCACCTAATAACACAAACTAGGGTACTTTTCTCATCTAGTAATCAGGCCTCCAAATGAGTGAAAATAATGGTAACATTCTGGCGACCTCTAATGAGTGCTTGCCTGCTAAGCATCCTGACTAGCTACCTTAAAGAGCCATTGGGCACAAAGTCATATAGCCTCAAACTAGACTCAGCCCTCTTGAATAATCAACCCTTCTCTCCTTCAAAACCACTAACTGCTAGAGACAACTTCTCTGGCTTATTGCTACTCAAAACAAACCCCAAAACTAAATTGAAAGCAACATGAAAGCCAACTTGTTCCAAGGCACTTAGGAAACACAAAAATGAAATCTCCTATCCTACCCTACTCTAACCAGTATCAGAAAACTGGTTAAACAAATCCATTAACTAGATTGCTGAAATAACTTCCCATTCTCCTCAAAATGTTGTACCTTTCACTTTTGAAGCCAACGAAGAGAATATGGAACACAAAAATGTACTGAACTGTCTAGCATATCAAATTTTGAATTTGGTGTACCAGACTACTAACCTCAATTGGATCATAGGTGATGTCCTCCAAGGGAGTCTGATAAGGCTGAATAAGCTCCTGATCACCAAGGAGTGGACTCTTAACATCACCCTCCATTAAGTCCTTGAGTATGCATATTTTGTTTGATCCCATCTGTGCTAGGTATCTGATAGGACACCCCCTTGAGAGTATGAAACTAGGCCTCTCCTTCTCTTTATGGACCTTACGAATGTCTTTAGCATGCTAATCAAAATTCTGCCCCTCCATGATAGTTTGCCATAATGTTTCTTCTTCTATAATTAGAGGATTATCTTCTTCATTAGTTGGAACCTCCAATAGCTCATTCAAGCTATCAAATTGCATCAGGTCCTTAACCATAACTGGCCCCTCCTCATGGTCCAAGAAATAAGATTCTTGAGACTCATCCACCACCTTATCGCAAACCGGCCCAAATTCAATAACTAGCACAATATTAGCCTCTTGAAATGAAGGGTCTTTCTTAGGAACATACATGTTATCATCTATTTCAGGAAGATGAGGAACACAAACAAAAGCTAAATAGAAAGCATTTATCATAGAGTCAAAATCTTCTTTTTGTCCTAAGTTAGCAATAACTACATCATCTTCCTTGACACAATCGGTGAGCTTAACTAGTAAGTCTTGCACTACTTCATTTTGCTCGATATAAGAAGGCATTTTCTGAAACAAATCAGCTAGGCTCTCACCTTCTTCACTTTCTTTCTTATCCTTATCTGGCTGCTCCAATCCATCATCATGTAATAAATCTACTTGTTCCTCATGATCATCATGAAAGAGTACACCTAAGAGACAAAAATCATCTTCTTTCTGGTGGCTTGAAATGCTATGAGGTGTAGGGGTCTCTTTAGGAATTGGCTCATAGGGCTTAATCTGCTACAGGATGGGCTCATTGTCATTTAGGAATCCAAGCCTCTTAGGTGTCTCATCTATAGGAATAGGATGGAGTAGTTGAGAAAATGAGATGGGGTCATGAATAGGCTCTAGAAATGCATGGAGGTTAGGCTCCTGTTGACTAGGATTCTGAACTAAAGGAGAAATCCTGAAGCTTGGAATTTCAATAGGAGTGCTAGTGGACTTACCAGGCAAGAAACTTGGGATTTGAACCTTGTGGGTCTCCTGTCTAATCTACAAAAATTCTAGGTTCTCTTTAGTGGCATGAGGCATCTCCTTCTGGATCTCCTCCTTAATAAGAGCTGGCATCTCGTAACCTGGATACAAGGTCCATGAGGGTCTCCAAGAATGGGTTAAGTTTCCATTTCCCTCTAGTGGATCTAGTGAGCTCTCCTGCATTGGGGTAGCAACATCTTCTTGATCTCCTTGCCTTGGTACTTGTGCTAATAGATTCTTAATCAATTGATCATTTTTCACAATCTTCTTGGCAAGTGTCTCCTGCTCATGATCATGAAACATATCCTTTTCTACTAACTCTTTTCAGAGATTCTCCTCATTCTTTGTAGTTTTCTGGTAGATGCCCCTTATGAATTCTTGATGATCCTCCAGACTCTTCTTATAAACCTTCTCTTGAGTCAATATTAGATGGTTCTTCTCTTCAAGGATCTGCTCATGAATTGCTATCTAGTTATGTAGCTGCCTTGAGAGCTCCTCTTTTTGAGATTTCATCTCTGCATAGTCTTTCATGAAAGAGCTCATCTCCTCTAGAAAAATTGTCAAAAAAGAGGACACGGAGTTTGAATCTAAAGTGACATTAGGCTGATTCTAGGTATTGTAATGGTGTCCCTCATAGGGCGGTTCATAGGAATGCTGCCGAGATGCTTGATGCTGGGTGGGAGGGTATGGTAGTGCATGCTAGAAATCTACTATTGGTGGGCTATTTTGACTATGTGCTACTGCTTGGCTAGCTTGATACAGAATGAATGCCAGCACGTGTGTGGCTTTTTCATGATATGGGGGGTGATAGGGAGAATATGCATTATGGATTGACATGCTTACTCATCAAATGAGCTAGTAAAAAGATATTTCCTGAAACTTATCAACACTTGAACTGCTTAAACTAGTAGATTTCTCTAAGAGTCACCATGATGTTTGAAACAAACTACCTCTTAAAGGATGATTGCACTGAGGATCACACCAGAATCTTAGTGAATAATGGGAAACAAAATTCTCCCACTGGGCATGCCAAAAACTATTGTCACTAGGGATTGCACCCGAGTATGGCTAAGTGTAGAACCTAGCAATCTCGTGAAACATGGGACTATTCTCAAGTTGTGGGTAACCTATTCAAGAATAGACCTCTAGATTAAGGGTCAACTTCCCTTTGAATCACCTAAAAACTTGACTAAAATTTGAAGGAAAAGGGGGAGAGAGTGCATGAAATTGAAACTAAAACTAAGGTGATTCACCAAACTTTGAAAGATCCACAAATTGAAAATGAACTCACAATATGATTCGGAACATAACCTGAGCATCACAACTCCTTCCTAATGTGATTTTTCCCTTAGAAATAACCAGGTGCTGGTTGTAGATGAGAAGGGAAAATGAATTTCACAAACCCAAATACATTCAAATGCAAACAAGTTGAGACTTTAAGAAATAACAGTGCTTGAGAACATCAAAATGAACAAAATATCAAGTAAAAGACTAATTTTTTATCATAATACATGACATCAAATTCATCAAAATAACTCACAAAATTATAGGAAAAGAAGGAAAATTCCTATAAACTGAATTGAAGGGAGCCAAAGTACAACTTGCTTCTCTAGAGCTACAAACATTCACCTCCAAGAAAGAGGGAAAGAAGAACTAACCTCAATCAAACAAGTGAGAGGTAAAATAAAGAGTACCTAGGAATCTGCATTCATGACCACCACCTCCCTAAAAATGGAAAAACTCCAAAATAGGCCCAGAAAGATGCCTCATAAACTTGGATGCCAGATTCCCGAGTTTATAGGGGTAGTGAAAAAGTAGGATGTCTAAGAAAGATGGTCAAAGGAATAACCTTGTCCACTCTAAATCATGGTCTATAAATGATATTTTGACAATGATTTATAAGAACACCATTTGTCGATATCTTACAATAATAAGAGAAATGATTTTTTACATTTACAATATTTGTTACCCCCATTAAGATAGATAAAATTGGATTTTAACATACTTTAAAAATGTTCTCAACCTAATATTAAAAAGGGGAAAACATATTTTTAAAAGTATTTACATTTTAATAAATCCACTCATGGACCTAGACCCCTTTCACTTCCTAAGTCAAAAATGACCCTCAACCCTATCAAGGGGAAAGCACTTTTAATAACCAAAAATAAAACCATGCTTAAATTACATTGGCATCAAAAATAAAAACAATTAATAAGTTCAACCCTAGAAAGGGAGAAACATATTAATAACCCTATATCCATGCCATTTGAAATACTTAGCAAAGGAAAAATTAACAAATTCTCAACCCAAGGAAAGGGGAGAATTTATTAATCAATGATCTCGATCTGAAACCCTCATGATGAGGAAATGACAATCACTTCATCTTCTGGCACTTGGAAAGTTGCCAATCTCTGCATTTGACAAGCTGTCATCTTCACTGGCACTCTGCATGAGCTCCGTTTGGAAACATCAGACCTTGATCTCTGGCATCATCACTGGAGGTAGACTTATTTGAAATTAATAGCATTTCAGTCTCATTTGCTTTCAATTTCGAGGGCACAGAATGTGTTTGAGGGTATTGTGCACTTGATTCATTGTAATCCTCTACATTGTATTTGAGGGCACATGAATTTATTGGAGGGCACAATGATTTTGATTCACCGTCTTAT
This sequence comes from Chamaecyparis obtusa, assembly GCA_027943335.1. Classification (NCBI taxonomy): domain Eukaryota; kingdom Viridiplantae; phylum Streptophyta; class Pinopsida; order Cupressales; family Cupressaceae; genus Chamaecyparis; species Chamaecyparis obtusa. The sequence continues at coordinate 288,200 of BSBK01007037.1, read as the reverse complement.
TCTATTGCATTTGATTTCATACTGGCCATGTATGATCTGGTATCATGGCATTCTGCAAATTGTGTTTAAAAACCTCTAACTGTGAATGCTCGATGATCCTTGGTTAGGGCACCCTATTTTGAAATATTTGCTATCTATGTATTCCTATGGAGGAAATGTCTGGATGCTCTCTATTTTGAACATGGCTAACTTTCCTATTACTCGGTATTCAAGGTCCATGAGTTATGTGAGCTAGGGCATGGGTTTAGTGTTCACTGGCCTTATTGCCTAGCATTCTTGTGAGTATTAGGACTAGTTCACTATGGCATACCAACCCGTAAGCTAAAATCCTATGGCATCACTGCTCGGTACCTGGGGCATCATTTCATATGGTTGTATTTTATATGGCCCGTGAACCCTAGTCTTGGCATGTATCACATATGAATTTACTGCTGAATTGTGTGTTGACTAGCTTTTGCTACTGGCATGGTATAATTTGTTATTTTTATTTACTTCACTGGCCTCAAGAGGTTGACTGTCTACATCAAGTATGATGAAGCTTGATGATCCTATGCGAGGGTGTCAATCCCCAGGCCCATGCTTCACCATTATGCAATTTTATTACAACAAAAAATGGATCTTCACTGCTATGAAATCCCCTGATAGCCCGCAAGCTGAAAGCTAGGGTATCATTATTTGTTATTGATTTACCACTCTTTGACACCAAGCTGTGATATATTTATGTCCGGCTCCTTGATTGTTTTCAAGCTCTTAATCGAGCTAAGGTATCAAATGCATGTTATTTTCATACTGTGTATTGTCACTGCTCATGCCACCCGTGATTTCTTGTGACTGCTGCTCTTTATCTGCTTTGATGCCAATGCCAACCCTTGAGCCCACTCTTGCTAGTTACTAGCTAGCTCGTAAGAAGAGCTAGGGCATTGCATCTGTTGTTGATAATACTTTCCCTTAAAACTGCATCGTGGCAATCTCCATCAATTCTGAAAGTTGCTACATATTATATGTTTGTTTGATTGGGACAAAACTTGTCATGATGTCTAGGAAACTCATTGTCATACCCACTGTTCCTACTGATTGATGCAACCTATGCTCATTGCCTCATGTCCTTTTCACTATTTTGAATAGGCGGGTAGACCCTTGCCAGCTCATGAGGTGCTTAAGCATTGCCAGTTGTTTTTGAACACATGTTGTTTATTTCAAATTATATTGCTATTTCCCTTGCTTGAGATATGTCCAAAAGGATCACGAACCATTAAATTTTATTTCCTAAATAACCACTTACTTTTTTATGAACACCGAAGATGCTATAGCCTTTTGTGCTCAATTTGCAACTTTAATTTGTGCGTTGCTAAGGTGTTGTTGATCCTATTGGTATGTACTCTATTCTAGAGCCCGATGCACTTATTATGGCAATGCCTTGGTGCTGGTCCATGAGGTTCTTGGATGGCATGTGAGTCTTGGAGACTCATTGTTTATCATTTGACTATACTCTCTTTGTGATCATTTCACTAGTGCACTACATTCTCAATTTATTGATTGAAGCTTACTAATCCATAACCCAAATCTAGAATCTCCTCAAGAGCTGTGAGCATCATTGCACCCCCACAATCCTATGAGATGGAGCATAGTATGCTTGTTCATTATTTCCATTGTTAGCCCATAGTGCATTATTTTGATTATATGCTTATTCAGGAACTACTGTTTATCTCTGTTCAGATGCTCACTATTTCACATGATGGTATGCACATTGTGTCATTGATTTAGCAATTGTAGTGCTCTTGTACTTGGTTCATCATACCAATCTGAATACGCTCATGCTACAACATCAATATTTTGGATGCAGATCTCAAACACACCTATGCTATAATGTATCTCTCCTTAGAATGTAAATTGTGTATATCCCTTGAAACTGCCAGTGCTTTGTTTGATATGGATCTATGGTTCTTGAGTGTCCCATTGATACTATACTATCCACTGAATGTTACATTATTGATCATGGGTGCTCTTGCCCTATGATGCAGCCACTACCAAGGAAATGAGGTTTTCCTAGCATCAACTACATTACAGGTCAAGAGCATTTATCTGCACATGGAACAAACACATTTGTAAAAAACATTGGCATTCTTTTATTTCCAGAGCCTCCTCATGCACCTTCCCTAAGCAAAGCCTATGTCAGAGGTGTATAGCTGAGTGCACGTATGCACGCTTGTAGATAGGTACTATGATACCAGGCATTGTTTAGATCCAATGGACCTAACCCACTTCTCTTTTCTTATTTGTAGGTTCAGGATCTCAGGAGCACACCAGGAACACAATGGAGATAGACTCATTACTAGGCAATGTCTGGTACCCCCATTCTTCATGTTCATTACAATGTATATTTTCACTCATTTATACAATTCTAGCAATGGCTATGCTCATGGCATGTGTGAGCTCAGATAGACTTTCTTTTCAGTTCTCTTATACAACATGCTTAACATTGGTATATGCACATGTAAAATTAGATGCAATAATTTATCTCCTTTCCCTTCATGTACTTTGCAAATGAAATGAATGCAAATATTAAGCAAGATCACCTAATAACACAAACTAGGGTACTTTTCTCATCTAGTAATTAGGCCTCCAAAAGAGTGAAAATAATGGTAACACTAACCTTATTAATTCATTTGTCCTTCAAAATTCTATAAATCTTTCATATTAAATGTACGAGTGTGTGAATTTTGACAGGTAACATTACCTAAACTTAATGTTAGTACTCAGCAATAACTGATAAGACATTTCTTTTATTAACTATAAATTTCTACATTGTACAACTGTGATACATCATACATATCTAATACGTAGATAAATCATAAAGAAGCTAATTAAAATATTGCAATCATAGTGACAAAGAAGTCTAAGAACCATTTTTTGTACAAATTGAAATGAGCTAAAGCTTGCGAAATTTTTTACTAATTAAATAGTATACTTAATGTTAAAATGATATTTTTCATTGATTAGAACTTTAACATTGATAATTATAATCACATATAATTATCATACCTTATAATTAGAAAACAATAAATTCTTTCTCTAACCTTATTAATTCATTTCTCTGTCAAATTGATTATATAGTATTCTTAAAGTTAAAATGATATTTTTTATTGATCTAGATTATAACTTTAACGTTGATAATTATAAGCATAGATTCACATATAACTCTCACATTATAATTAGAATACCATAAATTCTTTCTCTAACCTTATTAATTCATTTGTTCGTCAAAATTCTATAAATCTTTCATATTAAATGTACGAGTGTGTGAATTTTGACAGGTAACATTACCCAAACTTAATGTCAGTACTCAGTGATAACTAATAAGACATTTCTTTTATTAACTATAACTATCTACATTGTACAACTATGATACATCATACATATCTAATACGCAGATAAATCATAAAGCAACTAATTAAAATATTGCAATCACAGTGACAGAGAAGTCTAAGAACCATTTTTTGTACAGATTGAAATGAGCAAAATTTTCATTGTTTTCTTTTCATAAAATTATAATTACATAAACATTGTCTAGTTCCACTTCCAGAACAAAAAGGAACCTACTATAAACAAAAAAAACCAAAAAATGAGGTATGTTTTTATAAAACAAAAACCACTAGTAGACTAGTAGTCCAGTGTCTACTTCTAGTACAATAGTAAATACTACAAAAAGAAGCATACTATAAACAAAAAAAAACCATAAACTTTTTATAAAAAAAAAACTAGTAGTAGTCTTCTACTGATTTTGGCCTTTGGCTCCATCTAAGTAGAATTCATGAGAGATGATTATCTACACAAATTCATCGAGCCACCCGAATTGCCCCACCTCAGCCTCCTCTTCATCAAGGGCAAACCACTTTCGGAAGAAATCCCTAGCAATCAAGGCCCATTTCCTATGGCGCTTATACTGCCCAACATTGAGGCCCAAAAGAAAAGGTTGCATGGCCACATTCTGGCTTGGGAGGAGAAGCTTGGGTATTTCACTTGCCCAAGGGATCCCCACCCCTATTTTTGTGAACACGACAACATTAACATTGTCCCCCAGGTACTCTTCTTTAAAAACCCTCCTCAGCAGCATTAACATCTCCACCTTCTCTCCTCCGAGGTCGAGAAGAGATGCCAAAAAATGGGATGTAATGTCCATGTTGACCCGGTGCTTATCTTCATTGTTTTGAAACTCTCAACCCAACACCATTTTCACAGCCTCTATAATGAAAGGCCCACCCTCCTTACAAATAGATTCTAAGGCTTCATCAGTAAAGGAACCCAGAAAGGCCTTCTGGGCCTCCTCAGATGTGCATATAAGCCTAATTGGAGTGTCCATCTGAAATAGTAAAACTACAGAAAACTTAGAAACAAATTATCTGCAGACTGCAGACCCTAAACAAACAAATTATCTAGAAAATGCCAAAGATGAATCGATGAATAATGAAGATAGATCATCTATAAATAGCCCTTGAATTCTGGATCATTATTTAGCAATAAATTATTCTGTCTTTAATGGTATTAAATCCATTGTCCTTAACATGCCTCTAAATCTTTCATGTAAATCTTTCCCCTAAATGCATGCATGTAAGAAATTAAAATTTTGGATTTAATCTTTCATATTTGGCAGTAAATCTTTCCCATAAATGCAAAAGATGTCAGATATCGGTTATAGCATCTGTACAAATTTGGAAGTCATGGGTGTCTACTCTGCGTGACAAGTTAAAGAATGTCGCTTGTCACTGACAAGGCATTTATTGCTTACCAATTTAAGAGGTTACAAGATGCACTATAGTAATAGAACCGTGAATATCGATACCAACATGTGTACATTGTAGTTTGTAGACAAGTAACCATTATTTGATACGTGTCAACATTCTGGTGACTTCCTCGACAACTTTGTTTCCTTCAAAAAATTGTGGCCAAAATTAAACTTCAACTGTTGATCTTGGATCATCGGACGGTATCAAATAATATATTTAACATTATAAAATAATGTAGGTATGTTAGGTATGTTAGTCTAAGGTATTATAACAAAATATTTCCCATCTTTTGAAAATCGCCAACAAAATATATTTTTTTGCCATAATTAACGAATGATTAGCCAATAAAATAAATAAATTTTCAAACCGTACATAAAATTTGCCAATACAAATATTTTTTTAACCCTTCAAAAGAAAATCATTCACCTCATATATTATTATTTTTTACTTGAAAAGAAAATTATTCACCTCATATATTATAATTTTTTACTTCAAAAGAAAATTATGCGCTAGCAATTTATGAAATTTTCATTCAGCGGGGAAAAAATCGCCAATAACAACTATGAAAAATCATGGATTTGAAAAAAAAATTTGACAGCATTAAAACAAATTCCCCCCTAAAATAATGTACGATTCGCTAGGATTTTGTACACTTTTTCCTAAAAGGGGGTTTCTTAAAGTTATCCCTATAAGGGTAAAGATTAGGGTAAGGAGTTAGGGTTAGGATTAGGATTAGGGCTAGTAATATGGTCAAGATTAGTAATAGTTACTGTTACATTTAGGCTTATGATTGGGGTTAGGGGTTAGAGTTACAGATAGGGGTAATCTTAGGGTAACTACTATAGCAAGATAAGGAACATAGATAGTGATGGGATGTATGTTGTACATGTAGGTTGTATTGTACTTAGTAGTGCAATTGTAGTTAGGGTTAGGGTTAGATTTATATATTTAGTAAATTTAGGGTTGCAAAAGATGGTTTAGAGTTAGGTATACTATTAGTATATTGGTTACATGTAGAGTTAGGGTTAGGGTAAGGGTTAGAGTTAGTTTAACATAGTAGTAAGGATTAGGATATAATTTTAATTTAGTTTTCATTTCAGATTTAGTTTTAATACATTATTTTATATAGTTTTAAGATTTAGTTTTAATACTTTATTTTATATAGAGTTAGGTGTACTATTAGTATATTGGTTACATGTAGAGTTAAGGTTAGGGTAAGGGTTGGATTTATTTTAAAGGAGTGGTAAGGGTTAGCATATAGTTTTAATTTAGTTTTGATTTCATATTTAGTTTTAATAATTTATTTTATATAATTTTAAGATAAATAGTTTTAATACTTTATTTTATATTAGAGTTACGTTTACTATTAGTATATTGGTTAAATATAGAGTTAGGGTTAGAGTTAGTTTAACATTATGGTAAGGGTTAGGATGAAAGGTTCAGAGTTAGGTTTAAACCAAATGTAGTATTATGGTTACGGTTAATATTTGGTTAACTATTAGAATAAGATTAGGTGAGTGGTTACCGATTGGATGTAGGTTTTAGAGTTAGCATTAATATAATAGGTAGTATGATATTTAGGTATAGGGTTGGAGAATTCTTTTAGGGTAAGGATTTGGTATACTTTTATAACATTGATTAGGATTAGGGTTACAAGTAGAAATAATTAATATCTATAATATGTCCTTTATAATTAATTTCTCACATTTATTTGGCACATCCATTGAAGACATTAATATTAGAAATATAGAGTTCAACAAAATATGTTGCAAAACCTTGCAAGTATAGTTGTAAATATCACTTGAATAGTCAAAAAAAATTATTTTCCTCTTGTTCATGAAACTTACATAGATGAATGGAGAAATATAAGTCTCACTACAACTATTTAAATGAAGTAAGAAGTGTGAAAGCCAAAATAAAAATGCAATAAATATAAAACATTTCTCCATAATGATGCAAGTACATCACATATTCTCCAAAAATTAAGATGGTATTGCGACCCATATTTGAACAATGATGTAATGCCCAAAAATATCGAAAAAAAAAAAACAAAAAATTTCAATATTACTCACATGTCTTCACAAGGCCCTTCCAAGCATACAAATCAACTCCATGAGCATCAACACATCCCTTATGACCCCCAAACAAACATAAGAAGTCCCTCAAGGATGCCCATACATCCAAGTTCTCATACGTAAAGAATTCCCAACTAGGCTCTTCACCCCAAGTCCTCCTCAAATCCTCCCAAGGATGAGGAGTAAACTTGCACACCCATAAACATGAAGCAACACAAGATGACAAAACAAGATCAAAGTCATAAAATCATAAAGAAACTTCTCATTACAAGACTCACACACAAGATACTACATTTTACAAAAAAATTCACACAAGTTCATATTCTCAATGCAACTACACAATAATTACATGATAGAGCCACCAACCTTTCTCCTAAGCAATGGAAAATTGGAAGGTTGTAGAAGAGCTTCCCTTGATTCTTTGCTTGCTTCCCTTCTTCAATCTACTAGCAAATTCCTTAAGTTCTCTCACTCACTCCACAAATCTAGCATAGACAAGATGATGAAGTGCCCAATCCTAAGCCTCTATCTCCTAAAGATACTCAAAAACATTCCTCTCTCATTCCCTCTTCCCAAAACAAATTAGGTTTCTAGATACTAGATAAAATGACACTTTCCCTCCCTATAGAACTAGGATGAAATTCAACACATGGGGAAGTGAGCTAACCTAGATAAAATTACCATTTTCCTCATTACCAAAAATGGCCCATTTAGAGAGACAAAATGGAGGCATAGGGAAGTGGAAATGGTAGAAATAGGCCCCTTAACCAATGTAATAGACCTGAGGCACTAAAAACCAACCTTAACTACACCTTGGGACTCCACATAGCCCCTCAAAAACCCTAGTTAAACTTACATCCGAAAATGGAGTAATGATAATATAAACCTTGGTTCCCTAAACCACCATCCTAGCCTAGGGATACACAAGACCAATCTAAAGAAAGGGTGAGGTCCACTTTCCACTCAAGCATGTCATCTCATCACAATGGTGTCAAGTGACACCTCATAGAAGTACAAATCACATAACATACTTGGCATGCTTAGTGGACAAATTACATTTATATTTTCACAAAATAAAATTTACTTCTAATAATCCATTTACAAACATTATCAACCAAACACACACATGCATCACATTTATGAATAAAAATCACATTATAATGAGGTCATGCTCTTCTTAGAGCCAACCTTGGTTTCAAAATGATTGCATTTAGATCCATTCTTGTTTCCCTGAATTTACAACCATGGCCATATTCTTGCACACTCAATTCTGATGTTAGTACCTCATTAAATCTTTGCATTAATAATCATTTCGAAAATGAAATAATAACATCTAAACTTGACCAATATAAATAATTGTATTTCATGAATCATTACATAATCCACATTATACCCTAATTCCTCAAGCATCAAAATATCAATTCAATTTTCACATTAGCATGTAATCCTAAGTTAATCATTGAACCATGATACCATCAACATTTACTATTCTATAAGATAACGTGACAAATGTAGAATATAAAATTCATTTATCATAGATAAGCATGGAACCAAAACAAGCATATAAAAAGTATGACTAACATCATCATCATATAAATCTATAACAATCATCTCATAAGGTCTAATGATAGAAAATTATAATCCAAAATAGGTCAAATGTCTCTAATCAATGTATCATCAAGATGAATCTAATGTCAAAACAACTATGAAACTAAGATGGATCAGGGTAGGACCTCACATCCTCCCCCCCTAGGCATGAACTTCCTCTTGGAGTTCATCAAATAGATGGGGGTAATGATCTCTCATCTATGTTGTGTCCTCCCAAGATGTTGTGTGACCTCATCATAGAAATCCAACTAGACCCTAACCTGGTCCAGCTCTTGACCTCAAAGGGTCAGGGTCCTATGAGCTAGAATACATATTGGCTTCAAAGCCAGCTATCCGTTTGACTCCACCTCCAATCATGCCTGTAGCCTCAATGATTGTGGCCTGGTGCTCACCCTGGTGGTTATCAACTACTGCAAATACTCTATGTGCTCTGCCCATGTCTCCTACAGTGGGCTTAGAAGCTATCACCCTCTGATAGTCGGCTGGATGGCTTGTAGGAAAATCCCTAGCTATGCGCCCCATGGCACCACATGTGTAGCATGGTCCTCTAGCCTCTAGCTATAACCCCTGAGGCCTAGACTACTACTATCCTCCTGTAGCACTAGACCCACTGAATCCACCTCTAGATGCCTAAGACTATCCCCTCTGATCTCTTTGAGATCCCTGTGAGTGCCACTACTTGGGCTTAGAGCCTTGCTATCCCTGAGAAGATTTTTGTCTCTGGTTCTACTAAGATAGTTGTGGCTATTGTTGCTACTGTTGAGGTTCCCTAGATGATCCTGATGAGTTCTTTTGATTTCCCTTCCAGTGAGATTTTTAGAAACCAGAAGATTGAGATGTGGCATTCTAGTTCTATGACCGGTCCTGAGCGTCATGAGATCTATTATAGATCTCCTCTGCAACCATGGCCCTCTCCACTATATCATGTAGATCTCTTGAGGGTATCATTTGTACTTTGTCAGCTATGGCATAGTTCAACCCCTTGATAAAGTGGTTAATCTAGAGTTTCTTGTCCTTCATGTAGTCCACATAAGGAAGGAGTTCGAGAAACTTATTCTCGTACTGGGCTATTGACAGATCTCTTTGTTGTAGGTCATGAAACTTGTCAATGCGACGTTGTCTGAAATGCTTCGACATATATTAGGCTCAGAATCTCTCTAAGAAGGTCTCTCATGTGAGGGTGTCCATGGTAAGATGACTCTTAACCTCCTCTTGCTTTCACCAAGTGAAAGTGTTCCCTCTCAACATGTGTACACTACAAAATGTGCCTTAAGGTTTCTCTCCTAAGAATGCAACCCAAAGCAATGCTCGAGGCTCAAAAGCCAAGCTTCTACCTCTATCCCAACCGTAGATTCCAAAAAGGGTGGCAGCTGTAGTCTAATAAGGTCTCTGATCAAGTCCCCTATGTCATGAGGTACTTTTGGCACTACCTCTGGTGGCAGCTCTAGCATGTACATCGACTCACCCTCATGAACTGCCTACTCCTCTACTTGTCTAGGAGGGGGACTCCTACTCCACTCTCAGATCTCAGCCTACTGGCCTCTCAAAGGTAATCTGTCCATAATGATACTGGCCAGATTCTATAATGCATTAAGGATATCCTAATTGGAATTAGGTGGTGGAAAAGGAGGGGTCCTCTGCTCATCACCTAGTCCCTTGGCTTCTTTCTCATCTCCCTCTATTGCCACACGATCACCTCTAGGTCTTCGCCCACGTCGGTGAGAAATACACGTGACTGGAGGCATCCTACACTTAGGACAAAACAACAGTAAGTTTGGAAAACGTAATGGGTTTAAAGGTTCCTAGAGTAGAAACTATGCTCTGATACCAGAATGTAATGCCCAAAAATATCGGACAAAAACACAACAACAAAAAATTTCAATATTACTCACATGCCTTCACAAGGCCCTTCCAAGCATACAAATCAACTCCATGAGCATCAACACATCCCTTATGACCCCCAAAAAAACATAAGAAGGCCCTCAAGGATTCCCATACATCCAAGTTCTCATACATAAAGAATTCTCAACTAGGCCCTTCACCCCAAGTCCTCCTCAAATCCTCCCAAGGGTGAGGAGTAAACTTGCACACCCATAAACATGAAGCAACACAAGATGACAAAACAAGATCAAAGTCATAAAATCACAAAGAAACTTCTCATTACAAGACTCACACACAAGATACTACAATTTACAAAAAAATTCACACAAGTTCATCTTCTCAATGCAACTACACAACAATTACATGATAGAGCCACCAACCTTTCTCCTAAGCAATGGAAAATTGGAGGGTTGTAGAAGAGCTTCCCTTGATTCCTTGCTTGCTTCCCTTCTTCAATCTACTAGAAAATCCCTTAAGTCCTTCTCTCACTCACTCCACAAATCTAGTATAGACAAGATGATGAAGTGCCCAATCCTAAGCCTCTATCTCCTAAAGACACTCAAAAACATTCCTCTCTCATTCCCTCTTCCCAAAACAAATTAAGTTTCTAGATACTAGATAAAATGACACCTGCCCTTGCTATATAAATGGGATGAAATTCAACACATGCAGAAGTGAGGCAACCTAGAGAACATTACCATTTTTCTCATTACAAAAATGACCCATTTAGAGAGATAAAATAGAGGCATAGGGAAGTGGAAATGGTAGAAATAGCCCCTCTAACCCATGTACTAGACTTGGGGCACTAAAAACCAACCTTAACTACACCTTGGGACTCCACATAGCCACTAGTACATTTGATCTTAAATTTTGACTAAACAATTTGACCATCAAATAAAAATGTTTAGGTTGGTCGCATTATAGAAGGAAAACTTTTGTCTTTTTTTAATACATGCCCGTGTTGGTCGCAATTTCGACCAACACAGTGGTAGTTGAAATTTCGACCAACATGGGCATGTATTAAAAAAAAACAAAAGTTTGAAACTTCATTTCATCGCTTCATTTCAGCACGCGCGAAGGAGGTAGAATCTAGAGAAGGGTAGAAGCGAAGGAGGTTTAGGGTACACCATGTTGGCTCTACTATGAAGTCATGGCCCTAATTTGTGCTTTCATCATAGAGATGCCATGCCGCTAGATGAAAAAACAAATTAGGGTAATGTTATTTAACTTGTTCAATGCTCGAAATTGGGAAAGACATTAACTGTGCTTCATGGTCAATGCCCTACTTTGGGTGTAATCAATGTGTGGAACCACTAAAGTAAATGAATGTCTGCAATAGTGAATGAAAAGGGATTAATACAACAATAACACTAGTAGAAGCTAATAGGGTGAAGAGTTGAACTAGGGGGTTAAGGTATGTTGAATTGATTTCCAATAAGAATCAAATGCTAAATATAAACTGTGGATTTAGGATTTAAATGAAAAGTTGGTTGAATTAGTTGTTTAGAATTTATATAAGTTGAAAATGGATAAAATCGTAAGCAATAGAAATTCTCTATTTTCTACAAAATTCATTCATCTTGAAGTCCTAATTCGGTTATTCTGATGCATTAAAGGAATTGCAACATTTCTTTGTTCAATTCATGCCATTTTTGAATGAGTCTCATTTTATATTGAGTCTCATTATTAGATAGACCATTGGTGTAACAATAGTTAGAATGGTTCTCATTATTAGGTTAAAATGGTTCTCATTATTCTAAGTTCCTACTGCAATAATAGTAAACTAAAATAAGAAATGCTATTAGATAGACCACTGGCGTAACAATAGTTTCAATATAAAATGAGAACCATTCTAACCATGGAATGTTAATTCTAACTTGTATTATTAGATCATTAACCGTGCATATGTAGAGTTGTGTGGAGTAAAGGTCATCACCGTTAAAGAACAGTGAGAAAATACAATGAAATTGGATGCAATGTGTAGGAGTGGATATCTGTCTGAATAAGGAAGGGTTTTTATGTTTGAAAACATTTTTTCATGTTGAATGAATGGTGATTCGATCACTAATTTGATGCAGGAGTGAGTTGTAACATGAAATTGGGGAAGCCCTAGCAAACCAGGGTTTGGAGTCAAGATTTGGGGGTTTTGATGTTCTAGGGCCTATGAGTCTAATTGCTTGTGGATTTAACCATTTTGAGTCATTTTTTAATTCTACTAAATGTTTGGTGGGATAAGGGAATGTGAAGAGAGTAATTGCTTTGAAATTTTGGTCATTTTCATGCATTGAAAACAAGGGTTCAGTCATGGTTAGATGTGTTGGTCCAAAGTAACCCTATAAAATCTTTTGGTGTGTTATAGAACTCTAAAAAGGGTGTCTAGAAATTTTTTCATCTTGTTAAGTGTTTTGAGGGAAGAAAAATTTATTACCATCCTAAGTTTGTTGCAAGGTTATTGGCAGCCTATTAAGCCTTTGGAACAGTTTGAAAGAACTTTGTGTATTGGAAGCATGGGAATTAAAACAAAGCCTTAGAATTCCTTGAGTCTAAGTGGTTTGAAGAATAGGAAACCTAATCCATCATTGTGTAGTATTGTGGAGGCCTTGACAAGCAAGATCTTTTAAACATTTGAGGTTGTTGATAGGCTAGAGTGCCTAGATCTCTGAAATTACCAATTCTCAATGTGTTTTGAATACCACCACCCTTATTCCTTTTGGTTTGGAGTAATTTAATTTCATTTTAAATAAGTTATGGTAGTTTTATTAAATTATTTGAATGATTAAATGAAGATTGGATCATCAAGATCAAGATTGGATTCAAAATTACTCCAAACCAAAAGGAATAAGACTCCAAACCAATGAAATAAAACTACCATAAATTATTTAAAATGAAATAAAATTACTCCAAACCAATGTAATAATTGTGCAATGATTATTGGAAGCCATTCTTGACTCAATTAATGACTAGATTTAAATTGCATTCTCTGTCGCACATAAATAGTTTCCACAAGTTGATAAACTTCTTCAATAAACTCGATACTAAGACTTGAGTTACATCCAAACACAACATAAAAAATTAAAAATAAATATTTGTTCTCTGTTATCAAATTCCATCACAACATATTCATAATAAATATGTGCTCGATCGTGATGACAATATGGGTGTTAGACTATCGAACCGAAAGAGCAAACCAAACAAAATGAGTTGTAAATAATAAAAATGAAACATTCAAGAAACACTAAACAATCACAAAGAAGAATCAAATGTAAAACTAGACTGTTATTTTCATTCATCATATGTATTACATTGATCATCTCATTCCCATTGATCTCTCTTTTCACCGATTCTCCACTCTCGTACCCCCTATTCTTGGCTTCTACATTGCAGAGATAAAGATCCCCAAACTCATAACTCGGTAACTAAATCATATAACTTAGTGAAGAATACTCAAAATAGAGATCAATGGTGAAGACAAAAGGCATTCTTACATTTAGTTAAGGGTAGTACTTAAAGAATAATATAGATCAACAGTGAAGATTAAAAGTCACCCTTACATTTAATGAAGAGTCTATTATATTTGAGTCTATCAGAAAGTCATGGAAAGTTCCTTATAGATATTTGAAGAGAGTCCTATTATTCATTACATTACTTGCAATATGTATGCTGATATTTCATTGTCTCTATATATGCTAAGTGTTTATATAAGAGTGGGGATATGCTATGTAACTTTACTTAGTCATGGTCTTAATTATATAAGGATATATACTTAATCGTAGTATAAACTTGAATAAAAAATAGATAATTTTAAAATAGAAATATGAGGGGACTGGGATATTATAAAATAATGAGCATATCTTTGTGAATTATCCTAAGATTGTAGGGCTCAAATATTCATTGTGATTAATACAAGTTTGTAAACATTGATTGATGTATTTTGAGGTCATATAATATGGAAATAAGACAACACCTACATAAAACTTGATATCATCACAATATAACATATTTTGATTCTCTGCAAATTTGAACAAGTTTTCATTCACAATATAACATAAAATGTTTTGATTTGGTCTTATATGTTAATTATATATAGTTCCAGATTTATTCCTTATGAAATAGTGATGAGATTTATTCTTTTATCTCTGTTAATGTAATTATGGGTCTATTATTCACATAATGTCTGAGATAAAATAATTCTAGAACCCCTAATTTTTTGATCTAGTTATGTCTTAGTTTACTGTATAGCATTGGAGTTCTACATTATGTCTATACCAAAGATATTCTTCCAACTTTGATGTTACCATTGATTGCTGGGTGTATGTTTAATCAGCCGGCTGGATTACTAAATTGGTCTTTTAACACATTCTCTCCTCTTGTTCGACGACTTCCTCACTATTCCTTAGTATGATCTTCTCGCAATTCCCCTTAATCTTCTCACAATTCTGACAAAAATAACAACATGCCTCATGTTATATGGAAAATTGGTAAACAAGGAGCCACTGTAGTTCAATTCCCTTTTTCTAAGTCCTTGATGGAAGTTGAAGTATCACTCTTTAGGAAACTTATATCTCTGGTTCAAAGTTCCCATTAAAATCATTCAAATATTCAAAAACAATACCCAAATTCACTACAGTGGTAAAGTATTAACAAAGCATAGCCTCATAGTTCCATTAGTTTGACAATCAATGGTAAGAAATTCCTAATAATATTATATTAGAAGTGAAATGTTGATGCTAAGACAATTACTTTGTAACCATAATAATCCTACATATGTTTTTTTGCAGAATAGATAAAGTCTGCTATTCAATTCCAAGAGAAACTCACAATTTCAATTGTGACCATAGTAGCCTGATCACAACAAACTTGTTAGAAACATGAAAAGAAAACATGTTAGCAATTCCATCATTTGTCTGTTGTTTGGGACAGTCACCATAGAATTATTTGGACTGTCTCTCCTCTTGCCTTGAAAGGTTAAAATGACCTTTTTTCATCCCTCCTTGAATAGACCCTTACCGTCTTGCACTTGTGCAATGATAGTACACTAATGTTGCTAATTAAGGTTGGTGGGATGATTACGCCTATCCTAAAAAAAGACTGTCAAATCATTATGCTTTCAAATCAATTACCTATCAACATATCCCTTGCGAGGGAGAGAAGCTAAACACATAAAGAACATGCACATAAACATGGCAACTGAAAAACTTAAATGGAATACACCAAGAAGTACCAAATGATGAATGCTCAATTGTTGTAATGGCAAAGCAATATCAGAACCGTCCATTTATAGTCCTAATGATTTTGGAAATTGTTGACAAAGAGTGTTTCTTTTTTTTATTATAGTATAAATGATTTTTCTATAGTCGTAATGATTTTTCTTATTTCTTGTCTTTTGTCCCTTTTTTATTTCCTATGTCTGTGCTTTGTGACAAGATTTTGTCACCTTCTTTTGATGGTATATTTCATTCACTCTATGTGGAATACTATTTTGTTCACTATTTTATTTCAGCTTCATATTTCTTTCATTTTTCATATACACACAGACTACACATGCTGATAAAGAAATGAGCTATTTGATTTAGGTTTACTTTTCATTATTGTAAATGGTTAATATTTATGATGGTATTCCTTAGTGTATTTGGACTGTAAAAATAATAAATGTAGTAATGATGGTGCGGTGCATTATTGATATTGGTTCGATGACTCTTGTCAATGTGCCAAATTGTCAATGTGGTGGTGGGAAGTGTGTGTTGAAGACTTCATAGACATTGAACAACTGTGGACGATAATTTTGGTGCTGCCCTAATCGAAAAAAGGTTGCTAATGTGTATATATTTAAAGTTTCTAATTTAAATACTATTCATTATAATATAAGAACTAATGTAGACTGGGTATCACGGGGAAATAATGGCTGCAGATACTTTAGTTAGGTCGATGACAACTCATATGTATCTATCCACCCATCTCCACTTATCTATGATGAAGGATTTGAGTGCAAAACATGTCAGGCTAGGGCAAATTCTGAAATTATATTTTTACGATGCCTTCTCTGTATTGTAATCGCATATCTAATTTGTTGCGACCATATGCAGAGATGAACTCAGGAATTAGTTATTTTAGTATTTTCATATTATAACTAATATTTTAATATTGATATGACATAACTTCTCTTTTCCTCAAGTGCGCATATATATGGTTTAAATCTTTTTTTAGAATAATTCTTCATGTTTATGGCTTAGGTGAGCCCCAATCTGCTATCAATCACATGATTTAACATTGATTTAGGCTGGAGGTAAACTACCTGTGTCATGTAAACAACATGGTTGAATGCAATCTCTTTTGCATGTTTTCAAGAGTTTTCCCACCAATACAAGGGTAAATAACGCATTGAACATAATATACGGACGCTGTGTGGTATGAAGTCTCATTGAAGTTTGAGCGTAGCATGGTATGAAGTCTCGCTGAAGAAGAGTACTGTAGAGAGCAGGCCTACCATACCAAGGAATTTTGACAAGAACAAGGAATATGGCTTAAATAGAATGGGAAGATGTCTTTCTAGCCTGGGCTTGGATCCTTCGACAATTAGCTTGATAATAAATGAAGGAAATGAGAGCTGAGCAATTAGCTTCCCAAGAAAATTCTTGTAAATGAACTGTGTGTACCCCAATTCCTGTGCCTTCTGCGCATACCTAAATGATATATTTGAAACAACAAGGGTAAATTTAGCCTTACCCTTGTTGTTTCAAATATATCATTTGGGTACGCACAGAGGGAACATTAATTGGGGTACATATAGTTCATTTATGGGCTTTTTCTTGGAAAGCTAATTGCTCATCTATCATCTACATTATTTATAAGCTAATTGCCAAAGGATCTAGGCTCGGGCTAGAAAGATGTATTCCCAAACACATAAAAAACATACACACAAACATGACAACTGAGAAACATAAATGTAGATTTCACAATAGCTAAGAAACATAATTTTAGGCATCATGGTCACAATTTTTTGGAGACAACATAATTGAGTTGTATACCCAGATGATGGAGAGCAACTTCTGCTCCTTCGATTCCAAGTTGACACTGCGGGATCCAAAGACCATAGATAAGGAATAAATTTAGAGACCGGAGGAGGGCCATATTGACCAAAATAATATAGGACAAACCTCAAGTTAAATGAGGCAACTGTAAACATTTTAATAAAATTCTATTAAAATGTTTGCAGTTGCCTCATTTAACTTGAGGTTTGTCATGTATTATTTTTTTCATTATGGCCCTCCTCCACTCTCTAAATTTATTCCTTATCTATGGTCTTGGGATCTCGCATTGTCAACTTGGAACCGGAGGAGCAGAAGTTGATCTTCATCATCTGGGTATACCACTCAATTACGTTGTCTCCAAAAAAATGTGATCATGATGCCTACAATTATGTTTCTCAGCTGTTGTGTCCCAGGACCCCTTTATGACCCTTTACAACCATTTACGACCTCTAAGAATACATCTTAGAGGTCTTAAAATGTCGTAAAGGGTCATAAGAGGCTCCTAGGAGGGGCCAGATGAACTTCCACCTTCATGTGGTTGGCCTTGTTAAGTATATAATGTTAATTAAACTATTCTTGAAACATAATTGTAGGCATCATGGTCACACCGGGGATGAAACTATTCAAAGTTGACACTGTGGGATGGAGAACAACTTGGAACCGGAGGTGTAGAAGTTTCTCTCCATTGTCTGGGTATACCACTCAATTACATTGTCTCCAAAAAAATGTGACCATGATGCCTACAATTATGTTTCTCAAAGAATGTTAAACTATTCTCGAAACAAAGAGAAGCTCAAAGAGAAGCTAGCAACAACCAATAGAACAAGTGTGGACACCTGAAGATAAATATCAAATAGGGGAAAAGCACCTGCAATAATAGAGGCAATAGCTATAGATACAGATGAGGATATTGCAGAAATCCCTAATTTAGTGTTTCAGAGAACAAACGATACACTGTGAATTAGGGATTTTTGTGATATCGTCATCTAAATCTACATCTATTTTATTTATATTGGAATGCAGCCTACCGATATTGATACTGCACCGACCAAGCACAATGGAGGCATCGATTCTAATGTGAATTGTAGTACTCAAGGTATACATTTTCTATTCAAATTTTGACTAATGAATACTTAATACAAGTAAACATATCCAATTGATTTAGGTGGATTAGTTGTGATGATGAGACATGCCATTTAGATGTTAACTGTGATAGTCTCTTGGTTTCAGGCAATGCAGAAGGAGAAGCCTAGTTCAATATGCAATCTCGTAGAATATGCATGGATATCAAGTGGAGTTGAAAAACACAACAAGGTTGCATTTTTTATAGAGGTCTTTAATTGCATATTTTAAGTTATAGACCATCGTGAAAATGTAAATGTGTTGTGTTTTTTAAACTCCACCTGCTATCCATGCATATTCTACTTGTGTTGCATGCGCATTCTCGATTCAGAGTGGGAAAAATCTTATTTTCGATGCGAGGGAGAGAAGCCAAACACAAAGAACATGCAAATAAACATGACATCTACAAAACATAAATGTAGGTATCACAGCAGCTGAGAAACATAAATGTAGGCATCATGGTCCCAATTGTTTGGAGACACAACATAATTGAATGCTATACCCAGAAAATGCAACACAACCACTACTCCTGTAGTTCTAAGTTGACACTGTAGATCCAAAAACCATATATAGATTCCTTATCTTTGGTTTTTGGATCTCGCAGTGTCAACTTAGAACTACAGGAGTAGTGGTTGCATTGCATCGTCTGGGTATACCACTCAATTATCTT
The DNA here is from genome assembly GCA_027943335.1 of Chamaecyparis obtusa. Lineage (NCBI taxonomy): Eukaryota > Viridiplantae > Streptophyta > Pinopsida > Cupressales > Cupressaceae > Chamaecyparis > Chamaecyparis obtusa. The sequence goes on along the minus strand of BSBK01007037.1, from coordinate 269,032 downwards.
GTGTTTCCAAAACATTGTGACCATGATGCCTACATTTATGTTTCTTAGTTGCTGTGTCCTAGGACCCCTTATGACCCTTTATGACCATTTACGACCTCTAAGAATACATCGTAGAGGTCTTAAAATGTCGTAAAGGGTCATAAGAGGCTCTTAGGAGGGGCCAGATGAGCTTCCACCTTCATGTGGTTAGCCCTGTTAAGTAGAGAATGTTAATTAAACTATTCTCAAAACATAATTGTAGGCATCATGGTCACATTTTTTTGGAGACAACATAATTGAGTTGTATACCTACACAAAGAGCAATTTCTACACCTTCGATTCCATGTTGACACTGCGGGATGGATAACAACTTGGATCTGGAGGTGCAGAAGTTTCTCTCCATCATCTGGGTATACCACTCAATTACATTGTCTCCAAAAAAAAGTGACCATGATGTCTACAATTATGTTTCTCAGAGAATGTTAAACTATTCTCGAAAGAAAGAGAAGCTGGCAACAACCAATAGAATGAGTGTGGACACCTGAAGATAAATATCAAATAGGGGAAAAGCACCTACAACAACAGAGGCAATAGCTATAGATACAGATGAGGATATTGCAGAAATCCCTAATTCAGTGTTTCAAAGAACAAATGATAGATTGTGAATTAGGGATTTCTGTGATATCATCATCTAAATCTACATCTATTTTATTTACATTGGAATGCAGCCAACTGATATTGATACTGCACTGGCCAAGCACGATGGAGGCATCAATTCTAATGTGAATTGTAGTACTCAAGGTATACATTTTCTATTTGAATTTTGATTAATGAATATTCAATACAAGACAACATATTCAATTATTTAAGGTGGATTAGTTGTGATGATGAGATGCACCATTTAGATGTTAACTATGACAGTCTCTTGGTTTCAGTCAATGCAGAAAGAGAAGCCTAGTTCAATATGCAATCTCAATTCATATACATAGGATATCAGGTGGAGTTGAAAAACACAACAGGGTTGTACTTTTGATAGAGGTCTTTAATTGTGTATTTTAAGTTATAGACCATCACAAAAATGTAAACGTGTTGTGTTTTTTCAACTCCACCTGCTATCCGTGCATATTCTGCTTGTGTTGCACATGCATTCTCGATTCAGAGTGAGAAAAATCTTATTTTTGATGCGAGGGAGAGAAGCCAAACACAAAGAACATGCAAATAAACATGACAGCTACAAAACATAAATGTAGGTATCACAACAGCTGAGAAACATAAATGTACGCATCATGGTCCCAATTATTTGGAGACACAACATAATTGAATACTATACCCAGAAAATGCAAGACAACCACTACTCTTGCAGTTCTAAGTTGACACTGTGGATCCAAAAACCATATATAGATTTCTTATCTTTGGTTTTTGGATCCCACAGTGTCAACTTAGAACTACATGAGTAGTGGTTGTGTTGCATCATCTGGTTATACCACTCAATTATGTTGTGTTTCTAAAACATTGTGACCATGATGCCTACATTTATGTTTCTTAGCTGTTGTGTCCTAGGACCCCTTATGACCCTTTACGACCATTTACGACCTCTAAGAATACATCTTAGAGGTCTTAAAATGTCATAAAGGGTCATAAGAGGATCCTAGGAGGGGCCAGATGAGCTTCCACCTTCACGTGGTTGGCCCTGTTAAGTAGAGAATGTTAAACTATTATCGAAACAAAGAGAAGCTCAATAATTTACATCTGAATACCAATTTTGTTCTTATCAAACTGTCAAAACATTTAAATAGCCTTTTAAACTGCTATTAAAAATAAAATATTTAATCAACATTTACTTACAGATTTGTGTGCTTATCTAAGTTTGATACGTAGATCTACGTATCAAGCTTAGACAAGGACACAAATCTATAGGTAAACAAAGCTTTCTTAGTTAGTTTGATTTTTCTTGAGGTTGTGAATATACAGTACAATGAAAATGCTTTGTTCAATCACCGTCATTTTTTTTTAACCAAAAAATATTTTTGGTCAATTTTTCAACCTTTAAATAACATTAATTTTCACAAGAATGCTATGCATTCGATGTAAATTTCATGGAATAGTGGTCGAGTATTTCGTCGCAATTTCGACGTCAATTTTGCCAAACTTGGTCTTGATTCTACCAGCTTCATGTGATTAGTTCGACGAAGAGTTAGTCGATAAGTCGACTACTACGAAGGTTGCAATTTTGACAATGGATTTGCCTGTAGAATAATTGATGAAAAAACATTGACCACGGTTTTAGTCATCTATTCAACCAATTGTTGAAGAAAATTTGACTAATTCTCCTCGAAATTTAGGGCAAAATTTACTAGTGAGCCCCGCAGAAACCCTAGTTAAACTTGCATCTGAAAATGGAGTAATGATAACATAAACTTTGGTTCCCTAAACCACCATCCTAGCCTAGAGATACACAAGACCAATCTAAGGAAATGGTGGGGACCACTTTCCACTCAAGCATGCCATCTCATCACAATGGTGTCAAGTGACACCTCACAGAAGTACACATCACATAACTTTATCATCTTAAACTAGAAGCACTTCCATGTTAAGATCATTTAGCTCTCTAAGTAAGTGGTTTGAGGGTCATGTCAAACACCTTGAATTGATTTTTTCTTGGATCTGGCTTTCTCCCCGCTTTCCACTTCTTTTCTGCACTTGATTCCTTCATTCTAGGTGAAATTAGGGTTAGGATCCATAGGATTCTCCTTAATTTCCCTCTTCTATGGCTCTATTTTCTAGGTAGGACTTATAAATAGGTCCTCCTAGACTTCATCATGTTCATCATATGATTTTATGCCTCTCCCTGGCACTCTATCCTGTTCTAGCATCATTTCTAGGTCTCTGCGCACACTCGGGACCTCTTGTTTCTCACTCTGACTAAGACCTGAAATCTTTTCCCTTAAGGTCAAAATCAACCTAAAGGGGTCAAAGTAGACCTTGATCCTAACTAGGTTAGGATCAAGCTCGTCCTTGACCCTAGGTTCAAATTTTGAGGTCCCAAGATCTCTGGTTGTTGAGTTTCAGAAATAATTGTTTTCCCGCTTCTAAGTCTACTATTTTGGTCTCTGAAATGGTAAACCCTTAAATTATATTTAATTTAGGTCCATTCCTAAAGGGTTGAGGCCTAATTGGAATTTAATTCCCCAAGGTGGCCCCTCTAGAGGATTATGCCCTAGATCACTATAAAAAGAGGCCTTCCTCTCTCATTTTTTTAATCAAGTTTTCATGCTCAAGCACTCTCAAGCAAGGAGATCAAGAAATCATTTCATCAAGCAAGATCAAGCAAGCATCCATTTAAGCATTCAAGTCCTCTTCTCCATTGAAGATCAAGGTTTCAAACATTCAAGCCATTGAAGAGATTTGGTTCAAGCATTCAAAATTCATCATTCAAACCCTAGATCTAGCCATCATGATGGTGTGATGTTCCTTCAAGATCCTTTGTGCATCTTCAAGATCCATTCATTCTTCACTCAAGGTGGATTCCAAGCATACAATCATGGAGGTTTGATTTACATTTATTGATGTTATGTTCAAGCTTTCATATCAACATACTTGATTACATTTCAAATACAATTGCATATCTATTGAATGTCATAACTTCATTCTTAGATCTACTTTTACTACTTGCTAGCATTCTCCATTTCAATTTCAATATTAAGGTTGATTCCAAACTAGGGTTTGACCAAGGAAAACCCCCTAAACAAACAACAAAACTATTTTTTTTGTAGGTACAAGTGCATAATTTTAGATCTAAGAGAAGATTTGGATACCCTTTTCAATGAACTTTCGAGATCTGCGAACAAAGTCAGAATCAACCTTCAAATAAAGAATGTAGCCTTTGACCTTTTATGAGGGTCAAGGATGACCTCCCTCAAAATTGGAAAATATTTATGGGTTTTGTATATCTCACAGTTTCGGTTCAAGATAGTGGAAATCAACAGTTTCTGAGACTGTTTGATAGGGTTTTCAGCAAGTTCTTTTTCGGAGGTAAGTACCTTTATCTCTGCATTTCAACATTAGTCATTTACATTTACTTTAAATATCAATACAATTAAAATGTAAGTGTAAAATATTGGTTTTGGGGTCTCTTTTATGTGCAAACCATTGTTCTAGGACCCCATCCATATTTTATCCTTTACAATAACATACTTGGCATGCTTAGTGGACAAATTACATTTATATTTTCACAAAATAAAATTTACTTATAATAATGCATTTACAAACATTAACAACCACACACACACATGCATCACATTTACGAATAAAAATCATGTTACAACGAGGTCGTTCTCTTCTTAGAGTCGACCTTGGTTTCAAACTGATTGCACTTAGATCCATCCTTGTTTCCCCAAATTTACAACCATTATCATATTCCTACACACGCGATTCCGATGTCAGTACCTCATAAAATATTTGCATTAATAATTATTTTAAAAATAAAATAATAACATCTAAACTTGACCAATATAAATAACTGCATTTCATGAATCATTACATAATCCACATTATATCCTAATTCTTCAAGCATCTAAATATCAATTCAATTTTCACATAAGCATGTAATCCTAAGTTAATCATTGAACCATGATACCATAAACATTTACTATTTTGTAATATAGCATGACAAATGTAGAATATAGAATTCATTTATCATAGATAAGCATAGAACCAAAATGAGCAAATAAAGAGTATGACTAACATCATCATCATATAAATCTATAACAATCATCTCATAAGATCTAATGATAGAAAATCATAATCCAAAATAGGTCAAATGTCTCTAAATAATGTATTATCCAAATGAATCAAATGTCAAAACAACTGTTGAGCTAAGATGGGTTGGGGTAGGACCCCACAAATGATCACAGTAGACTTATTTTGTCATTTATGGAAAGACATCTAGTTTTGCAGATGTCTCGCACATGAATTTCTCAATGTCTTCCATCTGCATTATTTCTAGTTCTTAAACATAATCAATTGATAATGTTGCATTAACCACAACTTTGATTATATTTTTGTATGAGTCTATTATTATTCATGTACACTTGTCAAATTTAGTTCCAAGAAATTAGTTGAGGCCACTAAAGCAGTTGGGCTCGTAACAATGATGTTTGACTCTTTGTGAGAGGTATCCATAGGTCGAATGGTATGTTGCAAAGTTTTAAAAACATAACAATATATAGAAATAATTAGAATAATCATGTTGCATTTCTATTTGCAACTTTACATGTTATTTATAATGGAATAGTATGTATAATGTGTGGAAATTTTGTTCTTTAAATTAATAAAAATTTGGGTATCAAAACATGTATGATTTTGATTATTGATACACATTGAAACAAAAGTGAACATAATTTCTAAATATCATATACTAATTTATTGTTTAAGAATAATTGAGAACAATTTTGACATGAAACAACAAATTAAACAAAACAACAAATGAAATGAGGAGACACTCTTTTATAATATGAGAGCATCTCTTCATATTCCCTATAAGGTTCCTTTTCTAATTCCTTTGCCTCTCTAAATTCCAAACTTAATTTTTTTAATTTTTTAATTTATTATTCATCCATGTGGCACCACTATTTTTTGAGGTCCTATTATTTTGGGCCCCATTATTTCGGCCTTGCCAAGCAAACTATTATTTTGACCAGCTATTAATTTATGCTAATGATGTAAAAAATAAAAATTATTAAAATATTAATGCTAAAGAAAATATTTTTAAAAAATGTAACATTTAAGAAACAAAATAAATTAAACTAATGTATGTTTAATCTAATTTTAAAAACTATTAAGATTAATTGAATACAAATTTTATTAACATGGCGATATTGTCATACACATTGTAATGTTTGAAATATGATGTCATTTTCTTCCATGTTTCAAATATATTACTACATAAATATTAACATTTGAAATATATTTTTATTTAAAAACATTAAAATAAAATAGATAGTTAATGTAAAATGTCTTGACAATAATTCTAATTCTTTTAGTTTGTTAAATGAAACATTTAAGAAACTAAACAAATTAAAATAATGTAAAACTAAAAACTATTTGAAATACAAAACTTAATATAAAATAAAACTTATTTAAAATGAAAATCTAAATCTATAATGCAAACTATTTCAAATACAAATCTAAATCTTAAAAGAAAACTATTTAAAATGAAAATCTAAATGAAACATACAAATCAAAACACACATATAAATGTAAATGAAACGTGCAAATCAAAATGAAACTGTTTTAAATGTAAATATAAATAAAACATATTAATCAATTGAAACAGAATCTATGGAAAACTAAAATTCAGAACAACAATCTCACTTGCAAACACTTGCTCCAAAATTCAATGTACTCTTGACTAGTCTAAAACTCTCCACTTCTTCGTACAACAAATAAAATTAGGAAATATTCTTTTATAATCTAAGAGCATCTCTTCATATTCCGCAAAAGGTGCATTTTCTATTTCCTTTGCTTCTCCAATTCCAAATTCCAAATTTAATTTCTTTCAATCTTTTAATTTATTCTTCATCCATGTGGTGCCCTTATATTTTCAGGTCCTATTATTTTGGGCCCCATTATTTCAGCCTTTCCTTTTATCTTCCTATTATTTTGGCCTTGTAATGTAAAACGTTAATAACAATTCTAATTTTTTTAGTTTGTTAGATGAAACATTTAAGAAACTAAACAAATTAAAGTAATGAAAACTGAAAACTATTTGAAATGCAAAATTTAATATAAAATAAACCTTATTTAAAATGCAAATCTAAATTTAAAATTCAAAGCATTTAAATTGCAAATCTAAATCGTAAATCCAAACTATTTAAAATGAAAATCTAAATCAAACATGCAAATCTAAATGAAACATACAAATCTAAATCAAACGTGCAAATGCAAATCAAACATGAAAATCAAAATGAAACATGCAAATGTAAATGAAGCTATTTTAAATGCAAATCTAACTAAAACATAATAATCAATTGAGATGAAATCTATGGAAAATTAAAATACAAAACAACAATCTCATTTGCAAAAAACTTACTCTAAAATTCAATCTACTCTTGGCTCCTTCAAAACTCTCTACTTCTTCATACTCTACAAAATAACAAATGAAATGAAAAGACGCTCTTTTATAATCTGAGAGCGTCTCTTCATATTCCCCAAAAGTTGTCTTTTCTAATTCATTTGCCTCTCCAAATTTCAAATTTAAATTTAAATTTTTTTTAAGAAAACATAGTTTATTCTTTATCCATGTGGCACCCCTATTTTTTCAGGCCCCATTATTTTAGCCTTGACATTTGTATTCCTATTATTTTGGCCTTGTAATGTAAAAATGTTAATAATAATTCTAATAGTTTTAGTTTTTTAAATAAAACATTTAAGAAACTAAACAAATTAAAGTAATGTAAAAATGAGAACTATTTGAAATGTAAAACTTAATATAAAATAAAACTTATTTAAAATACAAATCTAAATCTTAAATGCAAACTATTTAAAATGAAAATCTAAACCAAACGTGTAAATGTAAATCAAACATGAAAATCAAAATGAATTTGAATCAAACTATTTTAAATGTAAATCTAAATAAAACATATTAATCAATTGAAACAAAATCTATGAAAAACTAAAATAGAAAACAACAATCTCACTTTTAAAAAACTTGCTCCGAAATTCAAGTTGCTCTTGGCTCCTCCAAAACTCTCTACTTCTTCGTACTCTACAAAACAACAAATGAAATGAGGAGACTCTTTTATAATATGAGAGTGTCTTTTTTAATTCATTTGCCTTTCCAAATTCTAAATTTAAATTTAATTTTTTTTTAAGTTTTTAATTTATTCTTATCCATGTGGCGTCCCTATTTTTTGGATCCTATTATTTCGAGCCCCATCATTTTGGTCTTTCAATTTGTCTTGCTATTATTTTGGCCTTCCATTTGTCTTTGTCTTATTTCAAATAGCTATTATTTCACCGAGCTATTAATAGTTTTATAAATTATTTATTTAATCTAATAGTTTTTATTGACAAGAAATCTTTTTTAGCATATTCTCTTGCTGGTATTCCCATTTGTGCTCTCATTGTATAGGTTTATACATATTTATACATGTTTATATATATTTATACATGTTTATTCATATTTATAAATATTTATTCATATTTATAAATATTTATACACATTTATAAATATTTATACACACTTATACATATTTATAAATATTCATGCACATTTATAAATACTTATAATATTTTTACACATTTATCAATATTTATACACATTTATAAAGATTTATAAAAGTTTGTGCACATTTATACATATTTATAAATATTTACACACACACACACACACACACACACACACACACATATATATATATATGTATATATGTATATATGTATATATATATATATATATATATATATATATATATATATATATATATATATATATATATATATATATATATATATATATATATATATATATATATATATATATATAAACATTATAAAATATTAATATACATTTATACATATTTATCCACATTTATAAATATTTATACATATTTATACACATCTATACATATTTATTTATGCACATTTATAAACAGTTATAAACACTTAAATACGCATTTACACATTTATAAATAGTTATATACACATATAAATATTTATACATATCTGTACCGATTTACACATAGAATCTTAAATTGTTTTAAAAACAAAAATGTATGCACATGAGAACACATAATAATTGAAATGAAAAAAAAATTTGAACACAAATGTGAATAATAAATTTAAAAAATTAAAAAGTCTGCCCATTAACACATATACACATTGAACATAAAGTATTTTCAAGTTTAAAAATGCACACTCCACATAAATTTAAACACCCACACTATAAATTGAAATGGAAAAATGTTCAAATTTGAACATGTGTGTAAATACTAAAATCAAAAAATTGTGCACTCACTCACAAACACACAAACTTGATGAAAAAATGTTTGAATGAAAAAATCTGAATAGTAAATTATCACATACACTTCACATAGATCTAAACAAACACGCATATGTCAAAAAAAATACATATATACATGAATTGAATGTCAAACAATGTTCCCACACACAATTCCAAACATGCTTCACACAAGCACAACAACACAAAAATAAACACTAGTTCAAAAATTGTCAAAATATATACATCCACATAAAGTATATGCAAAAGTTATAAAATGTGCTAAATTTAAAACACCATTCATATCCATCCAAAGAAACCTCAATGGAATGTCAAATTTACTTCAACACACACATATCACAAAGTGAATGTAAAGCTTAGGTGAAAAATAAACACCACATAAAGTTAAATTTTAAACATAGACACAATGAAAGTAATTAAACACATACATATATGCATTCGTCCACACAAAATTGACATTATTACACACTGCACAAAATTGGTTTAAAATGCCACCTAGAAAGAAAACACATGGACATTGCAAACATGACAAATTTAAAACATACATCATACACGTTGATTAGTTGATAGCTCAAAAATACACAAAATAAATAAAAAATTAACTTTCAAATATAGAAACAAAACTCATCCCGAATTAATTGTCTGACAAAAGGAAAATTAAAAAATGTTGATTTGGTTGTAGAAGATTATGAAGCCTATTGCAAAGTTTATTGAAAACCTAATTTTTATTAGAAAGATGCGGGTTTCTTATTCGAAATTAATTCAAAACACACAAATCGCATCCCAGTCGAGGGATGGCAGATTCAACTTATTGCATGGATATTCGTCTGCTGGGAATGGAGCAACCTCATAACAACCAGATAAGAAGGATTCACCTGAACGGACATTGGCAGTTAATTTGTTTTCTTAGGCATGATATTTTTACTTCTCAGAACCAAAAAATAAAATTATTTGCATGGACTGATGCAATCTTGGGGTTTTAAGAAAGTGGAAAGTTACAGAGGAGCATAGTCGGCTTTCGCTGAGAGAGATTGTCGAGCATTATATCGACGAGCGGTGGCCAGTTAACAAGGATGACGCCATTGACAGCCCCAGCAGCACTGAAGAAATGGGGAAGACAAGCGACAAATTGCCAGAGAAAAATATGATAACAATCTCCAGCGAGGAGGAGATACAAAAGGAGTTGATCATCTAACTGAAGCTGTAAGAAAAGTTTTGAAAGAGCAGGAGATAAGGCTAAAGAGTTTGAAAGAGCAAGGAGAGATAAGGAATATGCTGAAAATGCTCATGAAGAAAGTTTCGGCTGTTGTAGTTGCAACTGTAGACATTTATGCCTAATGTGGAAGCGTAGTGAAGCCTGGTGAACTGTTTGACAGAATACCTCAACGAAATCCATAACTGCGGGCTATGTGCAAAATGCATTTATTAACACGCTTTAAAAACTTACAAACTAAAGCAATCGGTAATGCCATGTTTGATACGTTTGCAAATGTGGAAGTATAGACAGGCACGTAACTATTTGATAGAATGCCTCAAAGAAATCTTGCCATGATTGCAGGATATGCAGACAACAAATTTGTAGAGAAGGCTTTAGAAATCTCCAAACAAGTGCATCTGCACCATTTTGGAGCAGTTCTCTCATGGAACCATTAGGCATTAAGGGTTCGATGAATGGCAGCGATAAGGAAGAGCCAACGGCCAAGAAATGGAGTTATGAAAAATGCCTAAGGCTTGAATTCTTCAGGGGAGTGCACAGTTACGAGATTAGGTGGATTGAAGTGAGATGTGTAGAGCAGTGAGACTGTATAGAGAGAGATTATGCAGAGGGAGAGAGGCCAATGATTTGTTAATTTGTGTGTGCAAATTTAATGAATATATAAATTGGTTTCTTTGTTGCAATCTAAGTTGTATTTTGAATGCAGAGAGTCTCTGCGATTGTTTCTGTCTGAGTTTTGTGTTTCCATCGTACACTGTTTTTTTTACTCAGGAAATGTAACAGATGAATTTCATAAAAAATAAATGATAAGCAATGTAATCGAAGTAGTTCTGGAAATAAAAATAATTGAATAAACAGAAGAATAATGAAATCTGTCTAGAGTTTGTTTCTGTGTTCATTATTTCACTCTTTTTCCTTAACTAAAATGCATTAGCAGAAATCTCATCCATGTGGAATTCTTAAGCATTAATCTTGTACGTGTTCAAGTCTTTCTCGTAGAAATCCGTAACATCCTTGTTTTTTTCATCATGGAACTAACCACCATCCATGAAAGAATCCAGGAAGTAAGAAAATATATCTGAATTGTAGTCCTTCATCTTGAGTGGTATGATAACATTGTTGCATCTTAGATTTCTCAAAATTCACAGGAAAGGCTTCGGATGAGTAATTTTGATTGAGTACAGCACGAGATAAGAAAGGAATGCTTTTTAGGATTGAATCTATCATAGCTATTTGTGGACTCCCTTCTCAAATATTGGCAAGCATCACTATTATGTACGGCTATTTCCAGAATACTATTAGAACAATGAACCGATATTGGATTCATGTGAACAGCATTGCTAGAGTATTGAGTATCATGAAAGAAAGGTGTGGATATATGGTTTGAAGTGCCATTAAAAGTATCATTGAAAGCATAATATATATAAAACTTGGTGTTGGTGTTGGGAAAGTTGAAAGGCAGCTTCAATTTTTTTCAGCTAAGAGAGAAGCCGCTGACTTTCATTTGTTTTTGGAGTCTCACAACAGGGTGCCCTTACACTTAGATGCTATGAGCAGAGAGAATTTGTTTTTACATTTAGCCTTGACTGATCCGTAATTAATTAGGAAATTTCACTACATAATTGGCCAACACAAAGCTAATTCATAGACAGCATGATTTGATTGAAATAATTTGTGTTCCTCATAGAAATGAGAGTAAACAGTTCCTATGTCTGCAGAATTATATTTTCAGGTACATTTCGACATAATGGAAGAAATACCACTCGAATGAAAGTAAGAGCACACAAAAGATAAAGTAAAAATTTGTAATGTTCCCTTTCTTTTGATCTGGGACTCTGCAGCACTAAGTGACTGTTCTGTCAGCAGTTAGATAGTGAGTGTTATCAGTTGAAGAATAGGGCTCAATCATAGAATCAACGCAACTATAATTTTTCTGTCTTTCAATTGGAACAAGGTCATTGTGTCTGTCAGATGAATAAACAATTTAGTCTGCAGTTAAGAGGTCTGTTGGGTTTAGGAGGAGCAGAATAGAAGCATGGAAGCTGAGATCTAATCCATGATCTGGTGGCTGGTGGCTAATGAGGAAAAAGTTTATATTTCCATTCGTCACAAATTTGTATTGAAGTTAAAAAACCTATATGAGGTGAATATGTTGACTTTAACCATCCCAAATGAATGGTCTAGGTTTATTAAAATTCTATAATCTACAAAGGCATTTGATATAATAATCCAAGGTTCTTAGAGCCCTCCATAATCTTGAAATAGAAAAACAATTCTTGAGAAAGGGTATATTTAGTCCTTCCAACACTAGAATTTCACTGCAAGTGATAAACCTAAGAAAAAGAAATTTGCAACATCGCCAATGAATATTTAAAATGATTGTTTAAATTTAAATATCCTTAATAAAATAATTACTCGGAATTTTCATAAAATGTTTTTTAAAAAATTCCTATCACAAATTTCTTCCTAAAAGAAGGAATTGGCACAGATGATGTTTGGAAAAAGAAATCGATAGATGCATGAGACAAGTGATTGAATGCAGAGAGAAGACCGCTGGCATTGATCCTGAGGACTGTGGTAGTGATCTATATCTAATGATGTGTTGTGCCTGGAAGAAAAGTTCCAAACACAACCATCAGTGTATAGGTTTGACGAAATGAAAAAACCCAAGAGATGACATAGGAAAACAGTACAAACTGTGTGAACAAGGCACACAAATGACACCTCATTTGCAGTCATAACCATGAACTGTCAGTGCTCATCTAGGCTATACACATAGTGAATACAAGACGCCCAATAAATGGCTGAGAAATATGTCCAAAAACAACTTTAATGGTGCAAAAATCAGATAGCAATGAAATGTCTTAACAAGCTGAAAATGCAAGTATGGTATATGCAATTCCTTAAGGAAGAAAATAAAAGAATGGCGCCTCAATGGATAGCATCCACAAAATTTGATGGAATTCAATTAAAAGGAATTGATTAAAAGACATGAAACAAGACCTTCAAACTTAGATATTTCCATAAACAAAGAATGAAAGAAATGCGTACAAGTTAAATATAAAGGAAATATATATATAACATTGTTCATAATCTAGTATTAATGCAAAACCATAAAAGGTACAGGTTCTTACCTCCAACTGTGAAAATAGAAAGAACCAAATTGGTATCAAAGACGGTAAAAATCTCCAGCTGATACGTAATCCCCAACCCCACCCCCCCTGCTACATACTCAGCGGACTGTGGTAGTGATCATCATTGTGTTGGATGATGAAAATGGAGAAATTGATTTTGGTGGTGAAACAACTGCTAGTGGTGGAACAGGGATTAAAGTGAGACACCAAGTATTACCATATGGGATCCTTGTAATATCCATTACAAATTACCCAATAGTATCCTTTTATATATATGGTACTCATAAATATATTAAGGGATTAGCTTTATTGATAAAATGAATTACTAAATTATCAAAGCCTTTGGTTCGCTTTATTAGTTATTACACCTCAAGATCTGTTGAAATGAATTTAATAGTTCCCTTTTAACTTTGGTTTCTGTAGCTCTGGTATATTTTTAGTTCTCTGTATTCCTTCCTCTTAATGTTGTTTCCTTTGCTTACTCTTAGACACAGAGATTGAGACTTTCGATTTTTAAGCAGGACAGTCATGCATTTCTCGCTGTCAGAAATGCTGGAAAGGTGAAAATGAACACTGAGAAACTCAACGTCGAGTTGAGAAAGAACCAAAGTTCTATGGCAGAGTTGGAATGGTATAAAATGCTTTAAAAACATCGTTTTTTATGATGACAAGCAAGACATTCATGTAGATATGGATAGAATAAAGTTGAAAAATTTCTAGGATGGCATCGTTGGAAAAGAAGAGAATCACGAATTGCCTAGTGACTTCCACACCAGAAATAATTGGATCAATGCTGGCATAATAGAGTCATAGAGCCCTTGGACATTGCATACCACTACCGTACAGATAAGGAAAACAAAAGCTATTTACATGTCCTATCAAGAATCTTAATGGAAATTCTACAGACAAACAGGGTATCCATTTCAAGAATAAATTCTTAATGTAGTGGAACTTTTTTTATAAACCCATCTTCCTAATTGGTTAAATTTTGGATTTAACAGTAGATGCAGAAGGAAATCATTGCAAAAGCAATTTGGGCATAAGTATTTGATAAATACCTGGCAATATGATTGAAGCTCCCAGCCCTTGTCTATTTTTCATTTCTCCCATTGATCCCCTGAAATACTCATCCAATCTCCTTTTCTTCCTTTTCTGTTACAACTAGTAAACAATTGAAGCCCATTCACCATGTAACAGAGTACTTCTTCAGGGCTTCCCCATAATTCAACCTAGAACACTCACACGCAAACCCGTTAAAACAACTCCTCCAAGAATTAACCAAAACACTCAATACACAATTCCAATCAACCAGAACATTAAAACTTTCAGCAAATCCAATGCAAATGGATACTGGATCCATCGTTAAATCTCATTTGAAGTTCAAATAATGCACCCCGGCAGACATTTGAGTCAGCCCAAATCAATCACCCATTGCAGATGCTCGCTGATAGATTTTCTCGCAGAGAGCTGATACTATTTCAGTCAGCCCAAATCAATCACCAATTACAGTTAATGTTCTTGAAGAATCAATACAGCCATGAGATTTCCAGCGTCCAATCTCATCTATCTAACAGGCAAATTAAACATTCTTTTCCCCTTCCTCCTTTTCAATCTCCTCCCTCGCCATTGCCATTGACAGTTAACAATTAACATTAAAATTCTGCAGGAAACAAGCCACAAGTTTAACAGTCCTCCCTCGCCATCGCCATTGACAGTCAACAATTAAAACAGTTTGCTATCATTGCCCAATATTTGTTTAAAAACAGAGCATCTCCAACGGTAACATGTTTTAAAATTCAACCGTACATGATCTTTTTTAAAATTCGGAATTCTTTTTTTCTCAACACTAATATGGAATGTTTTTTTTAACACTAAATATAAATTAAAAAATTCTATAATTTTATTTTTAAATTATTCATTCATCTATTCAAATGTAAAAAAATAAATTGGAAAATAGACTGAAATCAATTAAATATTTTTTCTAATACAAAAAACATTAAATACATTAATTACAAAATGATTTAGAAATAAAAGTTAATTTTTAAAAAAAATTAATAGAGAAGGAAAGGTTGTGAGGCTTAAAATTTCAATAAATTTTTTATTGGTTGCGAATTATTAAACCTAAAATATTCACAAATTTTAAATTTACGTGAAAAATTCAGTCTAAATTTCAATAAAATTATAATTGAGTTGACAAAATAAAATCAAATAATATAAACAAAAATATTTTAAATTAATATGAATTTGTATGTTGAATGATTTATTATTAAAACTAAAAATATTTGTGCATGTCTTACATAGGATACATATAAAACTTCCTATAAAAGATAGTATTCCACATCACTTAGGATTTGATTTAATTTAGAAGCAATTTCATAAAAAACATAGGTTTTCTCATCAATACTATTTTGATTTAATTTAGTTGTAGAAAGGAAGTCCCCATCATCATTAATTTTTTTATTTAATTCAACACATCAAATGTATATCATCATGGGTATTTAAGATATGCACAAATATAATGTTTCACATCTACTATTTGATTATTGTAAGTTAAATTAAATAAAAATCTAGTCAAGATGATGGAGGTCATCCTTTATGATGATGAACTCCTCCTCAATATCCTTTTCGGAGTGGTTCAAAGTAGGAAATGTTTGTTGGAGACATTGAGGCAAACCACACTTGTAAGGGGCTAAGGCAAACAAGTGTGTGAGAAAGGATGAGGCCAAGGGTGTTGGTCTTCCTTTTCTAGGTCTAGCAATAGGGTTTTTTTCCCTCCCTATTGAAACAAAAATCTATGGCGTTTTAAGGATGATATTTTATCTCATTTTATAGTAGACCATATGGTTTCAAAGGTAGTCTTAATTCTCCCTAGGAAATTGTGAGGGTTATGGACGTGGTTGATGCTTCTCATATAAAGATTTCATAGTTATCTCACAAGTATGATGATGTTTTTTGTCTTAATGATGTCCTTAAAGGCGTTCAAAGGTTCTATGCAAGTTGGAGGATTCTGGTGGGTTATTGTTTCTTCTTTGGATTGTGTTGAGATGGATGGGCATCTTATTATACCTATTTTTGTGATTTCTTATGTATGTGTGGTTAGGACTTTGAGGAAGTGTAGATCTAAATAGATTTTAACGATTCTCTTTTGGGTCAGTCCAGTGCTCAGTTGAGGTGCTCGATTACTAGGAAAAGGATTGTTGTAGAATCCTTCTTGGTGGCCCCTAGTATGGGTTTGACTAGTCTTATTCTTCAAACTTAATCTCATAGTTTTGACTTGTGGAAGAAAATATTCTAGTTTTCTATTTGTGTTTATGTTCCTAAATTTCCCTTGAATTTTGGAATGTAAAAATTTTTAGGAGTTTTTCCAATTCTCTTGGGAAATATACTACTATTGCAAAGATAACTTTATTTATGAAGCTCTTTTTATTATATAGATTTTGTGTGCTTGTGGTTCTAAATCTCTCCTCTAAATTTGGGAAGTGGGTGCACAACAAGTTGAATTTTAAGACTTCATTATTTTTCAAGATTGCAATATAGTGGATCATACACATAATTTCTTCTTGAAAATTAAGAACTAACACATTGCTTATAAAAAGAAGGATCAAATGTTTTTTTAAGGAGGAGCACATTCTCGCCTTTTGTGAGGTTCAAAAACTTGAGTGCTCGAGGATAGATAATGCTTTGGCGTCACCAAATGGAAGTTTCATGGACTTTATGTCTCCTTCATGTTCTAAGAAGCTTATATTTAGGGAGGAGGATCCTACTATTGTGGTCTAGATTTTAGGTTGGTTGGTTTTCTTTAGAGATATTGTGTCTAAGTTTGTTTTTTTGTTGTTGTTATGTTGTTGTTCTTTGGTGTTTTGTTGGGATTAACTTCTCATCTTTCCCTTTGTACAAGGGATCATGAATCTTCAAAATGCCTAGACTTATCTAATAAAAATAGTATGATATGTACACTTGTAATATGATTCAAGTACATCTATATTTACTTTTATTCAAAGTAAAATAATTTTTTAAAAATTATTTAATTCAATTACAAATGACATTATGAACAAGTAACTCATTGCACACTTAGCTATTAATTATAATGTTGTCCTAAAGTTATTTGTCTTTATTTTGTGAAACTATCATTTTCTCTACAAATCTTGGCCTTTAAGATCATTTACTCTTCTTCTGGATGGGAACTCAAGGCCCATAATATACTTTGTCTATTAATATATTGGAGGAACTAGCATCTGTGAGAATTAAACTAATCATATATAAATAAAAGGGTAAAATATGAAAGAAATACATCACATCACAATTATTTACATAGAAGAAAACCATTCAAGGTGAAAATTTGCACCTAAAAAATACTCCATGTTATTTATTAACTAATGATTAAAATAGACTTGTAGAATCTAAGGGTATGTGCAAGAAGATGAGGGGCCAAAAAGTGGCGATGTGAAAAATATTCACTTTTCACTCGTCCAAAAGCGCATGAAAGCGCTTGTTGACTTTTTAGTAGGCCTGGGTGTCAGTACACCTGGGCAAGCCTGCCACCAAAGCACATTCCTAATCGGGTACCCAATAACTGTGGCATATATCCTGCACCCGCGAGCCCTATTCTTCATTTCCTAGCATGATTTTATCATTTTCTAGCCACGGTTTTCTAATACCCGATATATTTTCGGATACCTGATATTCGAAATGTCAAATTCAACTTCAAGCATATTTGGTAAGTAGTTAATTGTATAGTTTTATTAATTTATTTCATTTTCATTGTAAATGTAGTGTTATTTTTTAAAATAGGGTTTTGTATTTATATTTGTAATAATATTTGAAACTTAGATCTGTTTTTTATTTAATCAGGCATGGCTGACAACAATGAAGAAAATAACCCTCCAAATAACAATCCCGAAAACAATCCCCCATATCTAAACCCTAAATCTTTACAAGATTTGATAGAAGAAAATTTGAACACAATACGAGGTTTCCAAAACACGTATCAAAATATACCTACATTAGCTCCCATGCTTACCACACTAAATACAATTGTTGGAAATATTGACACACTCACGTAGCAACATAATGCTGCTCTTCATTGGTGTGATGATATGCATGACCAATTTGATGACAGGCTTGACCATGATGGGATTGCAACCCTTAATATAACTAAGGAAGATATAGCTGCCCTTTTTGTTGATCCTAAAACCGGAATACCAGTTGACCCCAAAAAGCCCAAATTATCAATAAAATGGTGCACAAATGAAGCAATGCGCACAAACTTTTGGGATCGCTGGTGGATGGTTTTTGATAAACCACCACATAGCAATTTGGAGGTCCCATTTTATTTCCTTAAAAAATTGTATGCTGAGTTTGTGCTTGGTCAACATGTTGATTATTGGAGTATGAGGCCCAACATGGGCGTAGGCAGAGGAGCTCCTTAGACTAGGCCATCTTCCCAGTGCTGAAAGGCCACTACCTTTGTCCCCCCCACTGATGTTGCACCCCCTCCTTCAGTGCAGCATTCTGATATCATTAGAGAGGCTGCTGAACAGACTATTAGGGAAATTCATTTACTGAGTGATCAGTTGATCACACAAACTAGGTCAGTGTTGCCTCCTATGGATGCTGTTGGTGCATCGACATCTTGTCGGAGTTCACATGTATGCGAGCCCCATACGTGCATTATGTGCAGGCATATGTGCCTCAGACCGCTTACTGATTCTAATATATATCAATTTCATGATATTGATGAGGGAGATACAGGAGAGGCTACTGCAAAGGCTGCAACACCTCATGGAGCATCTACATCTCATGAGAGTGCTTAGGAGGTGCACGGAGAGCCATTGACTCCTGTTGATACGGTAAGAGTAAACATTATAAATAAATTTGTCACATGACTTATTTAATTTAAAAATAATTTATTTATTTAGATTAGTTTTAATGATTGCATGCACTTATGTATATATATTTTTTCCATTTATGTTCAGTCGATGACACAGGAGGAGGTGAGACAGGTGGATGAGTCCACACTTTCGGCCATTTCATTTGGCCTTGATGACTATATGGTATATTATAAATTATGAACCCATTAGTTTTTTTTTTATATCATTTGGTGTACATGCTTAAATCTCTATCAATTAGAGCAATAAAATTCATACATTTACTAATATATATTGTCATTTTATTGTGTTCTTGCAGGCTACAGCCAACGTCAGTGGGGGGCGTGAGGGGGTTCCTTCATCAGGTGTCGACAAAGGAAAGGTAGTTAATTGTTTAAGATTAATTATGCATGCATATGTATGCCACTTGTGTGTAGTAATAAATATTTTACTTGCACTTTATTGTATAGGGTGTGGCTATTGATGATGTCCCAACACCGGTTTAGTGGCGTAGGGTTACAGGCGTCTCGATTCGGAGTGATAGCCTGATTCTACGTAGACTTTTACATATTGTTATTTGTATTTTGTAACTAGGGTTGCTATGATGAAGTACATTGATATATAATTGACAATCTTTTTACTCTCATAGGTTACTCCATCTGTGAGGGAGGTCCCACGAGAATCTTTCATTTCTTTGTTGACCCAGCCCACTATTCCAGAGGAGGGACCACCAGATGTAAGTTTTAATTTTAGTTCAATCAATTTGTAATTTTATTATGCTATCATCCTATTTTGTAGATTTATTACTCTATTTTGCACCAGTCTACTAATCTCATTATTGCAAATATATATTTATAGGTCAGAGTTGGTATTGTTGGCATGGTCCCTTTGCTACCCAGGACTTATGTTAGGACACCTGATCATGGTAGGCGATTGAGAGACCAGGTATAAATTTATTTGTATTCAGTTATAATTTTAATTAAATTAGTGTTTGAAAATTATGAATTTTATATATATATATATATATATATATATATATATATATATATATATATATATATATATATATATATATATATATATATATATATATATATATATATATATACACACACACACACACACACACACACACACACACACACACACACATGTACAAATTATATAAAGTAAGCAATCTAACTTTGGTTTGAACTCATTTTTAATGCAGGATCAATCAGAGCCCAACACTTCTTTAAAGAGGCTACATTTTGATGATCCCCCTACAGCATAGGATGCAGTTTTAGTTTTGTGGTCATTTAGAGATGACACTTGGCACATTTTGAGATGGCATATATGCCACATTGTACACCTTAAAACATTGATTTTGTAGACATTTTGAAATGGCATGTGCCATATTTGTATATGGACATACTTTGATACATTTGATACATATATAGAACATATTCATTTATATGTTATATTTGTCTCATCTTTTGTATATACATATTTATTATTCATGTTTGTGGAATTGAATGGTGAAGTTATATCTTGACTGTGATTATCATTATGATTTAAATTATATCTTGTTGAAGTTACATTTGTTTTTCTTTACTCTGGAATACCCTGTTCATGGAGCTTATTATGTTTGAGGTTTAACTTCTTGTTGGTGAATAGATTTGTCTTCGAAAGAAATGCTTACAAAATGACCTTTAAAGCCCAAATAAAAAGACTCAACCAACACCAACAGTTGGGTCACTTCGCTATTGAGAAGCGTAAGCGCCCTATGAATTATCCGAGTACAACTCCCCATGCAGGATTTACAATGAATCAACTAAACTATAAATGATAATGCTTTTAACCTGAAACCAATAAAGGCTTACAAACATCTATTCATAAACATGAGATAGACGCGAAGGGACTAATTTACTGAATAGTGCCATCTGGATCTTATTGCAACACAAGTGTTAATGCGTCTGTGTTTTGATTGGACGCTTGGTGCTATAACTAGAGCATGTCATTTCTGGCTCTCCACAAACATACCGCTTCATGTAAGTGACACCAATAAATATTTTGTCGAAGCCATCATACATATGTATTTTGGGATTCAATTGCGAGCACGTCCTCCTCAATTTTCCCACCCTGTGAACCTGAAGCCAACATCTTTGAATCATGATTGATGTCAACATAAAGAACTGCATTATCATGCATCATGAAGGCATCATCAGCTTGGTATTGAAAATTTCCCTTGAGTTTCCCACTGATATAGTCCCAGTCCTCTATGAATCCAACAACTGAAAAGATCGCTGCCCAATCGTGCTTAGTGCACCTTGGGGTCACTTGGGTCGAGCGTGGTCGCGAGCATTTTTGTGACTCTGTGGGTAGAATGGGGTTGTCACTAGCATTTACCTAGCCAACTGGAGCTGATGGAGCAAACGGTTCGATGCCAGGTCAGACGGTTTGAAAGATACGATGCTGAGCCACTTTCAACTGACCCTCACTGCAAGTTTTGGCATCGACTGAGATTGCCTTGCCAAATGCAAACGAAGTTGAATCACCCAAAATTGAGAGAGGTTATTGTAGAACTTGAAAACACAATCCCGTAGCACCTAAAAAATTTTTGATAGCTCTCACGAGGTTGAGATACGAGCCCCAGAAGATCACTGCCCAATCGTGCTTAGTGCACCTTGGGGTCACTTGGGTCAAGCATGGTCGCGAGTATTTTCATGACTCTGTGGGTAGAATGGGGTTTTCACTGGCGTTTACCTGGCCAACCAGAGCTGATGGAGCAGACGGTTTGATGCTAGGTCAGAAAGTTTGAAAGATACGCTGCTGAGCCACTTTCAACTGACCCTCACTGTAAGTTTTGGCATCAATTGAGATTGCCTTGCCAAATGCAAACGAAGTTGAATCACCCAAAATTGAGAGAGGTTATTGTAGACCTCAAAAACATGATCTTGTAGCACCTAACAGTTTGTCGATAGCTCTCACGAGGTCTGAGATATGAGCCCCAGAAGATCGCTGCCCAATCGTGATTAGTGCACCTTGGGGTCACTTGGGTCGAGCGTGGTCACGAGCATTTTCATGACTCTATGGGTAGAATGGGGTTGTCACTGGTGTTTACCCGGCCAACCTGAGCTGATGGAGTAGACAGTTCGATGCCAGGTCATATGGTTTGAAAGATACGCTACTGAGCCACTTTTAACTGACCCTCACTACAAGTTTTGGCATCGACTAAGATGGCCTTGCCAAATGCAAATGAAGTCGAATCGCCAAAAATTGAGAGAGGTTATTGTAGACCTTGAAAACATAATCCTGTAGCACCCAATAGTCTATTGATAGCTCTCATGAGGTCCAAGATACGAGCCCTAGAAGATCGCTACCCAATCATGCTTAGTGCACCTTGGGTCGAGCATGGTTGTGAGCGTTTTCATGACTCTATGGGTAGAATGGGGTTGTCACTGGTGTTTACCCAGCTAAGTGGAGCCGATGGAGCAGATGGTTCGATGCCAAGTCAGACGGTTTGAAAGATACGCTACTAAGCCACTTTCAACTGACCCTCACTGCAAGTTTTGGCATCGACTGAGATTGCCTTGCCAAATGCAAACGAAGTTGAATCGCCCAAAATTGAGAGAGGTTATTGTAGACCTCGAAAACATGATCCTGTAGCAGCTAATAGTTTGTCGATAGCACTCACGAGGTCTGAGATAGGAACCCCAGAAGATTGCTGCCCAATCATGCTTAGTGCACCTTGGGGTCACTTGGGTCGAGCGTGGTCGCGAGCATTTTCGTGACTCTATGGGTAGAATGGGGTGGTCACTGGCATTTACGCGGCCAACCAGAGCTAATGGAGCAGGCGATTTGATGCCAATTCAGACGGTTTGAAAGATACACTGCTGAGCCACTTTCAACTGACCCTCACTGCAAGTTTTCGCATCGACTGAGATCGCCTTGCCAAATGCAAATGAAGTTAAATTACCCAAAATTGAGAGACGTTATTGTAGACCTCGAAAAAACAATCCCGTATCACCTGACAGTTTGTCAATAGCTCTCACAAGGTCTGAGATAAGAGCCCCAGAAGATCACTGCCTGATCGTGCTTAGTGCACCTTGGGGTCACTTGGGTCGAGCGTGGTCGCAAGCATTTTTGTGACTTTGTGGGTAGAATGGGGTTGTAATTGGCGTTTACCCAGCCAACCGGAGCCGATGGAATAGACGGTTCGATGCCAGCTCAGATGGTTTGAAAGATATGCTGCTGAGCCTCTTTTAACTGACCCTCACTGCAAGTTTTCACATCGACTGAGATTTCCTTGCCAAATGCAAACGAAGTCAAATCACCAAAAATTGAGAGATGTTATTGTAGACTTCCAAAACATGATCCCGTAGCACCTAAAAATTTGTCAATAGCTCTCATGAGGTCCGAGATACGAGCCCCAGAAGATCACTGCCCAATCGTGCTTAGTGCACCTTGTGGTCACTTGGGTCGAGCGTGGTTGCGAGTGTTTTCGTGACTCTGTGGGTAGAATGGGGTTGTCACTGGCATTTACTCAGCCAACCAGAGCTAATGGAGCAGAGGGTTCGATGCCAGGTTAGACGGTTTGAAAGATACACTGCTGAGCCACTTTCAACTGACCCTCACTGTAAGTTTTGGCATCAACTGAGATCGCCTTGCCAAATGCAAACGAAGTTGAATCGCCCAAAATTGAGAGAGGTTATTGTAGACCTTGAAAACACAATCTTGTAGCACCTGATAGTTTGTCGATAGCTCTGATGAGGTCTGAGATATGAGCCCCAGAAGATCATTGCCCAATCGTGCTTAGTGCACCTTGGGGTCACTTGGGTCGAGCGTGGTCGCGAGAATTTTCATGACTCTGTGTGTAGAATGGGGTTGTCACTGGCATTTACTCAGCCAACCGGAGCTGATGGAGCAGATGGTTCGATGCCAGGTCTGTCAGTTTGAAAGATACGCTACTGAGCCACTTTTAACTGACCCTCACTGCAAGTTTTCGCATTGACTGAGATCACCTTGCCAAATGCAAATGAAATTGAATCGCCCAAAACTGAGAGAGGTTATTGTAGCCCTTGAAAACACAATCCCGTAGTACCTAATAGTTTATCAATAGCTCTCATGAGGTCCGAGATAGGAGCCCCAGAAGATAGCTGCCCAATCATGCTTAGTGCACCTTGGGGTCACTTGGGTCAAGCGTGGTCGCAAGCATTTTCATGACTCTGTGGGTAGAATGGTGTTGTCACTGGCGTTTACCCGGCCAACTGGAGCTGATGGAGCAGATGGTTCAATGCTAGGTCAGACGGTTTGAAAGATACGCTGCTGAGCCACTTTCAACTGACCCTCACTACAAGTTTTGGCATCGATTGAGATTGCCTTGCCAAATGCAAATGAAGTCAAATCGCCCAAAACTGAGAGAGGTTATTGTAGACCTCAAAAACATGATCCTGTAGCACCTAAAAAATTTTCAATAGCTCTCACGAGGTTTGAGATACGAGCCCCAAAAGATCACTGCCCAATCATGCTTAGTGCACCTTGGGGTCGCTTGGGTCGAGTGTGGTCGCGAGTGTTTTCGTGACTCTATGGGTAGAATGGGGCTTTCACTGGCATTTAATCAATCAACTGGAGCTGATGGATCAGATGGTTTGATGCCAGGTCAGACGGTTTGAAAGATACACTGCTAAGCCACTTTCAACTGACCCTCACTACAAGTTTTGGCATCGACTGAGATCGCCTTGCCAAATGCAAATGAAGTTGAATCGCCCAAAATTGAGAGAGGTTATTGTAGACCTAAAAAACATGATATTGTAGCAGCTAACAGTTTGTTGATAGCTCTCACGAGGTCCGAGATACGAGCCCTAGAAGATCGCTGCCCAATCGTGCTTAGTGCACCTTGGGGTCACATTGGTCGAGCGTGGTTGTGAGCCTTTTTTTTACTCTGTGGGTAGAATGGGGTTGTCACTGGCGTTTACCCGGCCAACCGGAGCCGATGGAGTAGATGGTTCGATGCTAGGTCAGATGGTTTGAAAGATACACTGTTGAGCCACTTTCAACTCACCCTCACTGCAAGTTTTGGCATTGACTGAGATCGCCTTGCCAAATGCAAACGAAGTCGAATTGCCCAAAACTGAGAGAGGTTATTGTAGACCTCAAAAACATGATCCTATAGCACCTGATAGTTTGTCAATAGCTCTCACTAGGTCTGAGATACGAGCCCTAGAAGATCACTACCCAATCGTGCTTAGTGCACTTTGGGGTCACTTGGGTCAAGCGTGGTCGCGAGCGTTTTCATGACTCTGTGGGTAGAATGGGGTTGTCACTGGTGTTTACCTGACCAACTAGAGCTGATGGAGTAGACGGTTTGATGCCAGGTCAGACGGTTTGAAAGATACGCTGTTGAGCCACTTTCAACTGACCCTCACTGCAAGTTTTCGCATCGACTAAGATCGACTTGCCAAATGCAAACAAAGTCGAATGGCCCAAAACTGAGAGAGGTTATTGTAGACCTCAAAAACATGATCTTGTAGCACCTAATAGTTTGTCGATATCTCTCATGAGGTCCGAGATACAAGCCCCAGAAGATCGCTGCCCAATCGTGCTTAGTGCACCTTAGGGTCACTTGGGTCGGGTGTGGTTGCGAGCGTTTTCGTGACTCTATGGGTAGAATGGGGTTGTCACTGGTGTTTACCCTACCAACCGGAGCTGATGGAGTAGATGGTTCGATGCCAGGTCAGATGGTTTGAAAGATACGCTGCTGAGCCACTTTCAATTGACCCTCATTGCAAGTTTTGGCATCGACTGAGATCGCCTTGCCAAATGCAAATGAAGTCAAATCACCCAAAACTGAGAGAGGTTATTGTAGACCTTGAAAACAAAATCTCGTAGCACCTAACAGTTTGTCGATAGCTCTCACAAGTTCTGAGATACGAGCCCCAGAAGATTGCTGCCCAATTGTGCTTAGTGCACCCTGGGGTCACTTGGGTCGGGCGTGGTTGCGAGCATTTTCGTGACTCTGTGGGTAGAATGGGGTTGTCACTGGTGTTTACCCGGCCAACCAGAGCTGATGGAGTAGACGGTTCGATGCCAGGTTGGATGGTTTGAAAGATACGCTGCTGAGCCACTTTCAACTGACCCTCATTGCAAGTTTTGGCATTGACTAAGATCACCTTGCCAAATGCAAATGAAGTTGAACCACCCAAAACTGAGAGAGGTTATTATAGACCTCGAAAGCATGATCCTATAGCACCTAACATTTTGTCAATATCTCTCACGAGGTTCGAGATATGAGCCCTAGAAGATCACTGCCCAATCGTGCTTAGTGCACCTTGGGGTCACTTGGGTCGAGCGTGGTCGCGAGCATTTTCATGACTCTGTGGGTAGAATGGGGTTGAAACTGGTGTTTACCCAGCCAACTAGAGCTGATGGAGTAGACGGTTCGATGCCAGGTCAGACGGTTTGAAAGATACATTGCTGAGCCACTTTCAATTGACCAGCACTACAAGTTTTGGCATCAACTGAGATCACCTTGCCAAATGCAAACAAAGTCGAATCACCAAAACTGATAGAGGTTATTGTAGACCTCAAAAAGATGATCCTGTAGCACCTAATAGTTTGTCGATAGCTCTCATGAGGTCCAAGATACAAGCCCCAAAAGATCACTGCCCAATCGTGCTTAGTGCACCTTGGGGTCACTTGGGTCGAGCGTGGTCGCGAGCATTTTCATTATTCTATGGGTAGAATGGGGTTGTCACTAGCATTTACCCGGCCACCCAGAGCTGATGGAGTAGACGGTTCGATGCCAGGTCAGACAGTTTTAAAGATACACTGTTGAGCCACTTTTAACTGACCCTCACTGCAAGTTTTGGCATCGACTGAGATCGCCTTGCCAAATAGAAACGAAGTCAAATTGCCTAAAATCGAGAGAGGAATCGAGAGAGGTTATTGTAGATCTCGAAAACATGATCCTGTAGCACCTGACAATTTGTCAATACCTCTCACGAGGTCTGAGATATGAGCCGCTTTCAACTGACTGTTAGTGGTATGTTTGAAATTTGAACTATTAAATTAATCATGATTAAGCTTGTTAAATTTGATAAAAAATAATATCCTTAAAGCATTACAAACAATAGTCAAACATGTAAGAATTCAAACCATGCAAATGACATAAGTATATGACATCTAAGATCTCTTCTTGGCACTATTGGCCACCCATACATGATTTTGGTCATAAGTCCTTATGAAGAGTTTTAGGACATTTAACTTTTAAATCAAATTGATTGTTACAAATTGCCATTATAGGCTTCAAAAGATCTCAATTAACCATTAAGGATCCTTTTGTGCTTCTATCTCTAATTGGATGCATGGTGACCATAGGCGTCTTCATAGGTGGGTAAAAGCACAAAGCTGTGTCACATTTCAGGACAACTTATCAGCACAGCTGAATTTGAGTATTTCTAACTAAAATTATTTTTTGTCAAACATATGGTTTAGCTAGATTCATTCTAGCTAAGTTAGATAAGTTCTTCACCTTTTCCAATTGGAAATATCTATTAAATGCATGTTTTATAACAATTACTAAAGAAATAAAATTATTTTAGAAAAGCGACGTTTCAATAACTCTTACTCTTTTTAATGATATTTTTTTACAAATATAAAAATACCCTTTTTTAGAGCACAAATTCAAGATTATCATCATATAATTTTTGTAGCATTTTAATTAGATCTAATATATTATAATTTCAAAATACTACAAGTAGGTATTTTAACATTCGAGAACAAGATGCTTCAAAAATAGAAAAAAATAGTAAAGCTTATCAAAAAAATTGAAAATTTATATTGAACACTAGAGGAGAGAGTTATCTTCAAGAGTGTGTAATTTATTTTCTGAATGGTGTAGATTTGAGAGGGGAAATTTGACGCAAGATGAAAACTATCGATTTCAGGTATGTTCGACTTTGAGTAGTTATAACAGAGAAAATATACATTGAAAACTAATTTTTCTTCTTTTATGCACTAGTTATACATTTTATCTATGACATATTTTGAAATCAAAGGAAAAAGAGATTATTTGCATATACTTTTTTGGTGCGGACAAGACCCTCATTTTTCAGCATTTTTCAGCAAGTAAAAAATGGACTTAAAAAATTTAAAAACTATGTGAATTCTTGTTAAAAAAAAATTAAAAAAATTATAGCCATAAACTTCATCTACTTTTACACATTTCATTAGTTTACATCATCTCCAAATTTTAAACATAAATGCCATTTTTATGTCATTAAAGTTAAAATTTTTGTGTGTTGTTGACCTTTTCCTTTATAAAAGTGTGACATAGCTTTGTACTTTTACCCAGGTGCTCCTGTACAAGTTACATTCCACATACAAAACCAAGTTTATTGACTCAAAATACAATCTAAGAAAGGCCAAATTAATGTATTGAAATTAAGCTTAACAAACTTAGAAAATAATGCACTAAGTTAACTTATTACCTAGTCAAGTGTTCCTAAAGGGTCATCTCTTTGCTTCAGGGTCTCTAATAGTGCTTCATGATCAGCAGTAGTAATAGTCCAAAGTTCTTTTGTCTTTGGTCTTCCTTGATGCTTTGAAAACTTGACATTTGTTGCTATAACAAGGTGTGAATACATAAGAATAGTTTTGTGCCTCTCATAGTCTTCAAATACGGGAACTCCATTCTTTCTAATCATGTATGTTTGCAGCCATGTTCCTGCAACAACAACTGAACTAGTAGGATATGTGAACCCATCACCATCTATCATCGATTGTACAAGATTTTGTTTACCTTGTACACAATGTGCTAACCAATAATCTAACCTCTCATCATTCCCCTGCGGTGCAACCAATGCAAAAACATCTCCTGGCTTCAAAAGATCTGAAAGATGGTCATAGTCAACTGAAGTGTCCATGTCATCATTTCTTATAGAGAGTGTCAAAGATAAAGGAGTTAGATATTGTGGAACCCATGTATCCACCCACTCACTTGACTCGCAATGATCCCAATCATACTGAAAACACATGGGGCAAAAACAAGCCAACTCTCGTGTCCAAATGGTCCATGTACTACTATTGGAGCTTCGAAATGAATGCATTTTTAAAGAGTCTTTCACTGTTTGACAATCCAATCTATCTCCTATAGTTCCATCCTCAACCAACCAAAAGAATCTACGCACTGTAGAATCAAGAGTCCCCCCCTGTGACAATGCTAAAGTATACCAATCAACAATAGAACAAGCATCAAGAAGTATAGCACCTGAAATCCTCAATTGCTCCTTAACTAGAGCTCTCTTGACACACGCACCTGCTCCATCATGCTCCCCTTTCCCATGCCCTGACTCAAAAAAACTCCAAATATGAGGTACACCTCTCTCCACATGCATTCTACACAACCAATAAAACATTCTGACATTCTTAAATTGACTAGTGCAATTATTCGACCAAATGAGATGCCTATCCATAGCAATACCATTTTCCTACAAGAAGTCAAAATAGTTCTGGAAACAATGTTGAACAAACTCATGAGAGTGAGACCTATCATCGCTCATATAAAAATGGTACTCTCTGATTATCTTTCGCTCATCTTTTGTGCTATCAGGGGAATTTCTATATGTGATGTGTACAAAAATAGCAACCTGAATCAAATTGTAATATTGAGCTTTAGTCTCATTTTGGGGCTGCAATGTATAGTTCTCCGCAAAGTCTACAATGGATATAATAGTTCCAATGGGGAAAGTGTCCTTACATGTCCTGAATTGTTGATCTAACCATTGAGACCTGTGACTATGCCTTGCATACTTGTAAAAAAGATTTTTCTTGAAATCTGAGATAAAATCAGCAACATTGTATTCTTTTGCAACTAACTCACATCTAGAGCCTTCACCTCCACTCTTCAATGTATATTTCACTGTTTCATATACCTTTTTTTGGACGAGTGTCTTTCCAAAATTGTGTTCCAAACCCTCATGAAAACATGTTCTAAACTTGGACAAGCCACCACATTATGAGCACTTGGCATTTAAGCAATTTTTTTTATAAAATAAACAACCATCATCTCTATGACATAAAAATTGATCTAGCAAGTCTCTTGATGATTTGGGAAGACCACTTGCACCACAATCCTCTAGCATTTCATTAGTATGCAATTTAGAATGAATGGACTGTAATAATTCATGATGCATTGAAAACTCAACATGATATTTGCAACAACATGTATTTTGAATCTTAAGGGGTACACAATAAAATGGCTTCACGGATTCAAAAGACCTTTGTGATATTTTCAATGTTGGATGTGTCTCACAAAATTTTTTATACAACATTGTTTGACTTACCTCCACATAATGTTTAGGATGTGGAGTGCGGTCTCAATTGCCAACTCTCAACTTCAAGACATCCTTCACATTTGGTGACACTCTTGAGTTAGCATCCCAAAATTGTTGAATTTCATCCTTGACAACGTCTGTTAGCTTCTTATCAAAATGTGGAAGTCTCCCACCATAAGCCCATGTATCAATTTGAAGAAGATCATCAAGTCTTTCTCTTCATGTAAGTGCTCTACCCAAAGTTTTACGGTCTATATTGAAGTCAACACAAGTTTGTCTCATCAAACGAGCCTTTCTCAACTGATGACTTACTAAGGAGGTTGTAATAACCCTCCGAGCAACTCTCTTGTCTTTTTCTCTACTAGTCTTCCCAATGTTATTGACAGCATTGAAAAGATTTTTCACAACAATGGCATTTCTCTCCATTTTTCTCTTCACACGAATCTTCAATTTCACAAGCACAGGTCTCATCTTTTGCATCTTTAACAACTGCACAAAAATTTGACATTTCTCAACCAATGTCTTGTTTTGAAAAAATTGATCATAAAGTCTTGAAGCCCACAACCTAATGGTTCTATGTGACCTCTTTCCTTCCCAATTATTCATAATGTTCTCCTCAATTTCAATTAACCATTTAGGTGTTTTTGAAATCCCCAAATTTGAAGATTGATTATCTTTATTACAAGGGACTTCATTTCGCATATAATTTGGAGATGTATAACATTCATGTCGTTCTTGTGCAACATTTTCATTCCCAAAGTCTACATTTTCAATCTCCATCTGTGCATTTTCAAATTGAACATCCTCTTCACTTACAACTACATTTACGGGGTCACCTTGATTAATGGTTAACATACCTTCTCTCCTTCTTTGGTGATTTTCCTTATCTTTTTCCCTATATGCCTGAATTTTGTCATCTATTAGCTTCCTCTTACGTTTAGCCTTTTGATGACTGGTGCTTCCCATGGTGAAACCACAAGTCGACAAAAATCAAACAAAGGGCCCCAAATCACATTTTTTGTTTTCCAATGCGTGAAAAAAGTATAAAATCCTGTGATTGTCTGCTCTGTGGGGACAGGGAATATTTTCGTCAAATATTGCCTGGAAAAAATTGGGTACCCGAAAATATCGGGTACCTGATATTCCCCGACTAATGAAAAAATGGCGGGAGCAAATGAAAACAATTGAACTTTTACATATATTTATGTATATAATATTTATAAAAAGGAGGCATATGATATATATAATGTATATTATATATGTACTAATGTGGTCGGCTAAATCTTTGTATTAAATGTGCCTTTTACAGGTGTCGTAAACCCTAGCTATGAAAAAATGGACGCTTTGAAGAATAGTTCACTGGAGGTAGAGAGAGACTCCCTAGGGGTCCTAACACATGATAAGGGGTCATGGGGACTCCCTAGGGGTCACTATGTGTCAAAAGGGGTCATGATGATTCCCTAGGGGTCCTAGTAAGCTTTATCATGTGTTAGGACATCTAGGGAGTCCTCGTGACCCCTTTTGACACATTGGAACGCTCAAGTGTGTCATAAGGGGTCCTTTTGACAACCTAGGGTTCCTAACACATGATAAAGCATACTAGGACCCCTAGGGAGTCATCGTGACCCCTTAAGACACACTTGAGCATTCTAATGTGTCAAAAGGGGTCACGATGACTCCATAGGGGTGCTAGTAAGCCTTATCACATGTTAGGACCTCTAGGGAGTCCCTGTGACCCCTTTTGACACATTGAAATGCTCAAGTGTGTCTTAAAAGGTCCTACGACCCCTTATGACACACTAGAGCATTCCAATGTGTCAAAAGAGGTCATGATGATTCCCTAAGGGTCCTAGTACACTTTATCACACGTTAGGACCCCTTAAGGCACACTTGAGCATTCCAATGTGTCAAAAGGGGTCACGAGGACTCCCTAGGTGTCCTAACATGTGATAAAGTGTACTAGGACCCCTAAGGAGTCCACGTGACCCCTTTTCACACATTGGAATGCTCAAGTGTGTCTTAAGGGGTCATGGGACCCCTTAAGGCACACTTGAGCATTATAATGTGTCAAAAGGGGTCACGGGGACTCCCTAGCTATCCTAGGACCCCTAGGGAATCATCGTGACCACTTTTAACACATTGGAATGCTCTAGTGTGTCATAAGGGGTCCTAAGACCCCTTAAAACACACTAGAGCATTCCAATGCATCAAAAGGGGTCACAGGAATTCCCTAGGTGTCCTAACGTGTGATAAAGTGTACTAGAACCCCTAGGGAATCATTGTGACCCCTTTTGACACATTGGAATGCTCTAGTGTGTCATAAGGGGTCGTAGGATCCCTTAAGACACACTTGAGCATTCCAATGTGTCAAAAGGGGTCATGATGACTCCCTAGGGGTCCTAGTATGGCTTATCATGCATTAGGAACCCCAGGGAGTCAAAAGGACCCCTTAAGACACACTTGAGTGTTTTAATGTGTCAAAAGGGGTCAGGGGGACCCCCTAGGGGTCCTAGTACGTGTTAGGACCCCTAGGGAGTCCCCTTGACCCCTTTTGACCCCTAGGGAATCCTAATGCATTCCAAAGGGTCACGGTTCCATAGACATTGCATTTCGAACCCTAATGACCCTTTAACATGCCTGCTGACCCCATTTCGACATGTGGTCTCCTGAGAGCTCCCCATTGACCCCTTTTGCGTTCTACTAGAAAAAAGTCATCCAAATTTGGTACATAGATCTTCTGACATGTCTTAATGAATTTGAAAGGGTCATCATTCCATAGAAGTTGCATTTAGAACCCTAATGACCCCTTAACAGGCCTACACACCATGATTTGACATGTGGTCTCCCGAGACCACCCCATGGACCCCTTTTGAGTTCTACTAGAAAAAAGTTATCCAAATTTGGTACGTATGTCCTCTGACATGTCTTAATGCATTCCAAAGGGTCACCATTCCATCAAAGTCACATTTGGAACCCTAATGACCCCTTAACAGGCCTACCAACCTTGATTTGACATTTGGTCTCCTCAGAGAACCCCATGGACTCTTTTTAAGTTCTACTAGGAAAAACTCATACAAATTTGGTATATAGGTCCTCTAACATGTCCTAATGTGTTCCAAAGGGTCACCATTCCATCCAAGTTGAATTTTTAACTCTAATGAACCCTTAACAGGCATACCGACCTCGATTCGACATGTGGTCTCCCGAGACCACCCCATGGACCCCTTTTAAGTTCTACTTGGAAAAAGATGTCCATATTTGGTACATAGGGTCATTGTTCCATTAAAGTTTCATTTCTAACCCTAATGACCCTTTGACAGGACTACAGACCCCAATACGACATGAGGTATCCCGAGAGCACCCCATGGACCCCTTTCACATTCTACTAAGAAAAAGTCATCCAAATTTGGTACGTAGGTGCTCTGATATGTTCTAATGTGTTAGAAAGGGTCACCATTCCATTGAAGTTGCATTTAAAACCCTAATGACCCCTCAACAGGCCTATAGACCCCATTTCTACATGTGGTCTCCCGAGAGCAGCCCATGGACCCCTTTCGAGTTCTACTAGGCAAAAGTCATCCAAATTTGGTATGTAGGTCCTCTAACATGATCTAATGCATTCCAAAGGGTCACCATTCCATCGAAGTTACATTTTAAACCCTATTGACCCCTTAATAGGCCTACCGACCCTGAGTCCCCGTGACCCCTTTCCACACATTGGAATGCTCAAGTGTGTCTTAAGGGGTCCTATGACCCCTTAAGACACACTAGAGCATTGAAATGTGTCAAAAGGGGTCACGATGACTCCCTAGGGGTCCTAGTATGCCTTATCACGCGTTAGGAACCGTAGGGAGTCAAAAGGACCCCTTAAGACACACTTGAGCGTTCCAATATGTCAAAAGGGGTCACGGGGACTCCCTAGGGGTCCTAGTATGCGTTAGGACCCCTAGGGAGTCCTCCTAACCCCTTTTGACACATTGGAATGCTCAAGTGTGCCTTAAGGGGTCGTAGGACCCCTTAAGGCACACTTGAGCATTCCAATGTGTCAAAAGGGGTCAGGGGGACTCCCTAGGTTTCCTAACGCATGACAAAGCGTACTAGGACCCCAAAGGAGTCCCCGTGACCCCTTTTGAGCACATTGGAATGCTCAAGTGTTCCTCAAGGGGTCGTAGGACCCCATAAGACACAATTGAGCATTCCAATGTGTGAAAAGGGGTCACGGGGACTCCTTACGGGTCCAAGTACACTTTATCACGCGTTAGGACACCTAGGGAGTGCCTATGACCCCTTTTGACACATTGCAATGCTCAAGTGTGTCTTAAGGGGTCCTTCGACCCCTTAAGACACACTTGAGTGTTGCAATGTGTCAAAAGGGGTCACGGGGACTCCTTAGGGGTCCTAGTACGCTTTATCACACGTTAGGACCCCTAGGGAGACCTCGTCACCCCTTTTGACACATTGGAATGCTCAAGTGTACCTTAATGGATCGTAGGACCCCTTAAGGCACACTTGATCATTCCAATGTGTCAAAAGGGGTCACGGGGACTCCCTAGGTATCCTAACGTGTGATAAAGCATACTCGGACCCCTAAGGAGTCCCCGTGAGCCCTTTTCAAACATTAGAATGCTCAAGTGTGTCTTAAGGGGTCCTTTGACCCCTTAAGGAACACTTGAGCCTTCCAATGTGTCAAAAGGGGTCACGAGGACTCCCTAGGGGTCCTAACGCATGATAAAGCATACTAGGACCCCTAGGGAGTCATCATGACCCCTTTTGACACATTGCAACGCTCAAGTGTGTCTTAAGGGGTCCTTCGACCCCTGAAGACACAAGTGAGCATTGCAATGTGTCAAAAGGGGTCACAGGGACTCCTTAGGGGTCCTAATATGCTTTATCACACGTTAGGACACATAGGGAGTCCCCGTGACCCCTTGTGACACATTGGAATGCTCAAGTGTGCCTTAAGGGATCGTAGGACCCCTTAAGGCACACTTGAGCATTCCAATGTGTCAAAAGGGGTCATGGGGACTCCCTAGGTGTCTTAACACATGATAAAGTGTACTAGGACACCTACGGAGTCCCCGTGACCCCTTTTCACACATTGGAATGCTCAAGTGTGTCTTAAGGGGTCCTACGACCCCTTAAGGCACACTTGAGCGTTCCCATGTGTCAAAAGGGGTCACAAGGACTCCCTAGGTGTCCTAACGCATGATAAAGCATACTAGGACTCCTAGGGAATCATCGTGACCCATTTTGACACATTGAAATTCTCTAGTGTGTCATAAGGGGTCGTAGGACCCCTTAAGACACACTTCAGCATTCCAATGTGTCAAAAGTGGTCATGAGGACACCCTAGGGGTCCTAACATGTGATAAAGTGTACTAGGACCCCTAGGGAGTCATCGTGACCCCTTTTGACACATTGCAATGCTCAAGTGTGTCTTAAGGGGTCCTTCGACCCCTTAAGACACACTTGAGTGTTGCAATTTGTCAAAAGTGGTTAGGGGGACTCCTTAGGGGTCCTAGTACACTTTATCACATGTTAGGACCCCTAGGGAGTTCCCGTGACCCCTTTTGACACATTGGAATGCTCTAGTGTGCCTTAAGGGGTCGTAGGACCCCTTAAGGCACACTTGAGCATTCCAATGCATCAAAAGGGTTCACGGGGACTCCCTAGGTGTCCTGACACGTGATAAAGCGTACTAGGACCCCTAAGGAGTCCCCATGACCCCTTTTCACACATTGGAACACTCAAGTGTGTCTTAAGGGGTCCTACGACCCCTTAAGGCACACTTGAGCATTCCAATGTGTCAAAAGGGGTCATGGGGACTCCCTAGGTGTCCTAACGCATGATAAAGCATACTAGGACCCCTAAGGAGTCCCCGTGACCCCTTTTCACATATTGGAACACTCAAGTGTGTCTTAAGGGGTCCTTCGACCCCTTAAGGCACTCTTGAGTGTTCCAATGTGTCAAAAGGCGTCACGGGCACTCCCTAGGTGTCCTAACGCGTGATAAAGCATACTGGGACCCCTAAGGAGTCCCTGTGACCCCTTTTCACACATTGGAATGCTCAAGTGTGTCTTAAGGGGTCCTACGACCCCTTAAGGCACCCTTGAGCATTCCAATGTGTCAAAAAGGGTCAGGGGGACTCCTTAGGGGCCCTAAGGCATACTAGGACACTCGGGGAGTCCCTGTGACCCCTTTTGATACATTGGAATGCTCAAGTGTGCCTTAAGGGGTCGTAGGACCCCTTAAGGCACACTTGAGTGTTCCAATGTGTCAAAAGGGGTCATGGGGACTCCCTAGGTGTCCTAACACTTACGCTTTATCACGCGTTAGGACACCTAGCGAGTCCCCGTGACCCTTTTGACACATTGGAATGCTCAAGTGTGCCATAAGGGGTCCTATGACCCCTTAAGGCACACTTGAGCATTCCAATGTGTCAAAAGGGGTCAGAGGGACTCCCTAAGGGTCCTAACATGTACTAGGACACCTAGGGAGTCCCTGTGACCCCTTTTTACACATTGGAATGCTCTAGTGTGTCTTAAGGGTTTCTACGACCCCTTAAGACATACTTGAGCATTGCAATGTGTCAAAAGGGGTCATGGGGACTCCTTAGGGGTCCTAGTATGCTTTATCACATGTTTGGACACCTAGGGAGTCCCCATGACCCCTATGGACACATGGGAACGCTGAAGTGTGCCTAAAGGACCCGTTAAGGCAAACTTGAGCATTCCAAAGTGTCAAAAGGGGTCACGGGGACTCCCTAGGTGTCCAAATGCATGATAAAGCGTACTAGGACCCCTAAGGAGTCCCTGTGACCCCTTTTCACACATTGGAATGCTGAAGTGTGTCTTAAGGGGTCCTACAACCCTTTAAGACACACTTGAGTGTTCCAATGTGTCAAAAGGGGTCACGGGGACTCCCTAGGTGTCCTAATGCGTGATAAAGCATACTAGGACCCCTAACGAGTCCCCGTGACCCCTTTTGACACATTGGAATGCTCAAGTATGTCTTAAGGGGTCCTACGACCCGTTAAGGCACCCTTGAGCATTCCAATGTGTCAAAAGGGGTCAGGGGGACTCCTTAGGGGTCTTAACACGTACTAGGACACCCAGGGAGTCCCCGTGACCTCTTTTGACACATTGGAATGCTCAAGTGTGCCTTAAGGTGTCGTAGGACCCCTTAAGGCACACTTGAGTGTTCCAATGTGTCAAAAGGGGTCGTGGGGACTCCTTAGGGGTCGTATTACACTTTATCACGCGTTAGGACACCTAGGGAGTCCCCGTGACCCCTTTTGACACATTGGAATGCTCAAGTGTGTCTTAAGGGGTCCTATGACCCCTTAAGTCATACTTGAGCATTCCAATGTGTCAAAAGGGGTCAGGGGGACTCTCTAAGGGTCCTAACACATACTACGACACCTAGGGAGTCCCTATGACCTCTTTTGACACATTGGAATGCTCTGGTGTGTCTTAAGGGGTCCTACGACCCCCTAAGACACACTACAACATTGCAATGTGTCAAAAGGGGTCACGATGACTCCCTAGGGGTCCTAGTTTGCCTTATCACGTGTTAGGAACCCTAGGGAGTCAAAAGGACCCCTTAAGACACAATTGAGCATTCCAATGTGTCAAAAGGGGTCACGGGGACTTCCTAGGGGCCCTAGTATGCATTAGGACCCCTAGGGAGTCCCCCTGACCCCTTTTGACACATTGGAATGCTCAACTATACCTTAAGGGGTTGTAACGTATCCTAGGACCCCTTAAGGCACACTTGAGTGTTCCAATGTGTCAAAAGGGGTCAGGGGGACTCCCTAGGTGTCTTAACGCATGATAAAGTGTACTAGGACCCCTAAGGAGTCCCCGCGACCCCTTTTCACAAATTAGAATGCTCAAGTGTGTCTTAAGGGGTCCTACGACCCCTTAAGGCACCCTTGAGCATTCCAATGTGTCAAAAGGGGTCAGGGGGACTCCTTAGGGGTCCTAACGCGTACTAGGACACATAGGGAGTCCCCATGACCCCTTTTGATACATTGGAACACTCAAGTGTGCCTTAAGGGGTCGTAGGACCCCTTAAGGCACACTTGAGCATTCCAATTTGTCAAAAGGGGTCACGGGGACTCCCTAGGTGTCCTAACACGTACACTTTATCACGCGTTAGGATAGCTAGGGAGTCCTTGTGACCCCTTATGACACATTGGAATGCTCAAGTGTGCCCTAAGGGGTCCTACGACACCTTAAGGCACCCTTGAGCATTCCAATGTGTCAAAAGTGGTCATGGGGACTCCCTAAGGGTCATAACACGTACTAGGACACCTAGCAAGTCCCCATGACCCCTTTTGACACATTGGAATGCTCTAGTGTTTCTTAAGGGGTCCTTTGACCCCTTAAGACACACTTGAGCATTGCAATGTGTCAAAAGGGGTCATGAGGACTCCTTAGGGGTCCTAGTATGCTTTATCATGTGTTTGGACACCTAGGGAATCCCCGTGACCCCTTTTGACACATTGGAACGCTCAAGTGTACCTTAAGGGGTCCGTAAGGCACACTTGAGCGTTCCAATGTGTCAAAAGGGGTCATGGGGACTCCCTAGGTGTCCAAACATGTGATAAAGCATACTAGGACCCCTAAGGAGTCCCTATGACCCCTTTTCACACATTAGAATGCTCAAGTGTGTCTTAAGGGATCCTACGACCCCTTAAGATACACTTGAGCATTCCAATGTATCAAAAGGGGTCATGGGGACTCCCTAGGTGTCCTAACACATGAGAAAGCATACTAGGACCCGTAAGGAGTCCCCGTGACCCCTTTTCACACATTGGAATGCTCAAGTGTTTCTTAAGGGGTCCTACGACCACTTAAGGCACCCTTGAGCACCCCAATGTGTCAAAAGGGGTCAGGGGGACTCCTTAGGGATCCTAACACATACTAGGACACCCAAGGAGTCCTGGTGACACCTTTTGACACATTGGAATGCTCAAGTGTGCCTTAAGGGGTCATAGGACCCCTTAAGGCACACTTTAGCGTTCCAATGTGTCAAAAGGGGTCACGGGGACTCCTTAGGGGTTGTATTACACTTTATCATGCATTAGGACACCTAGGGAGTCCCCGTGACCCCTTTTAACACATTGGAATGCTCAAGTGTACCTTAAGGGGTCCTACAAATGCTAAAGGCACACTTGAGCATTCCAATGTGTCAAAAGGATTCAGGGGGACTCCCTAAGGGTCCTAATGCGTACTAGGACACCTAGGGAGTCCTCGTAACCCCGTTTGACACATTGGAATGCTCTAGTGTGTCTTAAGGTGTCCTACAACCCCTTAAGACACACTAGAGGGTTGCAATGTGTCAAAAGGGGTCACTATAACTCCCTAGGGGTCTTAGTATGCCTTATCATGCGTTAGGAACCCTAGGGAGTCAAGAGGACCCCTTAAGACACACTTGAGCATTCCAATGTGTCAAAAGGGGTCATGGGGAATCCCTAGGCATCCTAGTATGCATTAGGACCCCTAGGGAGTCCCCCTGACCCCTTTTGACACATTGGAATGCTCAAGTGTGCCTTAAGGGGTCATAGGACCCCTTAAGGCACATTTGAGCATTCAAATGTGTCAAAAGGCATCAGGGGGAATCCCTAGGTGTCCTAACGCATGATAAAGCATACTAGGACCCCTAAGGAGTCTCCGTGACCCTTTTTGACACATTGGAAAGCTCAAGTGTGTCTTAAGGGGTCGACCCCTTAAGGCACACTTGAGTGTTCCAATGTGTCAAAAGGGGTCAGGGGGACTCCCTAAGGGTCCTAACGCGTACTAGGACACCTAGGGAGTCCCCGTGACCTCTTTTGACACATTGGTATGCTCAAGTGTGTCTTAAGGGGTCCTAAAACCCCTTAAGACACACTTGAGAATTCCAATGTGTCAAAAGGGGTCACGGGGACTCCCTAGGTGTCCTATCACATGACAAAGCGTACTAGGACCCCTAGGGAATCATCGTGACCCTTTTTGACAAATTGGAATTCTCTAGTGTGTCATAATGGGTCGTAGGACCCCTTAAGGCACACTTGAGCATTCCAATGTGTCAGAAGGGGTCACGGGGACTCCCTAGGGGTCCTAAGGTGTGATAAGGCGTAGTAGGACCCCTAGGGATTCATCGCGACCCCTTTTGACACATTGGAATGCTCAAGTGTGTCTTAAGGGGTTGTAGGACCCCTTAAGACACACTTGAGCATTCCAATGTCTCAAAAGGGGTCACGATGACTCCCTAGGGGTCCTAGTACACCTTATCATGCGTTAGGAGCCCTAGGGAGTCAAAAGGACCCCTTAAGACACACTTGAGTGTTTCAATGTGTCAAAAGGGGTCACCGGGACTCCCTAGAGGTCCTAGTACATGTTAGGACCCCTACGGAGTCCCCCTAACCCCTTTTGACCCCTAGGGAGTCCTAATGCATTTGAAAGGGTCATGGTTCCATAGAAGTTTCATTTCAAACCCTAATGACTCCTTAACATGCCTACTGACCCCATTTCGACATGTGGTTTCCCGAGAGCTCCCCATGGACCCCTTTTGCGTTTTCCTAAGAAAAAGTCATCCAAATTTGGTACATAGGTCCTCTGACATGTCTTAATGAATTTTAAAGGGTCACCATTCTATAGAGGTTGCATTTAGAACCCTAATGACCCCTTAACAGGCTTACTGACCCTGATTCGACATGTGGTCTCCTCAGAGAACCCCATGGACCCTTTTTAAGTTCTACTAGGAAAAAGTCATACAAATTTGGCACATAGGTCCTCTAACATGTCCTAATATGTTCCAAAGGGTCACCATTCCATCCAAGTTTCATTTGTAACCCTAATGACCCCTTAACAGGCCTACCGACCCTATTTCAACATATGGTCTCCTAAGAGCACCCCATGGACCCCTTTCGAGTTCTACTAGGAAAAAGTCATCCAAATTTGGTATGTAGGTCCTATGACATCTCCTAATGCATTCCAAAGGGTCACCATTCCATCAAAGTTTTATTTGCAACCCTAATGACCCCTTAACAGGCCTACCGACCCCATTTCGACACGTGGTCTCCTAAGAGCACACCATGGACCCCTTTCAAGTTTTACTAGGCAAAAGTCATCCAAATTTGGTACATAGGTCCTATGAAATATCCTAATGAATTCCAAAGGGTCAGCATTCCATTGATGTTTCATTTGGAACCCTAATGACCTCTTAACAGGCCTACTGACCCCGATTTGACATGTGGTCTCCCGAGAGCACCCCATGGACCCCTTTCGAGTTCTACTAGGAAAAAGTTATCCAAATTTGGTATGTAGGTCATTTTATATGTCCTAATGCATTCCAAAGGATCACCGTTCATCGAAAGTTTCATTTGGAACCCCGATGACCCCTTAAGTCACCTAT
The DNA here is from genome assembly GCA_027943335.1 of Chamaecyparis obtusa. Classification (NCBI taxonomy): domain Eukaryota; kingdom Viridiplantae; phylum Streptophyta; class Pinopsida; order Cupressales; family Cupressaceae; genus Chamaecyparis; species Chamaecyparis obtusa. Next base: position 227,102 of record BSBK01007037.1, on the reverse strand, counting down.
CGACCCTAAATCGTACAATGGTCTCCCAAGAGCACCCCATGGACCCTTTTCAAGTTTGACTAATCAAAATTCATCTAAATTGTGGAGTTAGGTCCTTTGACATGTCCTAATGCATTCCAAATGGTCACTGTGCATCAAAGGTTGTCTCACGAGCCCTAATGACCCCTTAAGATGCCTAGCGACACCGATTGGACATGTGGTCTCCTGAGAGCACCCCATGGACTCTTTTCGAGTTCAACTAGGAAAAAGTCATTAAAATTTGGTACATTGGTCCTTGGACATGCCCTATTGCATTCCAAATGGTCACTCTACATCCGAAGTTGACTCACAAACCCTAATTACCCCTTAAGACATCTAGCGACCCCGATTCGACCTGTTGTCTCATGAGAGGATCTGTTATAACTTAAATTAAATATTAAAATAATATATAAAATATTTGAAAAAATATAATATTTAATAGACTAAATATATAATATATATTATAAGATATATTAGATATTACATTTAATATATATTATCAAATATACAATATATTAATGTCCTATTCATTTTATATATTATATATATTAGACATTATATTATATACGTGCAACAATATTTAATATATAATATAATATATATATATATATATATATATATATATATATATATATATTATGTAACATTTATATTATAATATAAAAATATTGCATTTAATATAAATCTGAACAGACTATATACTTAGGTCGTTTAAATTGATATTATCGAATATATAATATAAATAAATAATATATATAATATATATACTATATAATATAAAATATAAAACATAAAATATAAAACATAAATATAAAATATATAAATTATTGATTGTTAGGGTGAAAGAAAAAAACATCAAAATTAAAGGGAAATAAAAAAAGAGTGGGAGGGGGAAACTTTTCAAAATTCAAATTCAAACAAAATCAGGTACATGAAAAAATTGGGTTTTTGGGTACCTGATTAGGCTTGGTAATAGCTTTGGAAACCAAAGCCCCATGGTCAACGCTGAAGGTGTGCAAAAAACATATTTTTTCTCTATTTTTCTTATATCGACACTTCGACCATTAGGTTGATGAATTTTTTTCCACCCGATTTTGATAAAATGGAAAGGGTTTCTTTGGATGATTGTCAGATTTCCATCGATATAAGTGCTGTCAGATTTTGAATTTGTTAAGTATTTATTAGTTATTTTCTAATTCACTTACATCTAAAGTCCTGATTGACATACTGATGGAAAAACAGCTATAACTTTCAAACCGTATAACACTTTTGAAATCTGAAAGATGCGTCACATTCTATGCTTCATCTAGTATAAGAAAAAATTAAAAAAAATTGAATTATGATAAGTTTTCAATGAGTAAAGGTGGTCAGACACGAGAGTTTTTAAATTTTGAAAGCGCTGTAGCAAAAAAATCATAACTAATTATCTGTTTGGAATAAAAATACCAAAAAATACGCATCACGTCTGGGTATGAGTCAGCTACTTATATATAGAATATTATTAAAAAATATTATCATTTTCTTTTGATTAAGGTGGTCAGACATACACATACTTCTTATTTTTTTGCTGAAATGTTTGTAGTGCTGCATTGCAATCTATACTTTTTACCAATCATATTAATTTTTTTTCAAAAAAGGCTTAGTAGTTTAGAAACTACATTCAATTTCCTACAAATTATGTTCTTACAACTTTTTGATATTAGGTAGATAACTAGTTAATTTTTTCACGTCAAGTTGACTAATCTTGATTTTTTTATTTTTCATTGCCACTTAAGGGCATAGTTTGGCCCCTCATGATCCTGCACATACCCTTAAGCCTTTACAAGAGTGTCGACAATAAGAGATGAAAAGTTATTCTAGTAGCATAATAATACTTACAAAAGTCTCTATTAAGATCTATATTTTAAACACCCAATATATAGCATAACTAATACAAGATAATATCAAATGGTAATTAGGAATCTATTATTTAAAACAATCCAATAATACAATGGACAAATTTTAAGTTCAAGATTAAATAATCAAATCATAATTTGTGTACATGTGATAAAAATAACATATTATTTTCAGCTATCTAATGTTTATCATAATTCACTCGCGAACTTGGACAATTCATTTCAGATCTATTATCTCCATTCAAATATGTCGTATACCATGTTAATTATGGTGAAAATGGGGATCATCAGCCTTAGCATGCTAACTAGATATCAAACATACTCCCATAAATCATTTCATTTAGGGAGTAATTAAATTTTCCTAGCTCTAAACCAATTGAGATAGGTATGAGTTGGGAATGAATGAATGTGATAAAATTATCCCCTTGTTATTGATTCAATGTGATTGGATAAGATGCAAAAAAAATTAGGTGAAAAGGTACATTAAATTGCACACTTATCAACATGAAAAAGAAGTTAGAGGTCTAATATAACAACTTTGAATACAATTCTAAGAAGATGAATCAAAGAGGAACATGTTTCATTGAAATTTGGCCTCAAAATGATAGGATTATTTTGGTAAGCACCATAATCCTAGTGATTTCTTTAATACTGATCTATCACACACGGATTTGGACTTGAGATGTTTATCTAACCCTTCCTTTAATATTTCTTATAAAATGTATTATAATAATTTATTGTGCATGGACTATTTTCTAATTGACAGCTTCTAGTAATTGTTTCAATATCTAATTCTTCCAAGCCACAATTCATACATCTTGGATCTACAAAACCTTTCTCCTAGATCTAAAAACCCACTCACAAGAGGCATAAAAATGGTATTTGTGTTGTAAAAGTTCTTTCCTTATTTAAGCCCCATGGATTCAATCTTCATACAAAAATAATGTCTAAAATAAACCTTGAATCTAAACTAAAGAATGTCAGAACACAATGATATACCTTCTCCAATGGATTATCCTTTTCTTGAAGCCACCATGAAATTTAATGATGCTAATAATATCGATCATATATGTCTCCACTCATGGAGGAAACATATAAATTTGATCATGGATGTCATATTCAATGCTTGAATCCTTCAATGCAAGAACTCCTCCTTTGCAGCCTAAGTGTGCATGGAATCATATGAAGATACAATTAATGACACTACACCAACCTATAAAATCCCACTAATCGAGTCCTAGAGATGGGTTGGAAAGAGGCTAGGGAGCTAGAAAGGTATTATGCTTGTAAAATCACACCTTGAGTTGATAAATATTAGTTAGATCTAGGGAAATGGAAACAAAGCACTAAAGTGAATCCTAATTGAGCATAAAATTATAGGAAGATGTCATTTATGACACTACACCAAGTTGTAAAATCACAACTAGTTTAGTCCTAGATCTATAAAGGTACTAGATGCTTGTAAAATCATATATTGAATTGAGAAATATTAGTTAGATCTAGGGGCATGTAAACAAATAGCTAAAGTGAATCCTAAGTGAGAATGGAATCACAAGAAGATATAATTTACGACACTACACCAAGTTGTAAAATTACACTAATATGATCCTAGAGGGTTGGAAAGAGGCTAGGGAGCTAGAAAGGTACTATGCTTGTAAAGTCACACCTTGAATTGAGAAATATCATTTATAGCTTGGGATATTTAAACAAAGTGCTAAATTGAAGCCTAAGTGAACATTTAATTATATAATTCAATATAATTTACAACACTACACAAGTTATACAATGTTCAACAAATTAATTGCCTTGCAACTTATTTTTAAAGAGGGGTAAATTCTTTGACCTGGAGCTATGAACCATTGAGGCCACAAACGAGGGGCCTCATCCCAAATGAGTTTCGAACCTTGATGGAAAGAAAAAAAACACAACTTAACCATCACAACATGCCACTATTGGAAATCGTCTTGCAACATTTTAATATTTCATTGATATTTTTATATTTCCAATGTGGGAGGCCCTACTTTCAAAGGCCATCTTTTTTTCAGGTGTCTATTAGTTGCATCTATAATGGATGTTGGAGGAAAATAAAATAAAAATAAATAAAAAGTATAAAATTAATAAAACAACACAATCACTAACAAGTTAAAGAGGCATAGGGCTGCATCATGGGCCTACTAGGAATACATTCATGGGAGAGGACAATGGGAGTCAAGAGAAAACATAGGAACCCATCACGGTATTGGTGAGAAATTTTAATAGGTAGGAACAAGAATGTTAAATATGCATAAAATGGATTCTTTAAACATATTCTAGTGCGAAAAAACCCCCAATAAGATCCAGAATTTTGCACAATTATTTTTTAAAAATGAATTATTCCATCATGTTCATGATGCCTATAATGGAAGATACATCTAGGGAAGTAATGAATGAATTTATTATAATTCATGCATACTACATGATATTCATTATAACATAATTCTAGAACATACATAATGAACAATGGAGTAAAATAAATAACATAACTTGGAAACATACCCTAAGTGTTCTACGAGGTCTTGTAGGGTCATTATACTTAACTCATCATGGATCACTTGGGGTACAATGTGAACCTTTCAAAGTAGACTTTGTCCCTATCCATCCTTCATGTATATTTTATGGCTCGTACTAAGAGAGATGCATTCACTAGTCTACCATTCATATGATAACCTCCTAATGACTATTCACCTAGTATGTTGACTACCATAGATAATTAAGATGTGGCATACCGCACTATGATATTTAAAGCCACACTAGCTATACCACTGTAGTATACCTAGTATCCATATGTAAAGCCCCTCCAACCCTAACAATCTTGGTTATGTTCTCTAGGAAGTTAGATAGTGTTATAAGTAATTTCATGATATTTTGTAAAAGAATGATCCTTCTTGAGATGGTTGCTTCCTAGTCACTGTAACTTCATATTTTAATTTGGGAAATAATAATATTGCATAAGTATGTTCCTATACATCTTCTTGTGTGTCAGTGATAGTTTGGGACCTCAATGCTAAAAGGATGTATTTCAGATTCATGCAGTGATAAAGATTTCTCAATTTGTATCATGTATTATTTATATTGTAATGCAAGATGTAAAAGATCTCCTTGTAAGCCTTCAGGCCATTTGATGTAATTTTAAATGTAATTGTATTTATCATTGGAAATTGAAAGAATAAAGCTATGTAATTAGGGAGGGATATTTTAGGGGTTTTTAAGGGATGTTTTTTGAAGATTCAAAAGTTATAATTTAAAAGTACAAATCTTGTATTCTTTCTTTTATCTCTCCTATGATTGAATTGAAAGATCTCAAATGCGAAGGGTTAATTATAATTTCGTAGAGGATAGTTATTCAATGTGTAGTTCAAAGAATTGAAAATGAAATGGGAAGGAAAAAGATATATTTATAAAATTGTGAATGAAAGATTACGTTCTTATCTTTTCCTTAAATTCTAAAATGCAAAGTAAAAGAAAAAAGGAAATGAAATTCAATTAGATTAGTAATGGAATGCAATGATTTTTATATTGGTAAATGAATTCATTAAGGGAACCTTTAAGGATTGTTCTTTTGTAGACGTAATCAATGATATGTTGAATTGTTTAAAAAAAAATTGTTAGTTGCAATTTTATGCTAAAGGACCTGATTCCTTATGGGTTCCCTGGTGGGGACGTTACAAATTATTTGGTAAATATTACATTAATTATTATCAAACATTAAATAATTTAATTTAATAAAATTATTTCTTGCCTAATTAAAACAAGAATTTATATATGAATAAAAAATATAACATTTATGGCATGTTAAGGGGCTTTTCTAGGAGAATTTGGCTTCAAATTTTAAGGAGGTGGTGTGGGATAAATCTCTAGATGGATGTGTAAGATTAATTTAGTTGGAGTGGCTAAAGGTAATCATGTACCTTCGGGAGCAAGATTTATTGCTCGAGATGGGAAAGGTAATACTTTGACTTTAGGTAAAAAGAAATTATAGGATGGTACAAATAATGTGGCAGAGGCAAAAGTAGTTCTAATGGTTATTAAATTTGGGAAATCCCTACAACTACCTAAAATACACTTGGAGGGTGGCTCATTAATAATCATACAGGAACTCATAAATAGGAAAGTTGAAGTATGGCATTTGCAAAATTTGATTACTATTATTGTACACAATTTGGCCACCTTTGAAGATTTTAGAATCTATCAGGTACAAATGGGTGGTAATAAGGAGGTGGATAGCCTTTCAAAATGATCCCTCATATTTCAAACGTGGGATGAAATAAGGATTGAATATTTTTGTAATCTTCATATTGAAGATTTATCTCATTTACAAAGGTGGTGAATGAGATTCTTTAAAGCTCTTGATAGAGGAATTTGTGTGATGGGACGAGGATGTCTTGAGAAATTTAAAGTGGAATTTTTTATGGCTTTGGCAAAGAGATTTTAGCCTTTTAGTATGGCTAGAAAAATGGATACGGGTATTCCATTATCTTGGATTTGAGGAGTTGGTGTAATATGGAGGTAATGGAGGCTAATTTAACACTCTTTTCAACCAAGTAGCAAGTGTCCTTTTTTTGGATAGGTGAAAAAGAAAAGTCTGAAACGCCTATTTGCCTTCCAAGATGTGAAATTTATTCAAAAAATCAAAGAAATAATATGGATGTGATTGATCTAGCTAATATTAATATGGGGGTTGGAATTAGCTGAGGAAGTTGGAATGGTTAGGAGAATGATGGAGGCAATTGTTGACAAACAAAACCTACATGGTCCAGAATTCATACTTGAATGCGCAATACCACATGTGGGAATAGATTTTTTTGAAGGAATTGAGAACTCATCGATGGAGGATTTGAAGGAATTAATTCCATTCTTATAGTGGTCGATTCATTTCAAGATAGAACAATGGAGGAATGAAGCACACTCAATCTAGGAAGGGTTGAAAACCTTCATAATGATGAAGGAGGTTGAGGTTCAAATGGATCTTCTTCCAATGGGACAAGTTCATCAAGTACCAAAGAAGAAGCGGTCAAGAAGAAGAAGTGTGGACCTAGTGAAGAAGAAGCATGGAGGATCTTATGGCATGGGCCTGTGTCAAATACTTTGAAGTTAACATTTCATTAAAAATCAATGATGTTTGCTTCTTTTGTGCAAATTTTTCAACCACAATGGAGATAGAGGGCTATGAATATTGTCAGAAAGGGGTAAGGCTATAGGGAAAAATATTTTTGTTTTCACCATGGTTTGGCCTAGGAGGAAACATTGGCAGTGTCTTTCTCTTTACTAGTATGGTTCCATCTGTATTTTTTGCAGCTGTTAATGGCTTTGTTTCCTAACGATTAGTATCATCCTGGTTGGATTTTTTTTTTTGTATCATCAAAAAATTTACAAAGAAAAGGGGGAATGGAAATATGTTGAATGGGATTTTGAATTTTTTTTATTCATAGATGTCGAGCTAGTATCTGAAGTCTTCTGATATCCAAGTTTAGATAAAGTCAGGGGTTTTATTTTTTCTAAAGCTTTATGATGTAATGATGTATTTTGATTTCAATATTAATAAAATAGTATTATTACAAACCAAAAATATATATAAAATTTATATTCATTATTTAGTTGTTAAAAAACTAAAATAAGATTGAAGATACTATAAAAATTGGTTATGAAAATGATATTCTAATGGGAAACTGGAAAAAGGTTGCTCTGCAACTTTATAACCGATATTGATTTCCCACGCCTCCCTCTCTGCCCTTGTGAGACAAGTTGGGATGCCATTTATGGCTTCCACTTCCCCAGGGTATGAAGGCGGTTAGCAACCCAATAGCATTCAATGCCCCGTAAGAGGTAATCCTGCAAAGGGTTCGTTTGATAAAACCTATCTAGACCCTATCTGAGCTACTATTATCTCTCTCTTGGTTGAAGAGCATCATGACAACGACATCCCTAAGGATTCCCTAGACAACACAAGGCAAGATCCAGGTTCTGCACCCGCTACTGGCAATGCTTGAGATGGAGGAGAAAGCGACCCGAAAAGACCAATGTCATTCAAGCAAGTGGTTGAGAATGAGAGAGCCCTTCTAGAAGGTGCCCATTTGATTTCCACCATAGCCCAAGTCCCAGATAGAAACACCAAAAATGGAGGTAAGATTCCTTTCACCCCAAAGCTCATTATTAAGCCTAATCTGTAGATTGATATTGCTATAGCGCAAGAAAAGAGTAGGCTGAGGGATAGTGCGATTTTTCTTGCTATTGTTGATGCTTCCAAGATTTCGTCGATGAATTTCTTGAATGACTGGTTGCATAAAATATGGAGTCAGAAACTACATTTCCATTTTACTTACTGTCGCATGCTGCAAAAGGGTTTGTTTTTATTATTTTTTATTGATACGAAATCCCAAAATGTCGTAGTCGACAAACAATTCTGGAGAGTCAGCCAATATGAATTTAGGGCCATTCCCTGGTCCCTTGATGCCTCACACAGTGAAGTGCTTGCTCTTTCAAGCCCTAGGTGGGTAATTATTAAAAACCTTCCTCCGTTCCTAATTAATCTTATTCCAAAGGCCCTTAACCCCATGGGTCATGTTCTTAGGGTTGACAGATCTAATGTTTTAATCCCACACACTAATGTTAGAGTGCTCATATCTCTCAAACCTGGCATTGATTTCCCAGAGGCTATTCACTTTGATCTTGGCGGTAAGCCCATTGTTTGTCTAGTTACCTTCCTCGGTGATCTTAATAGTTGTTACCTTTATAGGAAGGAAGGCCACAAGAAGCAAGATTGTCCGATTCTTGCTAAGTGTAACCCTCCCAGTGCTCCCACCATTATAGCCACTTCTGTTCCCCTTGCTCCTAAGCCACCGGAATCCTTTGATACCATCACTCCTCCTTCTTGTTAGCCTCCCTGTCCCTCCCCGCATATTCCTTTGGCGGAGCCCAATGCTTCCTTTGCTGCCTGGATAAAAGAATCAGCTTCTATTTCGACCACCCTGGACCATCTCAAAGGCCAATTCGAAGAACACCACCCTCCCCCATCTCAACTTGCTCTCTTCCCCAAAAAACTACGGGAGCTTGCTAATCCCTCTGGTCTTGATTTTGGCTTGGAACCCAATCCTGCCCCCCCCAGACCTAAGCATAGAATTCTAAATGCACAACAGATTGCTTTGGAGAGAATCCACCTTAAAGCATCCAGGTTGCCCACAGACCCTAAACCTAAGTGGAAAGTATACTCAATCCTCAATCAAGCTCAGGATTCTTCTACTGAAGCTCCTGTCACCCTTAATGTTTCAATTGACAAGGTGGGCAACCCATCTGAATTCTTAGTACCTGCTGAGACCTTCTCAGAAGCAGGATAGATAACCTTCCTAGCATCATTGGGCAAGATGAAGCTAACCCTCCTATATCCTTGTCAAATAAACTCAATGGATTCTCTGTTGTGGTTATCCCAACATCTCCCTTCCTCCCTAAATCATCGGATAAATGTACTAGTGAGCCTAAGAAGATGGATGTTATTGGGGTGTCCACCTTGCCAAGTGAGCTAGAGGAGCATCAGGAGAAACAACAGCAGGATCCTAACCTTGTGGAAGGTGAGCTCAGCAGGGATCATATGTTCACATTCTCTAGTAGCAATGAGAAGAAATCTCAAAAGAATATTAAGAGTGTTGATAAGGTTCGTTCAGAGCCCTCAGAAGAAACTAATGGAAAGAAGAAGAGAGGCAGATCCCCCCTTCTGAGTGGCAACCCTAAGCCCTTTAAGAATAAAAAAAGTGACATCCCAAAATGTTTTAAGGATTTTCGGGCTCCCATGGATTCTGAACCATAATATGACTTATGAAGATCAACTATGCTTCATGGAATGTCAGGGGACTGGAGTCCTCTGATAGGAAATATGTCATGAAAAGATTCCTCTACATGTTTCAAGAGATTGATGTTCTTCTACTCCAAGAATTCAAAGCGATTGGTTTCACCCTTGATATGGCACTTAGGTGTATCTGGAAGGATGCTTCCTCCTTCTCTACCAAGCACCAGAGGGGCAGGGGAGGAAGGTCCATTCTAGTGGGCCCAAGATGGAGAGATTCTATCCATGAATGAGGTTACTCTCCCTGCAACACATCAGTTTGGGTCACCTTTAAGATGGATGATGTTCTCTTTGGAGTGTGTTCGGTCTATGCTCCTAATGATCACTACTCTAGGATTGAACTATGGAAATGGATCTCGGAGTTAGACAACATTCCCTGGATCCTAGCTGGAGACTTTAATATGGTGGAGAGACCCCAAGACAATGAGGGAGGCTTGAGATTTGAATGGAAAAGTAATGAGATGATCTTCTGGAATAGGATGATTTCTAAACTCAACCTCTTTCACCCTCTAGCTGGGAAGAAGAGGGAATCTAAGGGAGTTTGGTTTACCTGGTCCAACTTTCAAAGGGGGGAAAGAAGGATCTATTCAAGAGTGGATAGATTCTATGTGAATAGCTAGTTCTTTAGCTATCCCCCTCCCATGGATGACAATTATGTCAAAGTGACCCCTTTCACCCTCTTTGATCATCACCCCATTTTATCCTCCATCCAAATGATTTCTAGTCAAGAAACCTCTCATTATAAGAAAATTGGATTCTCTCTTAATTCCTCCCTCCTCCAGGATAGTGATGTTAAAGAAACCATTAAAATTATTGCTTGGTTTAATGAGGAGGTAGTCCAACACAGTTCCAAAGTGGAGAGATGGAACCAAATTTTAGATTCCTGGCAGAGCATGCTGAAGTGTGTAGGGAGGAAGAAGGCCAAGGATGCTAGAAGAGAGGAATTCAAATTAGTGGAAGATCTCCAGTAAGCCAAAATTCAAATTCAGATGGACCCCTCTTCCTCTACCTTGTTGGATAAAGTTATTCACTATAGAGACTCTCTCAAGAACATCCAATTGGTCGAGACTAAGGGTGCTAAGATCAAAGCTAGAATCAATTGGCTCAAGCTGGGTGATAAAGGCTCAAAGTTTTTCTTCCAAACCCTTAAGAAGAGGGAAGCTAGGAAAAAGATCACCTGCATTAGGGATCAAGGAGTCTCCATCACTTCCCAGGAATAAATTATGAATACTTTTGCTGCCTTCTACAAAAACCTTTTTACCTCGAAAGATGATGAAACCAGGGCCATTACCAAATAGAAAATTATAAACCTGATCCCTAAGAAGGTCTCAGAAGCAGATGCAATCTTGCTGGAGAGGGAAATCTCTAGAGAAGAGATCAAAGAATCCATTCTGAGTATGGCCAATGATAAGGCCCCTGGCCTTGATGGGCTCACAATGGAGTTTTATAAGAAAAATATTGATTGGATCTGCTCCAACCTCCATAAAGTCTATAAGGAGGTAGTAGCTATTGGTACCCTTGGACCAACCTTAAAATTTGGCCTCATCAAATTGATCCCAAAAGATGGTGACAAATTACTAATAAATAACTAGAGGCCTATCACCCTGCTCAATGTGGGGTACAAGATTTTGGCTAAAACGATGGCCCTTAGGATTGCTAATATCCTCCCTACAGTAGTTAACCATACCCAAACAAGCTTTGTCAAGGGCAGATACATCCTAGAAAATCTAATAACCTGTTGGGAGGCACTGGATTTGGCTAAACATTTAGGTTAGTAGAGTGCCATGTTGCTCATTGACTATGAGAAAGCATATGACCACATTGAGTGGAGTTTTATCTTGGCCATGGTGGATAGACTAGGTTTCCCCCCTTACTTCTGTAAACTAGTCTCCACCCTGCTATTTGGAGCCAGAGCAGTAGTTGAAGTGAATGGAGTAAGATCAAAATCTTTTGAACTTTCTAGATCCATCAGGAAAGGATGCCCTCTCACCCCCTCCCTCTTTGTCCTTGCTGCAGACTCCCTCCACTACCTGCTTAGAGATGATACTCTATCACCTAGGCTGAGGGGAATTCATATACCTAATAGTCTTGAAGTCTCTAACATATAATTTGCTGATGACACACCCATTCTTATGACTTTGGAGGAGGATAATATATTTGTCCTTATGGTCAAGCTGGACCTCTTCTATCTAGCCTCAGGCAATAAGATTTATGTAACCAAATCCATCATGCTAGGATGGACTCATTCCCCCCCAAGTTGGTGGAACAAATTTGGGATTGAATGGGGAGGTTTTAACCATGTGGTTAGATACCTAGGGATTTTGTTTGCTATTGATCCCAACCTTAATGATATGTGGTGCTAGATTAAGGAAAAAATCACCATGAAGTTAAGCAAATGGGACACCAACCTTCTCTCATTCCCGGGGAGGGTGCAAGTTTGTCAAAAGATCCTTTCATCTTACCCTGTTTACTATTCTTCAGCTTGGTTGTTCAATTTGAATCAGTTTAGTTTCATCCAGAAGATTATAAGGAACTTCCTATGGACAGATGGAGGAGGGAATAGAAAACACCATGCAGTTTCCTAGGAATGGTGCACCAAAGATAAATCATGGGGGGGTCTGGGTTTGAAAGACCTCAGAACCCAAGGTATAGCTCTATCCTCAAAGTGGATTGCCAAAGCCTCCTCAGGAGATGAACCTTGGAAAATACTAATCAGGAATAACCTGGCTAGAGCCAAACTGAGTAAGTCTAAGGCCTGGACTAACATTGAATTTTTTGACCTGTTGACACTTGACTGTAACTTGCAAGTCCAAGGGCCCAATGTGTTTAAAGCCTTATGGAAATGCTTGAAGTATGTGAGGGGATTTCTTGGCAATGATGGACCACTGGAGAGTCAAGGAATTGTTTGTAGTCATAAGTCTCTATGGTGGAACCTGAGGCATAAGAATAAGCCACTTGCTTTACTTCAAGGGTGTTCTGCTAGGAAATGGGCAGAGAAAGGTATTGTCAATTTTTTTGATGTTTTGAAAGAGGGTAACTTGATACCTTGGGAAGAGCTAGCTACATCCTTTAGCATTCCCAATTCTCAATACAGAATGTATGGCATTCTATCCTCAACCCTGATCTCCTTGGGGCTAGTATCTAAATGCTACAATCCTGATAACTATATGTTTCAACTGAAATGGCCAGATAATTCCCTGCTACCTCTTATCAAATCTAGGTACATCTACTACCTTCTCACCCAGTCCTCTGACATTGCCCTCCATGCTAACTCAAAATGGCACCTGGAACTACTTGTCTCTGATTGGAATAAACATTTCAACTCGTTATGGACTAGACCCATTAAACCCAAGGTTACCTACTTCCTTTGGAGACTCCTATTGCATAAACTTCCTTTTAAGAAACTGAGGGGGGAGCCGAATCTCTATAATGTGTGTAGGCTCCTTGAATCTATTTTCCATGTCTTCTTTGAGTGTCTCTTTGCTATTGAACTCTAGGGTCTGTTTGGTCTCTCATACAACAGTCACTTTGGTAATTGGAATATTATTTCTGGAAGCATCAACAACATCAAGTCTTGCAATGTCTTTTGGTCTATTCTTTCTTCTATTATTCTGTGGGCTTTATGGAAGGCTCATAATAATGATGTTTTGGCTAGAAAGAACAAGAATCTTACTAAGTCTCTAAGGAGACTCATTTATCATGATGTTTCATTGCAGGTTACAGCAGTCATCAAATTGAAACAGAGAAAATTTATTCAGATCCTGAGAGAAGGCACAACCACCATTGAAAATAAAGAGATTGCTCATGGATACACTTCCATGAAACCCGCAACTCTATTTGATGAGAAACTAGCTGAGCTCATCGAACAAACTAAGAAGAATTACCAAGATATCCCTGCACCAGGAAAGGTGATTAACGCAAAGAACCCTCCTCTACGCAGAGACTATGAAATCATTGGATTCAATTCAGTTTCCCTGAATTCCAATGAGTCTGGGGTAGAGCATGGAAGTGCTTATACTTGATCTTACAGATAATATAGTTTTGATTATGCAGAACTAAGTTAAAAAATCTCATTTTGAGTAAAACTCTCGTATGTTAAACTTTCATACTATGATAGCTATAAAACTCTTGATACTCTGATGTAAATCCCATTTTTGATCCAATGATATGCAATAGAAAAAAAGATACTATAAAAAATTTCTTTTCAGAAGATGAACTTATAGACCTAATGTCAACTAAAACTTATAAATAAAGAGGAAAAATTATATATTGAAATTTGGAAACAAATTTTTATTTTGTATTTCAAAAATCCCATAGACCCACAAAGTCTAAATAGCTATTGTACATTATTTGTAAGATGGATTTGTCAAAACTCATGGAAATCATGGTTCAACATTTTCCACCAATGTACTCTATTATTTGACTAACTAATTCTTTGATTCTCTCAGGTAGGTAAGTATTCTATTAAGCTACACACAAATTCATCAAATTTCCTCTTGTAATCTTCTATAAATTGAAGTTGTCTCCATCTAAAATCAAGAAGTAAGTTTAGTATACTTGTCCTTCCTTTTCTCCATAAATCATTGATGTAAGAATTGACACTTTTGACACAAATGCCACATCAAAAATATACACAAGACATGGAAGTTGATCAACTCGATCAAATTTTGATTCCACATATGGACAAGTACAAGGTTTGACCAACTTGTTGAATACAACAACATCAAAAAAGAGGCTTCGAACAATCTTTCGAAGTGCAACTAGATGATGTTAGTTATTTTGAGGATGATTATTTACATGTTTTAAATGTTGTTGATGCATGGTGATGTAATCAATGATTTTATCAATTGTGATGATCACGGTCGACACAGACTATGGTTATCACAACAAACAACACCATCAACTGTCATATGTCATATGTCATTGTTGTTAAATATATGTTAGAAGCGTTGATCATTATCAACTATGATGATCACAACAAATAATTGTTATCAAATTCCATATAGTGTCATTGCCAATGAATAGTATAAGATTTGATCATTATATCAAATATCTTATTATTGTTATTAAGTTATGGTGCAATCATTATCGATCAAATTCAATTATATGTATTACTAGTAACTAATGAATGGTTAAACCATTAACAAGAGACATGTCTCTACATAAAGTTTTTTCATGTAGGGACATGTCCCTATGGGAGACATGTCCCATTATGTACAGTATATATACTCATTGAATGAATAACTTAAAACAAACAGAAATATACAAGTGTTATTACAAGTTACAAACTTAGAGATTCATATCAAGTCTTCTTAGAAAAAGAAATATATCATCATTGCATTTGGAGTTCATTGTTTTCTCTCAGATCTGCATCATCAACACATAGATAATTTCATTAGGATAAAAAGAGTTAGAATATAATTGTAGTCTAAGTATCCTCATAGTTTCATTATATAAGAAAAAAGTCATAAAATTTAAAATTCCTTTATTCTAAATCTGATTACAATTTAACATGGTATCATAGCTAGCATAAACAAAATATCCAATCAGATAGAATTTAGAGGAGAAATCTAACTACCATTAAGATTTCTATAAAACTAATAGTCAAAAAAATGTTGAATGGAGTTAGATTTGAAGATAGACTAGATGGTGCTACAAATTTCATCTCATGGAAATTCAGAATAATGATGGCACTAAGAGAACATGACTTGAACACATTTGTGGAGAGGGTTGTACATATATTTTATGATAATAATGAGAAAACTCTATGGATAAAAAACAACCTAGCCATGTAGATTCTAGTAGATGCAGTAAAAGATCATATAGTTCCTATTATATCAAAGTTAGATATTGCATATCAAATGTTCATAACATAGGCTTAGACACCCCAAACCCGACACTAAGAACACCCCATTCTACTGCACAAGATAGACATGGAAAACAATAGAAAAAAGAAAAGGGACTAAACTTTCAATGCCTTCTTGTGGGATCAAAGAGTCATGTCAAGAAAGGATGGATATCTCTTCAAATGTTTCCCTTTAATAGTAATCCACCATTGCAAATCCAAGACAAAAGAACCAACACCCAACATAGGTGTTGGAACCAGCACACAACATAGATGGTGTAAGTTGAAGATATTTTATAATTTTTTATTTTGTTAAGGTTAGTGTTAAATTATTATTTTAATTTTTAAATTTTAATTTTGACTTTAGGTGTTGCTTTTTATTTGCTTAAATAGATGGCATAAGTTGAAGATATTTTATGATTTTTAAATTTGTTAAGGTTAGAGTTAAATTATTAATTGAAATTTTAATCTTTAAATTCTCGCATAGATGGCGTAACTTGAAGATATTTTATGATTTTTAATTTTGTTAAGATTAGTGTATAGTTATGGTTGCATTTAGGGTTACTATAACAATTATGTTTATAATTTTACATAATGTAAATGGAAGGGTTATGGTTACAATTAGGGTTAATGTTTAACATTAGAATTATCATTAGTGTCACATTTAACATTTCCATTTAATGCAGGGTCAATAGTAGGGACGTGGTAACAATTAATTTGAATGGCTACCATATAATGAGTATTATAATGTTAACGACAACAAATTACAATTAGGGTTAGGGTTATGATTAGGGTGAGGGGTAAGTGTTATGGATAGAATGAGATTAAGGTCATGGTTAGGGATAAGATGCTATGTTTATAGTTAGGATTAGTACCATATTTAGGGTTAGTATAACATTTATGTTTACCATTTTACCTATGGTAAATAGAAGGGTTATGGTTATGATTAGTGTTATAGTTTAATTGTAAGAGTAGTATTATGTGAATGGTTACAATTAAATTTATGGTTAGTATTAAGATTAGTGTTTGCATTTGGATTACCTTTAAGGTTATTGATAGCGGTAGTGCAACTTTTTATTGTTAAGGTTATTTTTATTGTTACAGTTAAGGTTGGTATCAAGGTAGAAATCATGTTAAACTTATGAGTAGTATAATATTAATGAAAATGAATATTAGATTTATAGTTAGGGTGAGGGGTCAAAGTTATGGATATGTGTCACAATAAGGTCATTTTTTAGGATAGGATGTTATGTTTATAGTTACATGGTGTATCATATTTACTGTAACATTAAGGGTAAATATTAGGGTAAGGGTTTAGGATTAGGATTAGGGTTAGTAATATGATTAATGTTAAATTATTAATTAAATTTTAAAATTTTAATTTTAATTTTGCATAGATGGCGTAACTTGAAGACATTCTATGATTTTTAATTTTGTTAAGGTTAGTGTACAATTATCGTTACATTTAGGGTTACTATAACAATTATGTTTATCATTTTACATAGGATAAATGGAAGGGTTAGGGTTTAACATTAGAATTATCATCAGTATCATATTTAATGTTAGCATTTAATGTAGGGAAAATGTTAGGGACATGGTAATAGTTAATTTGAATGGTTACCATATTACGAGCATTAGAATGTTAACAACATCAAATTAGAATTAGGGTTAGGGTTACGATTGGGGTGAGGGGTTAATGTTAGGGGTACGATGAGATTAATGTCATGGTGAGGGATATGATGCTATGTTTACAGTAAGGATTAGTATCATATTTAGGGTTAGTATAATAGTTATGTTTACCATTTTACCTATGGTAAATGGCAGGTTTATGGTTACGGTTTAACCTTAGGAGTAGTATTATGTGAATCATTACAATTATAGTTACAGTTAGTATTAATATTAGTGTTTTATTTTGGGTTACCTTTAAGGTTATTATTATTGGTAGTGCTACTTTTTACTGTTAAGGTTAGTGTCATTGTTATAGTTAAAGTTGGTGTCAAGCTAGAAATTAGGTTAAACTTACAAGTAGTATAATGTTAATGACAATAATTAGATTTAAGGTTAGGGTTATGGTTAGGGTCAGGGTGTTGAGTCAAAGTTAGGAGTAGTGTGTCATAATAAGGTCATGGTTTGGGATAGGATGTTATGTTCACAGTTACGTGGTGAATCATATTTAGTGTAACATTAAGGGTAAAGATTAGGGTAAGGAGTTAGGGTTAGGATTAGGGATAGTAATATGGCCAAGATTAGTGATAGTTACTATTACATTTCAACTTACGATTGGGGTTAAGGGTTAGAGTTATAGTTATGGGTAATATTAGGGTAACTATTATAGCAAGATAAAGAACATAGATAGTGATGAGATGTATGTTGTACATGTAGGTTGTATTGTACTTAGTAGTGCAATTGCAGTTAGGGTTAGGGTTAGGGTTAGATTTACATTTTTAGTAAACATTTAGTAAAGTTAGGGTTTGGAAAGATGGTTTAGAGTTAGGTATATGATTAGTATATTGGCTACATGTAGAGTTAGGGTTAGGGTAAGGATTAGAGTTAGTTTAACATAGTGGTAAGGATTAGGATATAATTTTAATTTAGTTTTCATTTTATATTTAGTTTTAATACATTATTTTATATAGAGTTAGGTGTACTATTAGTATATTGGTTACATGTGGAGTTAGGGTTAGGGTAAGGGTTGGATTTATTTTAATGGGGTGGTAAGGGTTAGCATATAGTTTTAATTTAGTTTTGATTTCATATTTAGTTTTAATAATTTATTTTATATAATTTTAAGATAAATAGTTTTAATACTTTATTTTATATAGAGTTACGTGTACTATTAGTATATTGGTTAAATATAGAGTTAGGGTTAGAGTTAGTTTAACATTATGGTAAGGGTTAGGATGCAAGGTTCAGAGTTAGGTTTAAACCAAATGTAGTATTATGGTTAAGGTTAATATTTGGTTAACTATTAGAATAAGATCAGGTGAGTGGTTACCGATTGGATGTAGGTTTTAGAGTTAGCATTAATATAATAGGTACTATGATATTTAGGTGTAGGGTTGGAGTATTCTTTTAGGGTAAAGATTTGGTATAGTTTTATAACATTGATTAGGGTTAGGGTTAGAATTAGAAATAATTAATATCTATAAGATGTCCTTTGTAATTAATTTCTCATATTTATTTGTAACATCCATTGAAGGCATTAATATTAGAAATATAGAGTTCAACAAAATATGTTGCAAAACCTTGCAAGTATAGTTGTAAACATCACTTGAATAGTCAAAAAAAATTATTGTTCTCTTGTTCATGAAACTTACATAGATGAATGGAGAAATACAAGTCTCACTACAACTATTTAAATGAAGTAAGAAGTTTGAAAGCCAAGATAAAAATTAGCTAAATATAAAACATTTCTCCATAATGATGCAAGTACATCACATATTCTTCAACAATTAAGATGGTATTGTGACCCTTATTTGAACAATGATCATAGTATAATTATTTTGTCATTTATGGAAAGACATCTAGTTTTGCAGATGTCTCTCACATAAATTTCTCAACATCTTCCATTTGCATTATTTCTAGTTCTTGAACATAATCAATTGATAATGTTGCATTATCCACAACTTTGATTATATTTTTGTATGAGTCTACTATTATTCATGTACACTTGTCAAATTCAATCTCCAAGAAATCATTTGAGGCCATTGAAGTAGTTGAGCTCGTAACAATGATGTTTGACTCTTTGTCAGAGGTATCCATAGGTCAAATGGTATGCTAAAAAGTTTTAAAAAAATAACAATATATAGAAATAATTAGAATAATCATGTTGCATTTCTATTTGTAACTTTACATGTTACTTATAGTGGAATAGTATGTATAATGTGTGGAAATTTTGTTCTTTAAATTAATAAAAAATTGGGTATCAAAACATGTATGATTTTTTATGTCCACCAGTTCACTACTTGGAGATCTCCCTCCAATCATCCCCTCCTGCAGCTCCTATGGTGAATTCTGCTTCCACACATCTGTTGGACTGTTTGGAAAGAAAAGAACAATAGGATATTTAGGGAGTCTAGTTCCCTGCCCAAAGCTTGCCTCTATCTCGGAACCAAGCTCCTCTGTGAGAATGTCGATGCAGCTAATAATCTCACCCAAAGTGGGGGAGGTGTGCTAAGAGACCATAATGGTACTTCCCTCTTGGCTTATATGGGGCCGCTTAAGAATGGCATTGTTAATCAAGATGAGGGCATGGCTCTCTTATGAGGGATTAAATTTGACATTCAAATGAATACCAAACTACTGGAGATCGAGGGGGATTCCAATGTGGTGGTGGAGGCTATCAAAAGTAGTGCTAATGCGGGGTGGCATGTCAACACCATTATTCTAGAAATACGTGAGCTTTTGAACAATCTCCAATGCATGTATATTTCCCACACTTACAAAGAGGGAAATGCGATGGTAGATTTGATGGCTGCTATTGGTCTTGATTAAACCAGGCTAAGAAGTTGGGAGGAAATCAACGAGCTACCTTGGGAAACCTAGCAGCTGATCAAGTAGGAGAAAAATGATGTCATTAATGTTTAAAATGTGCCAAGCTATCAATTTTGCTAAACACCCTACCTTGATTACATGTCGGCATAAGATGATCTTTGTGATTATGAATAAGTATGCCCAAAATTCCATGAAGGATGATAATTTCCTTTCGTGCGAATACGTGTGGAAAGATAGTTGTCTGCGTCAAAGATTTTTTTGGTTTAAAAGGACACTAAGTGCAGCTCTAGCGTAACTGCTAATTATGGTGCCTAGAGATCTGATGGATATCGCCATACGAAGCCTGGGTCCCCAAAAACCACCCAAGGTATGTCTTTTGAGTATATTTTCCCCTTTAAATGGTTAAATCAAAACAACCAATTTTATGCTCTATTTCATGAACCTCAGCCCTGGAATTCTCAAGAAAATTTGGCGCAGGATAAGGAGATTATCGACATGGTAGGAAATACTTTACGCATTGAAACTAATAAGATTGATGCGGTGTTCACTTCCGACCCTCTAATGACCCACTACTGTAAGGAAAGTGGTATCTAGGGTTTCAAGGAGTGTATGAAGGGAGGGCATGATGAGAAATTATCCAAGTAGTTTGTGTGTTCCTGGAACAATAGGAAAGTTTCTATTGGAGGTATTCACTTCCAGATTAATGAGGAAGTTATTGCTAAGGTGACGAGGCTCTCACTCAAGGGAAGAAAATATAAAAAAATAGCAAGACATCAGATCTAACCAGCCTCAACCAATTCTTCAAGGCGGGGGAGATTCCTGTGAAGAAGTCTGGAGGCTTCAACTGCGAGGAGCTACCAGAGTTCTAGCCCAAGCTGTGCCTCATTATGATGAAGTATTTTCATCTAGGAAGGTAAATTTAAAGTGTTCTACTATTACCATTTACCTTTCCTCAATCATATCAGGAATAAGGATCTCATATCCATTCCCTTTTACCTCCTTCATTCTATTAAAAGTAATATACTAGTTATTAGGTAAAACCCTAAAAAGGCAATCCCTATTCTCTACGAGGGCCTCCTGCTCTGTCTTTATAACTTAAATAAGGCCATTTGGCCTCCACCCCAAGCTCCCCCTATCATCCAAGAGTCACCCAGGAGGATTCTACTTTAAAAACTGACAATCCCAGCCAATCCACCTCCCTCCAGGAAATCCTAGAAATAGACCTAGTCCCTAAAGAAGGAAAAAGCAGCAAAAGATGTGTGAAAAAACCCTTTTAAAAAGGTGGAGAACCTTGAAGAATCCCATGTTTTTGAGTCCTTAGATGCTAAAGATTTGAAGGAGATGGACAGTACCCTAAAATCAAAAGGAAGCCCAAGAAATGAAGGATTTTGGATAGCCAAGTCAAGTTAGAGGTGGATTTGGGAGGCTTTGTCCGCCGCTCAAATAGAATTGCTAAGGAGAGATGCAAAACCAGAATAAGGGAAATGACATCGAAGGAGAAGTCCCATTTGGATAATGTTTCACATTCTACTGAGTCGATTAAGGGCTCTTCTGATGACCACCTGAGCTCACGTAGGACTGGCACTACTCCCCTTGAACCCCCAGTAAACTAGGGAGATCTCCCGAAGGATGACCTCACCCCCAGCCTCCCCCTATGACCACTAGACCAAGTCCCCCACTACTGAGAACAACCCTATATATCTGGATGGTAATGATAGGCTTCAGGGCTCCCTTAAGATGAAGTTCTTAGAACTGGACAATGAGATATTAGGCATCAAATAGGAAATGTAGAACATCAAAAACTGCATCATGGATACTAACAAGTTTGCTCTTGAGGTCATGCGTGCGTCACTTGTGACCCTTTGCAATGTGTAGGAAAAGTTGGCTGGTGGCAAATTGGAGGCTGACGAAGACAACATAGACCTTTTCCTATTCCTATGAGAGGAGTGGGCTACAACCCTGATGTCCAAACATCTGGGTAAGAGAGCTTAGCTTCTGCTACTATCATGAGGTCTTTATTTTTGATTTGGCATGATTGCCCTAGTTTTTCTATGATGCTTTACTATTTTAAGGACAATCTGTCTAGTTCCTCGTCTAGTCCTATGTGGCACGATACTGTTATTTTGAGTGCTACTTTTTGCCTAAGATACTCTGGTTCATTTTTCTTGAAAAGAACTATTTTATTTGTTTTTGATAGAGGTAGATTAGACTTTAGTTTTTTTCCTAACAAACTACTGATCAAATGCTTTGACTAGTGCTATTAATATGTCATTAATGTGCTTCTAGTCCTTCTATACCATGGGCCAACACCCTCTTGCTACTTTTATCAATGAAAAACATGTATGATTTTGATTATTGATACACATTGAAGCAAAAATGAACACAATTTCTAGATATCATATACTAATTTATTGTTTAAGAATAATTGAGAACAATTTTGACATGAAACAAAAAATGAAAGAGCATCTCTTCATATTCCCTCTAAGGGTCCTTTTCTAATTCCTTTGCCTCTTTAAATTCCAAATTTAATTTTTTTTTAATTTTTTAATTTATTCTTCATCCATGTGGCACCACTATTTTTTCAGGTCCTACTATTTCAGGCCCCATTATTTCGGCCTTACCAAGCCAACTATTATTTTGACTAGCTATTAATTTATGCTAATGATGTAAAAAATAAAAACTATTACAATATTAATGCTAAAAAAACTATTTTAAAAAAATATAACATTTAAGAAACAAAATAAATTAAACTAATGTATGCTTAATCTAATTTAAAAAACTATTAAGATTAATTGAATACAAATTTTATTAACATGACGATATTGTCATACACATTGTAATGTTTGAAATATGGTGTCATTTTCTTCCATGTATCAAATATATTACTACATAAACATTAACATTTGAAATATATTTTTATTTAAAAACATTAAAATAAAATAGATAGTTAATGTAAAATGTCAACAATAATTCTAATTCTTTTAGTTTGTTAAATGAAATATTTAAGAAACTAAACAAATTAAAGTAATGTAAAACTAAAAACTATTTAAAATGCAAAACTTAATATAAAATAAAACTTATTTAAAATAAAAATCTAAATCTATAATGCAAACTATTTCAAATACAAATCTAGATCTTAAAAGAAAACTATTTAAAATGAAAATCTAAATGAAACATACAAATCTAAAACAAACATGTAAATGTAAATGAAATGTGCAAATGTAAATCAAACGTGTAAATCAAAATGAAACTATTTTAAATACAAATATAAATAAAACATACTAATCAATTGAAATAGAATCTATGGAAAACTAAAATACAAAACAACAATCTCACTTGCAAAAACTTGCTCCAAAATTCAATATACTCTTGGCTCCTCCAAAACTCTCCACTTCTTCGTACAACAAATAAAATTAGAAAACACTCTTTTATAATCTAAGAGCATCTCTTCATATTTCCCAAAAGGTCCCTTTGCCTCTACAAATTCCAAATTTAAATTTAATTTTTTTTAATCTTTTAATTTATTCTCCATCCATGTGCTGCCCTTATTTTTCAGGTCCTATTATTTTGGGCCCCGTTATTTCGGCCTTTCCATTTATCTTCCTATTATTTTGGCCTTGTAATGTAAAATGTTAATAACAATTCTAATTTTTTTAGTTTGTTAGATAAAATATTTAAGAAACTAAACAAATTAAATTAATGAAAACTATTTGAAATGAAAAAATTAATATAAAATAAACCTTATTTAAAATGCAAATCTAAATTTAAAATTCAAAGCATTTAAATTGCAAATCTAAATCGTAAATAAAAAGTATTTAAAATGAAAATCTAAATCAAACATGCAAATGTAAATGAAATGTGCAAATGCAAATGAAAATGAAATATGCAAATGTAAATGAAATTATTTTAAATGCAAATCTAAATAAAACATAATAATAGTATCACCGTGCCGGAAGGACGTCGCATGTTTGCATGAAATTTTTCTGCGCTATGCGATCATGCGACCGCTGATGCAGAGGGAGTGAAGGGAACTAGGATCAACTGATCAAGTGCCACATGAACCAATCCGGAAGGACGTCGCATGTTTGCATGAAAATTTTTTGCGCTATGCGATCATGCGACCACTGATGCAGAGGGAGTGAAGCAACCCTTTTTCGACAGACCGTTGGTGAAAGGATGTCGCATGTTCGCATGAAATTTTTTTGCGCTATGCGATCATGCGACCGCTGATGCAGAGGGAGTGAAGGGAACCAGGATCAATTGATCAAGTGCCACATGAACCAATCTGGAAGGACGTCGCATGTTCGAATGAAATTTTTTTGTGCTATGCAATCATGCGACCGCTGATGTAGAGGGAGTGAAGGGAACCAGGATCAAATGATCTAAGGACATTGCATGTGCGCATGGAATGTTTTTGCGCTATGCGATCATGCGACTGCTAATGCAGAGGGACAGAAGGGTTGTGAAGAAATGTTGGATCGATTTGAGGGTTGTGAAGAAATGTTGGATCGATTAAGGACATCGCATGTTCACATGGAATTTTTTTGTGCTATGCGATC
This sequence comes from Chamaecyparis obtusa, assembly GCA_027943335.1. Taxonomy (NCBI): domain Eukaryota; kingdom Viridiplantae; phylum Streptophyta; class Pinopsida; order Cupressales; family Cupressaceae; genus Chamaecyparis; species Chamaecyparis obtusa. Next base: position 202,418 of record BSBK01007037.1, on the reverse strand, counting down.
ATGCGATTGCTGATGTAGAGGGAGTGAAGGGAACCACAATTTTAGTGGGATAGTAGGTGTGGTAGGAGTAGCGGGATTCATCGGTGAAAAATCTTCTGGAAGAGATTACATAGTGAATGCCACACTCAGAGATCTATGCCCTAAAACCTTTGCCTTCATCAGATCCGCCAGATCCTAAATTTTTTCCAGAGATGAGAGGAAATCTTGTCCTTTGTTAGTTTTGGCAGGAGCAGAGGTTAGGCTTAAACTTTTTCAAGTTGATCTGCTGAAAGAGGGAAGCTTCGACTTTGCAGTGGAGGGTTTTTCATGTAGTCGGTCCTATGAGTGGAGCCTCACCACTGATGGAGAGATTAGAACGTTCAACTAGATAGTTCAGGAGGCCAGAATTCACAAATATTTTCACTGATTTCATGGAAAGCCGAAGGAATGGGTATAGGGATGGAACCCAGAACCGAGTTGAAAAGGATCGAAGACCAAGGGTTTTCTACGGTGGGGAAAGAAAATGGTTCAATAATTCATTTAAACAGAGGAGGATATTTTATGAACGGCCCTTTCATCCTGATAATCAAAACCCTCATGTTGGAAGAATGGCCCTGTCTCAAAGCAAGAAGATCCCTTTTTGCACCTGGTTTAACAAACAGTCACATTCCAAATTTTCAAAAATGAACAAGAACTATTCTTCACCTCGAAACAAAGAGCTGAACCCGAATCTGATACCCATTTTCCCCACATCCTCCAGAGGCATCCCATTTAATCCTCCTTTGCCCAAGAAAGCTTGGACGGACTCCTACTAGGAGATTCATAGAAGAAGATTAGATTTGTTGGGCCATGAGGCAATTCACAGAAAGAGGTTTGAATCTCAAGCTAAAGGAAGGTTTAAAGGAATGCAGAAAATATGGAGACCAATTTTCAAATCGTTGATTCATGAGGACAATGTAGGGTCAATACAGCTACAATGAGCAAACAAAGTCGAGTCAGAGCTTCCTGGTTGGCCCAACACTTCCATGGAAGTTTCCCACTTGGGGGTACCCTCCAAAAAAAATCAGGTATTATCTATTACCCTATCAGAAGAAACATTAAAATAGAGAAATCTTATTTATCTTCATTAGGGAATCATCTGCAAGTTTTGGAAGATAGAAATATCATACAAGGATTTCAAAGATTGGGTTTTATGCAACTGGGGGGAGGTTTCTAAGATTGAAATACTGGATAATGAACTAGAATATTTTGTGGTGTTATTTGAAAAAGAGTCTAAGAGAGATTCTATCTTCAAGCAAAAAGGTTGGTTTTATAAGAATAAAGGATTACACATGCAACAGTGGTCCCCTAACTTTAATAGTGCCAAAAATGTCACGAGATTTGTTCCCATGTGGATCAACCTAGCAAATCTTCCAGTCAAATATAGAAACATGGAAATTCTACAAATTATTGGCAACAAAGTGGGAATATACTTATCACACTTTTCAGATAAACCTTCAGCTTCAAGTTGGTTATGTTTGCTAATGAATGTTGAGAAGGAGTTGCCTAATTCCATAAAGCTTATTTCAAGATATGGAATTTGGATTCAGATGATTTCCTATGCTTCAGAATAGTCATTCATTTCGAAGATAACATCTTCTACAACATCTGAGATTGCAAGCCCCCACAAAACTGGCTCTTAGCACTTTGCTAGCATTGATCCTCAGGTTAAATTAGTGGATATCAACAAGGAGTCTCTACTTTTTTTTAATATCTTTTATGCAGGAGATTATGGTCTTACAAATGGAATAGGGGGGGCTCTCAAATTCTCTCTTTGACTTATCCATCTTATAAGGGTAATGCAACATTAAATAGTCATGAGATAGACATCATATCCAAAGGGGAATATTGGTTAGACCTCAACACTTACAAAGAGACATTTGGAAAATTTAGGAAATTGTCCAGGGCACCTCTTCTTATACCTTCCCATTCTCTCCTGATGTCAATCTCCAAATGGCAAGTCCCTTGGCTGGAACATCTCATCATATATTGGGTGTCTCAAATTCAGAAAGATTTACTGGAGGAAATTGCTGATCAAGTTCTCCATGAGGAGAACCCACCTGAAACAGAGGAGAACCTTATTGGTTCTTTAGGAGAAAAAGAGGAAAATAGAGTGTTCCATACTTTAGAGAATGATATTCCTGACACAAAGATTTGTGATTTGAGAAATGATGATCAAGATTCTCAGAATATTATCTCTTACACTACACTTCAGCCTCAGGATTATGCTGAATAGGAGGATGACATTTTGAAAATTAGACTTTGTGACCTCAAGGATTTGACAAAACCTATTGGTTCAGAGGAAAGTAACTGACCTCCAAATTTGGGATGTAGGAAATCTTCAAGAATCAGAAATAGAGGCAAGAAGGATTCCAATATTGAATTGTTAACAGAACTACCCTTGGCTCCAGTGAAGAACAAAATGAAAGGGGGCTTAATATCACTCAAACCTTTAAGGATTAGAAAGAATCATCAGAACTAGTCTTCAAGGGATATTGGAGGTGTTGGGAGCTTAGAGGAACCTATTCCTTCTAGACTTCAAGCAGCTTATGACCGATTTGGCAGCACTCCGGATGATCAACCCACAACCAACTCTTTGTCTCATTTAATTATTGGTAAAATGTTGGAAGATGACTATGTTGAAGATGAAGAGAGATTTATGGATGTAGACCATCCAATATTTGAATCAGAGATAACATTCAATTCTCAAGGTTAGGATGAGGTAGAAACCATGGCATCATGTTCCAAGTTAACTTCAAACTATTTTAATTCTCCTTTAGGACTACTACAAATAGATCATAAAATAGCAATAGACTACGGATCAGGGAAAAAGAAAGGCAGAGGAAGAAAGTCAGCAGCCACTTTGAGAGAAGAGGAGGGTGAAGATCAAGACCAAGCAAAGATTACAGCTTATGTGAAGGTAGGGAAGGGGAAGTTCCTTCCCAAGTCTCAATGAGAGTCCTTTCTTGGAATGTTAGGGGTCTAAATGCCCCTAACAAGCAGCGTCTAGTAAAATGCTGCATTTGGTCTTCTAAAGCAAACATCATTTTCTTACAAGAAACCAAGATGAATAAAGAACGGGCAAATGATTTCATAAGGTCTTTAGGGGATTGGAAAGCCACAATGGTTGAAGCAACGGGTTCCTCAGGGGGTCTAACCATTATATGGAATCCCAGAACTTCATATTATTCTCATATCAAAGATTCTCAGAGCTGGATGGGGGGAAAAATTATCAGTACACAATCAAATTTAAACACATTTGTGATCAATGTGTATGGACCTATCTCAAGAAGAAGGAAAGTGGAGATTTGGGAGGAAATTAGCAACTGGTTTCATATTTTTCCTGACAGTAATTTCATTGTAGGGGGTGACTTTAATGCCATCATTCATGCAATAGAGAAAAAAGGGGGATCTCAAAGGCTATCTCAATCCCAGTCAGACTTCCACGAGTGGCTTTTAAAGGATGATTTGATGGAGATTGAATTTGATAATGGGGCCTTCACTTGGTCTAACAGAAGAATGGGTATGGACTATATCTCAGAAAAATTGGATAGGTTTCTTTTTAAAGGTGACTTGACATCTTTCTCTTTTGGGTTGAAAGCTTCCATATATCCTTCATCAGGCTCAGACCATTTTCCTATTTGTCTCGATTTGTTGGAAGAGGACAAGCCATATAAATGCTCCTTTAAATTTGAAAATATGTTGCTAAAAGAGGGAAGCTTTTCAGAAATGATCAAAGATTGGTGGGCTGAAGTTAAGGTGGAAGGTTCAAAATTGTTCTATTTTGTGGCTAAACTCAAATTCATTAAACAGAATTTGTTGATTTGGAACAGGACTCATTTCAAGAGTATCTTTTCATCAAAAATGGAAATTGAATCAAAGTTGGCTGAGTTAAACAATACGATCATGAATCAAGGGATGAATCAAGAACTATATTTCAAAGAGAAGGATTTGCTCAAGGATTTGGAGGATGTGCTTAGTAAAGAAGAAATATTTTGGAAGCAAAAGTCAAGGGAGTCTTGGTTAGCTGCTGGAGATAAAAACACTAAATTTTTTCATTCTAGTACTAAGTGTCAAAGGAATACGAATAGAATCCTACAAATTTCTAGCCAAGATGGATCTATTCTCTCTGAGCAAAAATAAATTCAGCAGGAACTAGTATCTTTCTTCTCCAAGTTGTTGAAATCTTCAAATAGCTCTCCTCTTACATGTCAACAAGAACTTCTTTGTAATATCCCCAAAGTTCTCACAAAGGCGGATAACCAAAATCTAATGAGGCCATTTTCAATAGAGGAGATTTTTCAAACATTATCAGCAATGGCTCTAGACAAAGCTCCTGGTCTAGATGGATTCCCTCCCTCTTTCTTTCTTCATTGTTGGGAGGTTGTTGGTCAAGAACTTACTGAAGCATTGGAAACAACTAGATCCTCAGGTAGATTTCGAACTGAAATCAATAATACTTTCATTTCTCTCATTCCTAAATCAGAAAATGCAAACTCTATTGATGAATTTAGACCCATTGCATTATGTAATATGATATACAAGACTTTATCTAAAGCCCTTGCAAATAGATTAAAATTAATCTTAAATAGGATCATTGGTGAAGAACAAATAGGGTTTGTCCCAGGCAGATCTATTTTTGATGGCATTGTAATTGCTCAAGAAGCAATTCATTCCATTCAACATTCCAAAAAACCCAACATGTTAATTAAGTTAGACATCAAGAAAGCTTACGATAAAGTGAATTGGAGATTCTTATCCAAATGCATGGAATGCTTTGGATTTTCTAAAGCCTGGATCAATCTGATCTTTTACTATATATCGACTCCAAAATACTCTATTCCGATTAATGGCTCCCCTCAAGGTTTTTTTGGAGGCTCAAATGGTATAAGGCAGGGGGATCCTCTATCCCCCTTCCTATACATTATCATGGCAAAGGCTTTAGGTTGTAGTATTTCTAGGCTTCAAACTCAGGGCTGCATCAGAGGCATATCAGTCACATCTTCAGTTCCTCCTATTACACATCAACAATTTGCGGATGATACACTCCTCTTTGGCTATGGTTTAGTCAGAGAAGCTGGTCTTTTCAGAAGTACTCTAAATAAGTATGCTTCAGCCTTAGGACAAGTTGTCAACAAAGGAAAATCAGTTATTTTTTTCTTCTACATGAAAAAGAGGATCCAATTGAGAATAGAATCCCTTTTAGCCTTTAAAGTAGCAACACTTCCTTGCAATTATTTGGGGATTCCCATTGATAAGAATCTGAGAACATCAGGGATATGGAAACCAATCAATGAAAGGATGGATATGAGAATGGCTAGCTGGAAATCCAAATGGTTATCATGTGCAGGAAGGATAGTGATGATTAAAGCTACCCTTTTAGCAATTCCCATATATCTATTATCTTGTTTGGCTTTGTCTTCGACTGGTTACATGGACATAGTGAAAAAGTTGAGGAATTTTTTCTGGCATGGATGTGATCAGAATAGAAAATTCAAAATTATCTCTTGGGACAATATTTGCGAACTGATTAGTGCGGGGGGAACATGGATTAAAAATCAGATGTGGCAAAACACAGCATTGGGAGCTAAATTATATTGGAAATTGATAAAAAATAAGGATTACAAATGGGTTAGAATCATCAAAAGCAAATACTTGGGTGCAGAGGGATGTCATGAAATATTCAGAATTAAAAACCCTTCAAGAGGATCTAGGATATGGAATTTCATATTGAAATCTAGACATGTTGTGGATTCCAACCTCTCTCAGAATATCAGAAGTGGTAACTCAGCCAAATTCTGGGAAGATTCTTAGGGAGGACTAGGTACTCTCCAATCGATACCAGGCCTTAATCAGATTATGCAACTTTGTCAATCAACATGGGGTAATATGCTTAAAGATTACATTATCCCTTCTCATTCATCAAAGGAGGATGGATCTTGGTAGTGGAGGGATTTCTCAATTATAGGAGCTGATATCCAAGAATCAAACTTGCTAAAGTCTGTAGTTCAAAATAGATCTTTCCTCTTGAAAAATGGTAATGATGAGTTAATTTGGACGGGTTCAAAAGATGGTGTCTATAAGGTGAAGGAAGGATACAATTCCTGAACACAACACATTCAAAAGTCTTCTACAATCCCCCTCCATCTTTGTTGGAATAAACTATGCCTCCCCAAAGCTGGTATTTTCCTATGGGTGGCCTCTCAGGGCCGCATTTTGACTGCAGAGAGATTTACAAAAATGGGATTTTTGGGTCCATCAAGATGCTACATGTGTCTAAAACATGAAGAATCTCATAATCATCTATTATTTTCCTGCCCCTTTGCTACAGAATGCTGGGAGTGGCTATATTCGAAATTGAATTGGCAATCTGCCCGCCATCAAAATCTCCAATTGCATCTTCTTACTTGGCCAACTCTCTTCAAAGATAGTTTGTGTGGTAACTTATGGATTATCTCTCCTTCAATTTTACTCTGGGAAATATGGAAAGAAAGAAATAGGAGAGTCTTACAAGATAAATCAATGGATATTGGGAAAATATTGAATAGAATTGAAGCAGCTATAGTGGAGATCATGAATTCTTGAAATCAAACATATTTAGCAATACATAAATTTTACACCAGTTGGGATGATAAGATGATGAAAAGCTGGCATGGGTTGAAAGCTCCTGGTTCCTTAAGAAGAGGCTGCAATAAGAATGGACTTCAAAGATAGTCATGTGTTTGGAAAACTCCTTCCCCGGGATGGGTGAAATTAAATTTTGATGGTGCATCAAAAGATAATCCCGGGCCTTCGGGTGTTGGGTGCATAATTCATTCCTTAGAGGGCCAAATCATTGCTCAACTAGCCATCCCTCTAGAACCAGATACTAATGATGCAGCAAAGATTAAAGCCCTTTATCATGGTTTAATTCTTGTCAGGGATTTAGGCTTCAATAAAGTGGAAATCGAAGGGGATTCAATGATAATCATAAATGCAATTAGATTAGGAGCCATCACTAACTGGAAACTTCAATCCTTTTTAGATGTGATTTTGAGTATTATCTCCAAATTTGAATCAATAACAGCTAACCATATCTACCATGAAGGCAATGGTAAAGCTGTTGAGTTGGCTAATATGGTAGCATGTGGAACACACATTAGATCAATTTCTAATGGTTGGCATCCTCGTCAGAATCCAGAAAGCTGATAGGAAGGACACACAACATTCCCATTATCAAGAGCTTTTGGGAAGCTTTTAGCTAAACAGGGAAAGCATGAATAGACTTACATTTAAGGAAATTTTGTTATACCGGAGAATGGCTCTTTTCCTTTCATGGAGAGAGCACTGGCACTCTATATTTATTCACACTCCATGATCGAACACTATTATGGTTTTAGCTGTAGATAGATATTGTATATTTTACTTTCTACTTAATATAAAAACTACGGCTTCGGCCTTTACTGATCAAAAAAATAAATAAAACATAATAATCAATTTAGACTAAATGTATGGAAAATTAAAATACAAAACAACAATCTCATTTGCAAAAAACTTACTCTAAAATTCAATCTAGTCTTGGCTCCTTCAAAACTCTCTACTTCTTCGTACTCTACAAAATCACAAATGAAATGAGAAGATGCTCTTTTATAATTTGAGAGCGTCTCTTCATATTCCCCAAAAGTTTCCTTTTCTAATTACTTTGCCTCTCCAAATTTCAAATTTAAATTTATTTTTTTTTTAAAAAAAATTAATTTATTCTTCATCCATGTGGCGCCGCTATTTTTTTAGACCTCATTATTTTAGCCTTGACATTTGTCTTCCTATTTTAAAATATCCATATATATTTACACACACACATAAACATATATATATTTATAAACATTATAAAATATTAATATATATTTATACATATTTATATATTGATAAATACTTTAAATATTTAAACACATTTATATAAATATTTATATACATTTATACATATTTATACACATCTATACATATTTATTTATGCACATTTATAAATAGTTATAAACACATGAATACACATCTACACATTTATAAATAGTTATATACATATTTATACATATCTGTACCGATTTATAGATAAAATCTTAAGTTGTTTTAAAATTTTAAGTTGTTTTAAAAACAAAAATGTATGCCCATGAGAACACGTAATAATTGAAATGAAAAAAATTATTTGAAAACATAATGTGAATAATAAATTTAAACACTGTGTAAACACTAAATTATTTGAAAAATAACAAATTGTGCACTCACTCACAAACACACGAACTTGATGAAAAAATATTTGAACGAAAAATCTGAAAGGTAAATTATCACATACACTTCACATAGATCTAAACAAACACACATATGTCAAAAAAAAAAACATATATACATGAATTGAGTGTCAAACAATGTTACCACACACAATTCCAAACATGCTTCACACAAGCACAACAACACAAAAATAAACACTAGTTCAAAAATTGTCAAAATATATACACCCACATAAAGTATATGCAAAAGTTATAAAATGTGCTAAATTTAAAACACCATTCATATCCATCCAAAAACCTCAATGGAATGTCAAATTTACTTCAACACACACATATCACAAAGTGAATGTAAAGCTTAGTTGAAAAATAAACACCACATAAAGTTAACTTTTAAACATAGACACAATGAAAGTAATTAAACACATACATATATGCATTCATCCACACAAAATTAAAATTATTACACATTGCACAAAATTGGTTTAAAACGCCATTATTACATGTGGACTTTGCAAACATGACAAATTTAAAACATACATCATACAAGGTGATTAGTTGATAGCTCAAAAATACACAAAGTAAATAAAAAATTAACTTTCAAATTTAGAAACAAAACTCATATAAAATTAGTTTCAAAGTTGTAACATATTTCACACAAAAATATGAATATTTTCACAAAAAATAGTTATAACACACACTTGTATAAATTTTAAGTTCAGTAATGTCAAACTAAAAATGCACACAAAGTGAATCCCAAAGTTCAAACACGCTTCACACTATAGTTGAAACATACATCATAAGTTGTCAAAGTTACTACACTCTTCACACAATGAATGTAAAAGTTCAAATATATATACACGTCCAAGTAAAAAAAATGTGAATGCCAAAATTCAAACATACAAGATAGCTAAATTTTAAAATGAATACATTCTTAATATAAAGTGAAACATGAAAATTTAAATTTGATCACACATTTCCCATACAATTTATAAAAGAAAAGAAAGTGATTATCAAAGTTAAAACACATTTCATATATAGTTAGTATGATTCACACTTGATTTGTTCAAATGTACTTTTTAAACATATACAAAATAAATGTTAAAATTTAAATATTAATGTAAGTGAATGTAAAAATTCAAAGACATTTCACATAAATTAAATTGATTCCAAAATTATTCATAAATATACTGATAGAAAATGCCAATGGCCTCAAATAAATTGACAGAATGAAAGTATTTATGAATATTGCATATTTAATTTATAACTTAAAAAATAGTAAAAAATTGTTTCACTACAACTACAAATCATTCTTAACCTGAAGTGTATTTCAGATTAACTTTGCAACCGCAAACTTAAATTTTCATGTTTGATTAATGGAAAAGCTAAGAGAATTATGGCAAAGCTAAGTGAATTAACGGATGGGTGATAGGGATGATGTGAATAGTCATCCTGAATCTTTCACATTGTCTGACAAAAGAAAAAATAAAAAAATGTTGATTTGGTTGTAGAAGATTATGAAGCCTATTGCAAAGTTTATTGAAAACCTAATTTTTGTTAGAAAGATGCGGGTTTCTTATTCGAAGGATGGCAGATTCAACTTATTGCATGGATTTTCGTCTGCTGGGAAGGATGGCAGATTCAACTTATAACAACTCTTATACAAGTAAGATAAGAGGGATTCACTTGAACGGACATTGGCAGTTAATTTGTTTTCTTAGGCATGATTTTTTTACTTCTCAAAACCAAAAAATAAAATTATTTGTATGCACTGATGCAGAAGTGGAACAATCTTGGGGTTTTAAGAAAGTGGAAAGTTACAGAGGAGCATAGTGGGCTTTCGCTGAGAGAGATTGTCGAGCATTATATCGACGAGCGGTGGCCAGTTAACAAGGATGACGCCATTGACAGCCCCAGCAGCACTGAAGAAATAGGGAAGACAAGCGACAAATTGCCAGAGAAAAATACGACAAGGAGGATACAAAAGGAGTTGATCCATAACTACGGGCTATGTGCGAAATGCATTTATTAACACGCTTTAAAAACTTACAAACTAAAGCAATCGGTAATGCCATGTTTGATACGTTTGCAAATGTGGTGTTGGCGTTAATTTCTACCATGGTCAAAGAACATTTATTTTAGAAGTTTCTTCAACCGGCAAAGGCAGTCGGACATTTAAAATAGAAGCTTCTGGTTGCTTCTACCAACCTGCCTTAACATGTGATTAAAACCTATAGACCATTGACTGTGCAGTACTCTAGATTGTTCTATAACCTCTTTAAATAGAGGGTCCTATAATCAGTTTGATCAAGCAATAGATTGCTTCCTCTGCCCACTACAGAGTGGTTTCAGAGTAATTTATATTTGGGAAAATATATTTGTGTTTGTGTTTTGTATTGAATATGATGTTTGTATCTTTGGTTTGAGGAGTGGATCCAATCCATCCTCCCCTACAAAATTGGTATCAGAGCAAGGGTCCAAGATTGTAGAGCTGGAGATGTTTGCCGTTGCTAAAAGGAAGGAAATTGTGTTCGCAGATCAAGGGTTAGCTGTTATATAAGGCACATATATGTACTGGATGCTGTCAAAGAGAAGATTGAGGCCGTAGCTTATCCAAGGAAGAGATCGTTAGCTACATTTGAGGAAAAAGGAGACCGATATAGATTGCTGTTGATCAAAGGTGAAGACATAGGTGCTGTTGCCAAAAGAAACTGTCAATGTCAAGGAGAACCGAGTCCAGGCAATGAATTGTGTTTTGTGTTTTCAGTTTGTCTAAGTTTTCTTCTGGAGAGATTTATCAAAGCCCTTAGCAAATCTTGTGCTATGTATTTGTGGGTGGTCGCTATGTAATGTCAGCTGTGTAAGTTTAATTGCATGTGTAATGTTAGCTGTAGGCTGTAAAATTTAAAATATGCAAGTTGTGATCTATAGGTTGTGGATTTTGTAGTGTGGCCATGTGGGCTATGTGTGAGGCAAGAAATTGGTATAGAAAGCATAGCAAAGGTCATAGATTTGTTAATCTGTGGTTATCTAAAACTATCCACCTATTTGTTAGTTTGTGGTAATCTGAAACCATCAATATGTAAGGAATCCTGTTATCATTTGTGACAGATGTCAGTTTAAAACATCATCAAATTGATAAAAGAAGAGCAAAGGGATTTGAGAATGCCGTAGCATTCGAAGTAGAAATTAAGGGGGAGAAATGTTGGCGTTAATTTCTACCATGGTCAAAGAACATTTATTTTAGAAGTTTCTTCAACCGGCAAAGGCAGTCGGACATTTAAAATAGAAGCTTCTGGTTGCTTCTACCAACCTGCCTTAACATGTGATTAAAACCTATAGACCATTGACTGTGCAGTATTCTAGATTGTTCTATAACCTCTTTAAATAGAGGGTCTTATAATCAGTTTGATCAAGCAATAGATTGCTTCCTCTGCCCACTACAGAGTGGTTTCAGAGTAATTTATATTTCGGAAAATATATTTGTGTTTGTGTTTTGTATTGAATATGATGTTTGTATCTTTGGTTTGAGGAGTGGATCCAATCCATCCTCCCCTACATGTGGAAGTATAGACAGGCACGTAACTGTTTGATAGAATGCCTCAAAGAAATGTTGCCACGATTGCAGGATATGCAGACAATAAATTTGTAGAGAAGGCTTTAGATATCTCCAAACAAGTGCATCTGCACCATTTTGGAGCGGTTCTCTCTTGGAACCATTAGGCATTGAGAGTTCGATGAATGGCAGCGATAAGGAAGAGCCAACGGCCAAGAAATGGAGTTAAGAAAAATGCCTAAGGCTTTAATTCTTCAGGGGAGTACATAGTTACGAGATTAGGTGGATTGAAGTGAGATGTGTAGAGCAGTGAGACTGTATAGAGGGAGATTATGCAGAGGGAGAGAGGCCAATGATTTGTTAATTTGTGTGTGCAAATTTAATGAATATGTAAATTGGTTTCTTTGTTGCAATCTAAGTTGTATTTTGAATGCAGAGAGTCTCTGCGATTGTTTGTGTCTGAGTTTTGTGTTTCCATCGTACACTATTTTTTTTACTCAGGAAATGTAACAGATGAATGTCTTAAAAAATAAATGATAAGCAATGTAATCGAAGTAGTTCTGGAAATAAAAATAATCCAAGGTTCTTAGAGCCCTCCATAATCTTGAAATAGAAAAACAATTCTTGAGAAAGGGTATATTTGGTCCTTCCAACACTAGAATTTCACTGCGAGTGATAAACCTAAGAAAAAGAAATTTGCAACATCGCCAATGAATATTTAAAATGATTGTTTAAATTTAAATATCCTTAATAAATTCATTACTCGGAATTTTTATAAATTGTTTTAAAATAAATTCCTATCACAAATTTCTTCCTAAAAGAAGGAATTGGCACCGATGATGTTTGGAAAAAGAAATCGATAGATGCATGAGACAAGTGATTGAATGCAGAGAGAAGACCGCTGGCATTGATCCTGAGGACTGTGGTAGTGATCTATATCGAATGATGTGTTGTGCCTGGAAAATCACACCCAAAATAGTATTGAACGCATAAAGAAATAGGGGGAAGAAAAGTTCCAAGCACAACCATCAGTGTATAGGTTTGACGAAATGAAAAAACCCAAGAGATGACATAGGAAAACACTACAAACTGTGTGAACAAGGCACACAAATGACACCTCATTTGCAGTAATAACCATGAACGGTCAATGCTCATCTAGGCTGCATTAATAAAACCCCAAATAGAAAATCCTAAAGCTATACACATGGTGAATACAAGACGCCCAATAAATGGCTGAGAAATATGTCCAAAACAACTTTAATGGTGCAAAAATCACATAGCAATGAAATGTCTTAACAAGCTGAAAATGCAAGTATGGTATATGCAATTCCTTAAGGAAGAAAATAAAAGAATGGCGCCTCAATGGATAGCATCCACAAAATGTGATGGAATTCAATTAAAAGGAATTGATTAAAAGACATGAAACAAGACCTTCAAACTTAGATATTTCCATAAACAAAGAATGAAAGAAATGAGTACAAGTTAAATATAAAGGAAATGTATATATAACATTGTTCATAATCTAGTATTAATTCAAAACCATAAAAGGTACAGGTTCTTACCTCCAACTGTGAAAATAGAAAGAACCAAATTGGTATCAAAGATGGTAAAAATCTCCAGCTGATACGTAATCCCGAACCCCACCCCTCCTGCCAAATACTCAGAGGACTGTGGTAGTGATCTACTTGGGCTAATGATGACTCCCAACAAGAAACAGGAAGGAGGAAATAAATTGAGCATGAATAAAGATGCAATAATTTCAGAATGGAATTTGAAGTCATCATTGTGTTGGATAATGAAAATGGAGAAATTGATTTTGGTGGTGAAACAACTGCTAGTGGAGGAACAGGGATTAAAGTGAGACACCAAGTATTACCATATGGGATCCTTGTAATATCCATTACAAATTACCCAATAGTATCCTTTTATATATATGGTATTCATAAATATATTAAGGGAACATTCCATATTCCACTGGGGATTGGCTTTATTGATAAAATGAATTACTAAACTATCAAAGCCTTTGGTTCGCTTTATTAGTTATTACACCTCAAGATCTGTTGAAATGAATTTAATAGTTCCCTTTTACCATTGGTTTCTGTAGCTCTGGTATATTTTTAGTTCTCTGTATGCTTTCCTCTTAATGTTGTTTCCTTTGCTTACTCTTAGACACAGAGATTGAGACAGTCATGCATTTCTCGCTCTCAGAAATGCTGGAAAGGTGAAAATGAGCAAGAAATGAACACCGAGAAACTCAACGTCGAGTTGAGAAAGAACCAAAGTTCTATGGCAGAGTTGGTATGGTATAAAATGCTTTGTAAGGATAAAAACATCGTCTATTATGATGCAGAATGACAAGCAAGACATTCATGTAGATATGGATAGAATAAAGTTGAAAAATTTCTAGGATGGCATCGTTGGAAAAGAAGAGAATCACGAATTGCCTAGTCACTTCCAAACCAGAAATAAATGGATCAATGCTGGCACTGCGTATAGAAGAGTTGTAGAGCCCTTGAAAATTGCATACCACTACCGTACAGATAAGGAAAACAAAAGCAATTTACATGTCCTATCAAGAATCTTAATGGAAATTCTACAGACAAACAAGGTATCGATTTCAAGAATAAATTCTTAATGTACTGGATTTAACAGTGGATGCAGAACGAAATCATTGCAAAAGCAATTTGGGCATCAGTATTTGATAAATACCTGGCAATATGATTGAAGCTCCCAGCCCTTGTCTATTTTTCATTTCTCCCATTGATCCCCTGAAATATTCATCCAATCTCCTTTTCTTCCTTTTCTGTTACAACTAGTAAACAATTGAAGCCCATTCACCATGTAACAGAGTACTTCTTCAGGGCTTCCCCATAATTCAACCTAGAACACTCACACGCAAACCCATTAAAACAACTCCTCCAAGAATTAACAAAAACACTCAATACGCAATTCTAATCAACCAAAACATTAAAACTTTCAGCAAATCCAATGCAAATGGATACTGGATCCACCGTTAAATCTCATTTGAAGTTCAAATAATGCACCCCGACAGACATTTGCGGCAGCCCAAATCAATCACCCATTGCAGATGCTCGCTGATAGATTTTCTTGCAGAGAGCTGATACTATTTCAGTCAGCCCAAATCAATCACCAATTACAGTTAATGTTCTTGAAGAATCCAAGAGATTTCCAGCGTCCAATCTCATCTATCTAACAGACAAATTAAACATTCTTTTCCCCTTCCTCCTTTTCAATCTCCTCCCTCGCCATCGCCATTGACAGTTAACAATTAAAACAGTTTGCTATCATTGCCCAATATTTGTTTAAAAACAGAGCATCTCCAACGGTAACATGTTTTTAAATTCAACCGTACATGATCTTTTTAAAAATTCCGAATTCTTTTTTTCTCAACACTAATATGGAATTTTTTTTAACACTAAATATAAATTAAAAAATTCTAAAATTTTATTTTTAAATTATTTATTCATCTATTCAAATGTAAAAACATAAATTGGAAAATAGACTGAAATCAATTAAATAAATTTTCTAATACAAAAAACATTTAAATACATTAATTACAAAATGATTTAGAAATAAAAGTTAATTTTTTAAAAAAATTAATTGAGAAGGAAAGATTGTGAGGGTTAAAGTTTCAATAAAAGTTTTATTGGTTGCGAATTATTAAACCTAAAATATTCACAAATTTTAAATTTGCGTGAAAAATTCAGTCTAAATTTCAATAAAATTATAATTGAGTTGACAAAATAAAATCAAATAATATAAACAAAAATATTTTAAATTAATATGAATTTGTATGTTAAATGATTTATTATTAAAACTAAAAATATTTGTGCATGTCTTACATAGCATACATATAAAACTTCCTATAAAGATAGTATTCCGCATCACTTAGGATTTGATTTAATTTAGAAGCAATTTGATAAAAAACATTGTTTTTCTCATCAATACTATTTTGATTTAATTTAGTTGTAGAAAGGAAGTCCACATCATCATTAATTTTTTTATTTAATTTAACGCATCAAATGTATATCATCACGGGTATTTAAGATATGCACAAATATCATGTTTCACATCTACTATTTGATTATTATATGTTAAACTAAATAAAAATCTAGTCAAGATGATGGAGGTCATCCTTTATGATGATGAACTCCTCCTCAATATCCTTTTCAGAGTGGTTCAAAGTAGGAAATGTTTGTTGGAGACATTGAGGCAAAACACAATTGTAAGGGGCTAAGGCAAACAAGTGTGTGAGAAAGGATGAGGCCAAGGGTGTTGGTCTTCCTTTTCTAGGTCTAACAATAGGGTTTTTTTCCCTCCCCATTGAAACAAAAATCTATGGTGCTTTAAGGATGATATTTTATCTCATTTTATAGTAGACCATATGGTTTCAAAGGTAGTCTTAATTCTTCCTAGGAAATTGTGAGGGTTATGGACATGGTTGATGCTTCCCATATAAAGATTTCATAGTTATCTCACAAGTATGATGATGTTTTTTGTCTTAATGATGTCCTTAAAGGCATTCAAAGGTTGTATGGAAGTTGGAGGATTGTGGTGGGTTATTGTTTCTTCTTTGGATTGTGTTGAGATGGATGGGCATCTTGTTATACCTATTTTTGTTAATTTTATTTTTGTGATTTCTTATGTATGTGTGGTTAGGACTTTGAGAAAGTGTAGATCTAAATAGATTTTAATGATTCTCTTTTGGGTTAGTCCAGTGCTCGGTTGAGGTGCTCGATTACTAGGAAAATGATTGTTGTAGAATCCTTCTTGGTGGCCCCTTGTATGGGTTTGACTAGTCTTATTCTTCAAACTTAATCTCATAGTTTTGGCTTGTGGAAGAAAATATTCTAGTTTTCTATTTGTGTTTATTTTCATAAATTTCCCTTGAATTTTGGAATGTAAATATTTTTAGGAGTTTTTCCAATTCTCTTGGGAAATATACTACTATTGCAAAGGTAATTTTATTTATGAAGCTCTTTTTTATTATATAGATTTTGTGTGCTTGTGGTTCTAACTCTCTCCTCTAAATTTGGGAAGTGGGTGCACAACAAGTTGAATTTTAAGACTTCATTATTTTTCAAGATTGCAATATAGCAGATCATGCACATAATTTCTTCTTGAAAATTAAGAACTAACACATTGTTTATAAAAAGAAGGATCAAATGTTGTCTTAAGGAGGAGCACATTCTCACCTTTTGTGAGGTTCAAAAACTTGAGTGCTTGAGGATAGATAATGGTTTGGCATCACTAGTTGGAAGTTTCATTGACTTTATGTCTCCTTCGTGTTCTAAGAAGCTTATATTTAGGGAGGAGGATCCTACTAATGTGATCAAGATTTTAGGTTGGTTGGTTTTCTTTAGAGATATTGTGTCTAAGTGTTTTTTTTTGTTGTTATGTTGTTGTTCTTTGGTGTTTTGTTGGGATTAACTTCTCATCTTTCCCTTTGTACAAGGGATCATGAATCTTCAAAATGCCTAGACTTATCTAATAAAAATAGTATGACGTGTACACTTGTAATATGATTCAACTACATCTATATTCACTTTTATTCAAAGTAAAATAATTTTTTAAAAATTATTTAATTCAATTACAAATGACATTATGGACAAGTAAGTCATTGCACACTTAGCTATTAATTATAATGTTGTCCTAAAGTTTTCTTTCTTTATTTTTTGAAAGTATCATTTTCTCTACGAATCTTGGCCTTTAAGATCATTTACTCTTCTTCTTGATGGGAAATCAAGGCCCATAATATACTTCGTCTATTAATATATTGGAGGAACTAGCATCTGTGAGAATTAAACTAATCATATATAAATAAAAGGGTAAAATATGAAAGAAATACATCACATCACAATTATTTACATAGAGGAAAACCATTCTAGGCAAAAATTTGCACCTAAAAAATAATCCATGTTATTTATTAACTAATGATTAAAATAGACATGTAGAATCTAAGCCTTTACAAGAGTGTCGCCAATAAGAGATCCAAATGTATTCTAGTAGCATAATAATACTTACAAAAGTCTCTATTAAGATCTATATTGTAGACACCCAATAAATAGGGGAACTAATACAAGAAAATATCAAATGGTAATTAGGAATCTATTATCTAAAACAATCCAACAATACAATGCACAAATTTTAAGTTCAAGATTAAATAATCAAATCATAATTTGTGTACATGTGATAAAAATAACATATTATTTTCAGCTATCTAATGTTTATCATAATTCACTCGTGAACTTGGACAATTCATTTCAGATCTATTATCTCCATTCAAATATGTCGTATACCATGTTAATAATGGTGAAAATGGGGATCATCGGCCTTAGCATGCTAACTAGATATCAAACATACTCCCATAAATCATTTCATCAAGGGAGTAATTAAATTTTCCTAGCTCTAAACCAATTGAGATAGGTATGAGTTGGGAATGAATGAATGTGATAGAATTATCCCCTTGTTATTGATTCAATGTGATTGGATAAGATGCAAAAAAAATTAGGTGAAAAGGTACATTAAATTGCACACTTATCAACATAAAAAAGAAGTTAGAGGTCTAATATAACAACTTTGAATACAATTCTGAGAAGATGAATCAAAGAGGAACATGTTCCATTGAAATTTGGCCTCAAAATGGTAGGAGTATTTTGGTAAGCACCATAATCCTAGTGATTTCTTTAATACTGATCTATCACACACGGATTTGGACTCGAGATGTTTATCTAACCCTTCCTTTAATATTTCTTATAAAATGTATTATAATAATTTATTGTGCATGGACTATTTTCTAATTGACAGCGTCCTAGTAATTGTTTAATTATCTAATTCTTCCAAGTCGCAATTCATACATCTTGGATCTACAAAACCTTTCTCCTAGATCTAAAAACCCACTTGCAAGAGTCATAAAAATGGTTTTTGTATTGTAAAAGTTCTTTCCTTATTTAAGCCCCATGGATTCAATCTTCATACAAAAATAATGTCTAAAATAAACCTTGAATCTAAACTAAAGAATGTCATATCATAATGATATACCTTCTCCAATGGATTCTCCTTGTCTTGAAGCCACCATGAAATTTGATGATGCTAATAATATCGATCATATATGTCTCCACTCATGGAGGAAACATATAAATTTGATCATAGATGTCATATTCAATGCTTGAATCCTTCAATGCGAGAACTCCTCCTTTGCAGCCTAAGTGTGGATGGAATTATATGAAGATACAATCAATGACACTACACCAACCTATAAAATCCCACTAATCGAGTCCTAGAGCTGGGTTGGAAAGAGGCTCGGGAGCTAGAAAGGTATTATGCTTGTAAAATCACACCTTGAGTTGAGAAATATTAGTTAGATCTAGGGAAATGGAAACAAAGCACTAAAGTGAATCATAAGTGAGCATGAAATTATAGGAAGATGTGATTTATGACACTACACCAAGTTGTAAAATCACACCTAATTTAGTCCTAGATCTATAAAGGTACTAGATGCTTGTAAAATCATACATTGAGTTGAGAAATATTAGGTAGATCTAGGTGAATGGAAACAAATAGCTAAAGTGAATCCTAAGTGAGAATGGAATCAAAAGAAGATATGACACTACACCAAGTTATAAAATTACACTAATCTAATCCTAGAGGGTTGGAAAGAGGCTAGGGAGCTAGAAAGGTACTATGCTTGTAAAGTCACACCATGAATTGAGAGATATCATTTATATCTTGCGATATTTAAATAGAGTGCTACATTGAAGCCTAAGTGAACATTTAATTATATAATTCAATATAATTTACAACACATGTTACAAAATGTTCAACAAATTAATTGCCTTGCAACTTATGTTTAAAGAGGGGTAAATGCTTTGACCTGGACCTATTAACCATTGAGGCCACAAATGAGGGGCCTCATCTCAAATGAGTTTCGAACCTTGATGGAAAGAAAAAAAACACAACTTAACCATCACAACATGCCACTATTGGAAATGGTCTTGCAACATTTTAATATTTCATTGATATTTTTATATTTCCAATGTGGGAGGCACTACTTTCAAAGGCCATCTTTTTTTCAGGTGTCTATTAGTTGCATCTATAATTGATGTTGGAGGAAAATAAAATAAAAATGAATAAAAAGAATACAATTAATAAAACAACACAAACACTAACAAGTTAAAGAGGCATAGGGATGCATCATGGGCCTACTATGCATACATTCATGGGAGAGGACAATGGGAGTCAAGAGAAAACATAGGAACGCATCATGGTATTGGTGAGAAATTTTAATAGGCAGGAACAAGATTGTTAAATATGCATAAAATGGATTCTTTAAAAAGCTTCTAGTGCGAAAAAAACCCACAATAAGATCTAGAACTTTGCAAAATTATTTTCAAAAAATGAATTATTCCATCATGTTCATGATGCCAATAATGGAAGATACATCTAGGGAAGTAATGAAGTAATTTATTATAATTCATGCATACTACATGATATTCATTATAACATAATCTTAGAACATACATAATGAACAATAGAGTAAAATAAATAACATAACTTGGAAACATACCCTAAGTGTTCTACGAGGTCTTGTAGGATCATTATACTTAACTCATCATGGATCACTTGGGGTACAATGTGAACCTTTCAAAGTAGACTTTGTCCCTATGCATCCTTCATGTAGATTTTATGGCTCATACTAAGAGAGATGCATTCACTAGTCTACCATTCATATCATAACCTCCTAATGACTATTCACCTAATATGTTGACTACTATAGATAATTAAGATGTGGCATACCACACTATGATATTTAAAGCCACACTAGGTATACCACTGTGGTATACCTAGTATCAATATGTAAAGCCCCTCCAACCCTAACTATCTTGGTTATGCTCTCTAGGAAGGTAGATAGTGTTATAAGTAGTTTCATGGTTATTTTGTAAAAGAATGATCCTTCTTGAGAAGGTTGCTTCCTAGTCACTATAACTTGATATTTTAATTTGGGAAATAATAATATTGCATAAGTATGTTCCTATACATCTTCTTGTGTGTCAGTGATAGTTTAGGACCTCAATGCTAAAAGGATGTATTTCAAATTCATGCAGTGATAAAGATTTCTCAATTTGTATCATGTACTATTTATATTATAATGCAAGATGTAAAAGATCTCCTTGTAAGCCTTCGGGCCATTTGATGTAATTTTAAATGTAATTGTATTTATTATTGGAAATTGAAAGAATAAAGCGATTGAATTAGGGAGGGATATTTTAGGTGTTTTTAAGGGATGTTTTTTGAAGATTCAAAAGTTATAATTTAAAAGTGCAAATCTTGTATTCTTTCTTTTATCTCTCCTATGATTGAATTGAAAGATCTCAAATGCGAAGGGTTAATTATAATTTCGTAGAGGATAGTTATTCAATGTGTAGTTCAAAGAATTGAAAATGAAATGGGAAGGAAAAAGATATATTTATAAAATTGTGAATGAAAGATTACATTCTTATCTTTTCCCTAAATTCTAAAATGCAAAGTAAAAGAAAAAAGGAAATGAAATTCAATTAGATTAGTAATGGAATGCAATGATTTTTATATAGGTAAATGAATTCATTAAGGGAACCTTCAAGGAATGTTCTTTTGTAGACGTAATCAATGATATGTTGAATGTTTTAAAAAAAATATTGTTAGTTGTAATTTTATGCTAAAGGACCTGATTCCATATGGGTTCCCTAGTGGGGATGTTACAGATTATTTGATAAATATTACATTAATTTTTACCAAACATGAAATAATTTAATAATAAAATTATTTCTTTCCTAGTTAAAACAAGAATTTATATATGAATAAAAAATATAACATTTATGGCATATTAAGGGGCTTTTTTAGGTGAATTCGGCTTCAAATTTTAAGGAGGTGGTGTGGGATAAATCTGTAGATGGATTTGTAAGATTAATTTTGTTTGAGTGGCTAAAGGTAATCATTTACCTTCGGGAGTGGGATTTATTGCTCGAGATGGGAAAGGTAATACTTTGGCTTTAGGTAAAAAGAAATTATATGATGGTACAAATAATGTGGCAGAGGCAAAAGTAGTTCCAATGGTTATTAAATTTGGGAATTCCCTACAGCTACCTAAAATATACTTGGAGGGTGACTCATTAATAATCATATATGAAATCATAAATAGGAAAGTTGAAGCATGGCATTTGTAAAATTTCATTACTATTATAGTACACAATTTGGCCACCTTTGAAGATTTTAGAATCTATCATGTGCAAAGGGATGGTAATAAGGAGGTGGATAGCCTTTCAAAATGATCCCTCATATTTCAAACGTGGGATGAAATAAGGATTGAAGATTTTTGTAATCTTCATATTGAAGATTTATCTTATTTACAAATGTGGTGAATGAGATTCTTGAAAGCCCTTGATAGAGGAATTTGTGTGATGGGATGAGGATGTCTTGAAAAATTTAAAGTGGAATTTTTTATGGCTTTGGCAAAGAGATTTTAGCCTTTTAGAATGGCTAGGAAAATGGATAGGGGTATTCCATTATCTTGGATTTGAGGAGTTGGTCCAGTATGGAGGTAATGGAGGCTAATTTCACACTCTTTTCAACCAAGCATCAAGTGTCCTTTTTTTGGATAGGTGAAATAGAAAAGTCTAAAATGCCTATTTGCCTTCCAAGATGTGAAATTTATTCAAAAAATCAAAGAAATAATATGGATGTGATTTATCTAGCTAATATTAGTATGGGGGTTGGAATTAGCTGAGGAAGTTGGAATGGTCAGTAGAATGATGGAGGCAATTGTTTACAAAGGAAACCTACATGGTCTAGAATTTGTACTTGAATGCACAATACCACGTGTGGGAATAGATTTTTTTGAAGGAATTGAGAACTCATCGATGGAGGAGTTGAAGGAATTAATTCCATTCTTATAGTGGTCGATTCATTTCAACATAGAACAATGGAGGAATGAAGCACACTCAATCTAGGAAGAATTGAAAACCTTCATAATGATGAAAGAGGTTGAGGCTCAAATGGATCTTCTTCCAATGGGACAAGCTCATCAAGTACCAAAGAAGAAGCGGTCAAGAAGAAGAAGGGTGGATCTAGCGAAGAACAAGCATGGAGGATCTTAGGGCATAGACCTGTGTGAAGTATTTTCAAGTTAACATTTGATAAAAATTCAATGATGTTTGCTTCTTTTGTGCAAATTTTTCATCAACAATGGAGATAAAGGGCTATGAATATTGTTAGAAAGGGGTAAGGCTATAGGGAAAAATGGCTAAGGCCTAGGAGGAATACCTGGTGGTGTCTTTCTCTTTACTAGTATGGTTCCATCTGTACTTTTTATAGCTGTTAACGACTTTGTTTCCTAACTATCAATATCATCCTAGTTGGATTTTTTTTTGTATTGTCAAAAAATTTAGAAAGAAAAGGGGGAATGGAAATATGTTGAATGGGATTTTGAATTTTATTTATTTATAGATGTCGAGCTAGTATCTCAAGTCTTCCAATATCCAAGTTTAGATAAAGTCAGGGGTTTTATTGTCTAAAGGTTTATGATGTAATGATGTATTTTGATTTCAATATTAATAAACTAGTATTATTACAAACCAAAAATATATATAAAATTTATATTCATTATTTAGTTGTTAAAAAACTAAAATAAGATTGAAGATACTATAAAAAATTTCTATTCAAAAGATGAACTTAGAGACCTAATGTCAACTAAAACTTATAAATAAAGAGGAAAAAATTATATATTGAAATTTGGAAACAAATTTTTATTTTGTATTTCAAAAAGCCCATAGATCCACAAAGTCTAAATAGCTATTGTACATTATCTGTAAGGTGGATTTGTCAAAACTCATGGAAATCATGGTTCAACATTTTCCAACAATGTACTCTATTATTTGACTAACTAATTCTTTGATGCTCTCAGGTAGGGAAGTATTCTATTAAGCCTACACACAGATTCATCAAATTTCCTCTTGTAATCTTCTATAAATTGAATTTGTCTCCATCTAAAATCAAGAAGTAAGTTTAGTATACTTGTCCTTCCTTTTCTCTAGAAATCATTGATGTAAGAATCAACACTTTCGACACAAATGCCACATCAAAAATATACACACGACACGAAAGTCGGTCAACTCAATCAAATTTTGATTCCACATATTGACAAGTATAAGGTTCGACCAAGTTGTCGAATACAACAACATCAAAAAAGAGGCTTTGAACAATCTTTCGAAGTGCAATTAGATGATGTTAGTTATTTTGAGGATGATTATTTACATGTTTTAAATGTCACTGACCCATGGTGATGTAGTCGATGATTTTATCAATTGTGATGATCATGGTCTACACAGACTATGGTTATTGCAACCAACGACACCATCAATTGTCATATGTCATTGTTGTTAAATATATGTTAGAAGCGTTGATCACTATCGACTATGATGATCACAACCAATAATCGTTATCAAATTCCATATAGTATCATTGCCAATGAATTGTATAAGGTTCGATCATTATATCAAATATCTTATCATTGTTATTAAGTTATGGTGCAATCATTATCAATCAGATTCAATTATATGTATTAGTAGTAACTAATGAATGGTTAAACCATTAACAAGAGACATGTCTCTACATAAAACTTTTTCATGTAGGGACATGTCCCTATAGGAGACATGTCCCATTATGTATAGTATATATACTCATTGAATGAATAACTTGGAACAAACAAAAATATACAAGTGTTATTACAAGTTACAAATAGAGATTCATATCAAGTCTTCTCAGAAAAAGAAATATATCATCATTGTATTTGGAGTTCATTGTTTTCTCTCAGATCATCATCATCATCACATAGATAATTTCATTAGGATAAAAAGAGTTAGAATATAATTGTAGTCTAAGTATCATCATAGTTTCATTATATAAGAAAAAAGTCATAAAATTAAAAATTCCTTTATTCTAAATCTAATTACAATTTAACGTGGTATCAGAGCTAGCATAAACAAAATATCCGATCAGATAGAATTTAGAGGAGAAATCTAACTACCATTAAGATTTCTATAAAACTAATAGTCAAAAAAATGTTGAATGGAGTTAGATTTGAAGATAGACTAGATGGTGCTACAAATTTCATCTCATGGAAATTTAGAATAATGATGGCACTAAGAGAACATGACTTGAACATATTTGTGGAGAGTGTTGTACATATATTGAATGATAATAATGAGAAAAATCTATGGATAAAAAACAACCTAGCCATGTAGATTCTAGTAGATGTAGTAAAAGATCATATAGTTCCTATTATATCAAAGTTAGATATTGCATATCAAATGTTCATAACATAGGCTTAGACACCCCAAACCCCACACTAAGAACATGCCATTCTACTGCATAAGATAGATGTGGAAAGCAATAGAAAAAAGAAAAGGGACTAAACTTTTGATGCCTTCTTATGGGATCAAAGAGTCATGTCAAAAGAGGATAGATATCTCTTAGAATGTTTCCTTTTAATAGTAATCCACCATTGCGAATCCAAGACAGAAG
This sequence comes from Chamaecyparis obtusa, assembly GCA_027943335.1. Taxonomy (NCBI): domain Eukaryota; kingdom Viridiplantae; phylum Streptophyta; class Pinopsida; order Cupressales; family Cupressaceae; genus Chamaecyparis; species Chamaecyparis obtusa. The sequence continues at coordinate 177,008 of BSBK01007037.1, read as the reverse complement.
AACCAACACCCAACATAGGTGTTGGAACTAGCACCCAACATAGATGGTGTAAGTTGAAGATATTTTATAATTTTTTATTTTGTTATGGTTCGTGTTGAATAATTATTTTAATTTTTAAATTTTAATTTTTACTTTAGGTGTTGTTTTTTATTTGCTTAAATAGATGGCATAAGTTGAAGATATTTTATGATTTTTAAATTTGTTAAGGTTAGTGTTAAATTATTAATTGAAGTTTTAATTTTTAAATTATTTTTGCATAGATGGCGTAACTTGAAGATATTTTATGATTTTTAATTTTGTTAAGATGAGTGTATAGTTATGGTTGCATTTAGGGTTACTATAACAATTATGTTTACAAGTTTACGTAATGTAAATGGAAGCGTTATGGTTACAATTGTTAGGAATAAGGTGTCTCAACCTTGGATAATTCCTATTCTTATTATTTGTTTTGTAAAATGTACTTCTTGCAAATAACGTTGATGTGTCGACATCTTGAATTGTGTGTAAGGAGATCATGGCTAAAACGGTTATGACGGATTCCTATGACACGTAAGAGCTATGTTAGGAAGATTCAATGATAGGCGAAGACATGTGGCAACTGATAAATTAGAGTACTGTACACTCTTCCCCAATTATGGGGTTCCTATTTTCTCGGAGAATGGTAAAACCCTAATACGTTTATCTTTGGGAGTAGCCCTAAAAAGTGAAGCACATGATATAAGCTTTTTTAGGGTTGCGAAGAGATGTGATGCGAGTGTATGGTTGGAACATTTTTTATGCTGCCATGATTTGTCTTCAAGGTTTTGGAAATCTTCTGAAAGAACTTGCATTGCAAGTGTATTGTATGTTGTAATAGTTTTGATCAATACATTGTACAGGTTTTGGAGTGCTGGGGTTTTTACTGAATGGTTTCCCCGGGGTATATCATTGTGTCATTCTCTATTTTTCTGTATGCATGGTATGTGGTTGCAATATCTTTGTTAAAGTAGTTAACGAATCTGAAATTGTAAGGATTTATAAGAATTTGCACAATACTCTCCTATAGAGATTAGTGTAGGAAGTTGTTTCCGCACCTGAGTTTCCTTACAACAATTAGGGTTAAGGTTTAACATTAGAATTATCATTAGTGTCACATTTAACGTTTCCATTTAATAAAGGGTCAATGGTAGGGACATGATAACAATTAATTCGAATGGTTACCATATAATGAGTATTATAATGTTAATGACAACAAATTACAATTAGGGTTAGGGTTACGATTAGGGTGAGGGGTAAGTGTTATGGAAAGAATGAGATTAAGGTCATGGTTAGGGATAGGATGCTATGTTTACAGTTAGGATTAGTACCATATTTAGGGTTAGTATAACATTTATGTTTACCATTTTACCTATGGTAAATAGAAGGGTTATGGTTATGATTAGGGTAATAGTTTAATTGTAGGAGTAGTATTATGTGAACGGTTACAATTAAAGTTATGTTTAGTATTAAGATTAGTGTTTGGATTTGGATTACCTTTAAGGTTATTGATAGCGGTAGTTCTACTTTTTATTGTTAAGGTTAGTGTTATTGTTACAGTTGAGGTTGGTATCAAGGTAGAAATCATGTTAAACTTATGAGTAGTATAATATTAATGAAAACAAATATTATTTTTACGGTTAGGGTTAGGGGTCAAAGTTATGGGTATGTGTCATAATAAGGTCATTGTTTGGGATAGGATGTTATGTTTATAGTTACATGGTGTATCATATTTAGTGTAACATTAAGGGTAAATATTAGGGTAAGGGGTTAGGATTAGGTTTAGGGTTAGTAATATGATTAATGTTAAATTATTAATTAAATTTTAAAATTTTATTTTTAATTTTGCATAGATGGCGTAACTTGAAGACATTCTATGATTTTTAATTTTGTTAAGGTTAGTGTACAGTTATCGTTACATTTAGGGTTACTATAACAGTTATGTTTATCATTTTACATAGGGTAAATGGAAGGGTTATGGTTATAATTAGGGTTAGGGTTTAACATTAGAATTATAACTAGTATCATATTTAATGTTAGCATTTAACATAGGGCCAATGTTAGGGACATGGTAATAGTTAATTTGAATGGTTACCATATTACGAGCATTATAATGTTAACAACATCAAATTAAAATTAGGGTTAGGGTTACAATTGGGGTGAGGGGTTAGTGTTAGGGGTACGAGGAGATTAAGGTCATGGTGAGGGATATGATGTAATGTTTATAGTTAGGATTAGTATCATATTTAGGGCTAGTATAATAGTTATGTTTACCAATTTACCTAAGGTAAATGGCAGGATTATGGTTACAATTAGGGTTACGGTTTAACCTTAGGAGTAATATTATGTGAATTGTTACAATTATAGTTATAGTTAGTATTAAGATTAGTGTTTTATTTTGGGTTACCTTTAAGGTTATTGTTAGTGGTAGTGCTACTTTTTACTGTTAAGGTTAGTGTCCTTGTTATAGTTAAGGTTGGTGTCAACCTAGAAATTAGGTTAAACTTACAAGTAGTATAATGTTAACGATAACAATTAGATTTAGGGTTAGGGTTAGGGTTAGGGTTAGGTTGTTGGGTCAAAGTTAGGAGTAGTGTCTCATAATAAGGTCATGGTTTGGGATAGGATGTTATGTTCACAGTTGCATGGTGTATCATATTTAGTGTAACATTAAGGGTAAAGATTAGGGTAAGGAGTTATGGTTAGGATTAGGGATAGTAATATGGTCAAGATTAGTAATAGTTACGGTTACATTTAGGCTTACGATTGGGGTTAGGGGTAAGAGTTACAGTTAGGAGTAATCTTAGGGTAACTATTATAGGAAGATAAAGAACATAGATAGTGATGAGATGTAGGTTGTATTGTACTTAGTAGTGCAATCATAGTTAGGGTTAGGGTTAGGTTAGATTTAGATTTTTAGTAAACATTTAGTAAAGTTAGGGTTGGGAAAGATAGTTTAGAGTTAGGTATACTATTAGTATATTGGTTACATGTAGAGTTAGGGTTAGGGTAAGGGTTAGAGTTAGTTTAACATAGTGGTAAGGATTAGGATATAATTTTAATTTAGTTTTCATTTCACATTTAGTTTTAATACTTTATTTTATATAGAGTTCGGTGTACTATTAGTATATTGGTTACATGTAGAGTTAGGGTTAGGGTAAGGGTTGGATTTATTTTAATGGTGTGGTAAGGGTTAGCATATAGTTTTAATTTAGTTTTGATTTCATATTTAGTTTTAATAATTTATTTTATATAATTTTAAGATAAATAGTTTTAATACTTTATTTTATATAGAGTTACATGTACTATTAGTATATTGGTTAAATATAGAGTTAGGTTTAGGGTTAGTTTAACATTATGGTAAGAGTTAGGATGCAAGGTTCAGAGTTAGGTTTAAACCAAACATAGTATTATGGTTAAGGTTAATATTTGGTTAATTATTAGAATAAGATTAGGTGAGTTGTTATCAATTGGATGTAGGTTTTAGAGTTAGCATTAATATAATAGGTAGTATGATATTTAGGTGTAGGGTTGGAGTATTCTTTTAGGGTAAGGATTTGGTATAGTTTTATAACATTGATTAGGGTTAGGGTTAGAATTAGAAAGAATTAATATCTATAAGATGTCCTTTGTAATTAATTTCTCACATTTATTTGTCACATCCATTGAAGGCATTAATATTAGAAATATAGAGTTCAACAAAATATGTTGTAAAGCCTTGCAAGTATAGTTGTAAACATCACTTGAATAGTCAAAAAAAATTATTTTTCTCTTGTTCATGAAACTTACATAGATGAATGGAGAAATACAAGTCTCACTACAACTATTTAAATGAAGTAAGAAGTTTGAAAGCCAAGATAAAAATGAACTAAATACAAAACATTTCTCCATAATGATGCAAGTACATCACATATTCTTCAACAATTAAGATGGTATTGTGACCCTTATTTGAACAATGATCATAGTAGACTTATTTCTCAACGTCTTCCATTTGCATTATTTCTAGTTCTTGAACATAATCAATTGATAATGTTGCATTATCCACAACTTTGATTATATTTTTGTATGAGTCTACTATTATTCATGTACACTTGTCAAATTCAGTCTCCAAGAAATCATTTGAGGCCATTGAAGTAGTTGGGCTCATAACAATGATGTTTGACTATTTGTTAGAGGTATCCATAGGTCGAATGGTATGCTGCAATTTTTTTTAAAAATAACAATATATAGAAATAATTAGAATAATCATGTTGGATTTCTATTTGTAACTTTACATGTTACTTATTGTGGAATAGTATGTATAATGTGTGGAAATTTTGTTCTTTAAATTAATAAAAAATTGGGTATCAAAACATGTATGATTTTTGATGTCCACTAGTTCACTACCTGGAGATCTCACTCCAATCATCCCCTCCTCCAGCTCCTATGGAAAATTCTACCTCCGCACATCTCTTGGACTGTTTGGAAAGAAAAGAAATACGGGATATTCAGCGAGTCTAGTTCCTCACCCAAAGCTTGCTCTATCTCGAAACCAAGCTCCTCTGCGAGAATGCCGATGTGGCTAAGTGGAAACTCCCCTCAGCACCCCACTCTGCCTAGGAAATTAGAACGGCTGATACCTGGAACTTGCTGATCGCTTTCTCCAAGTTTGATGACTCAAAGTTGAAGACTAGGAAGGTTGCTTGATGGGTTGCCCCGCAAAGAGGCTAGACCAAATTAAATTTTGATGGTACAGCTAACAATCTCACCCAGAGTGGTGGAGGTGTGCTAAGAGACCACAATGGCACTTGCCTCTTGGCTTATACAGGGCCGCTTAAGAATTGCACTGTCAATCAAGTTGAGGGCATGGCTCTCTTATGGGGGATTAAATTTGACATTCAAATGAATACTAGACTACTGGAGATCGAGGGGGATTCCAATGTGGTGGTGGAGGCTATCAAAAGTAGTGCTAATGCGGGGTGGCGTGTCAGCACCATTATTCTAGAAATACGTGAGCTTTTGAACAATCTCTAATGCATGTATATTTCCCACACTTACAAAGAGGGAAATGCGGTGGTGGATTTGATAGCTACTATTGGTCTTGATTAAACCAGGTTAAGAAGTTGGGAGGAAATCAACGAGCTACCTTGGGAAACCTAGCAGCTAATCAGGCGGGAGAAAAATGATGTCATTAATGTTTAAAATGTGCCAAGCTATCAATTTTGCTAAAGACCCTACCTTGATTACATGTCAGCATAAGATGATCTTTGTGATGATGAATAAGTATGCCCAAAATTCCACAAAGGATGATAATTGTCTTTCATGCAAATACATGTGGAAAGATAGTTGTCTGCATCAACAAGTTTTTTTGGTTAAAAAGGACACTAAGTGCAGCTCTAGCGTAACTACTAATTATGGCACCTAGAGATCTAATGGATATCGCCATACGGAGCCTGGGTCCCCAAAAACCACCCAAGGCATGCCTTTTGAGTATATTTTCCCCTTTAAATGGTTAAATCAAAACAACCAATTTTATGCTCTATTTCATGAAGCTCAGCCCTGGAATTCTCAAGAAAATCTAGTGCAGGATAAGGAGATTATCGACATGGTAGGAAATATTTTACGCATTGAGCCTGATAAGATTGATTAGGTGTTCACTTCTGACCCTCTGATGACCCACTACTATATGGAAAGTGGTATCCCAGGTTTCATGCAGCGTATGAAGGGAGGGCATGATGAGTAGTTATCCAAGCAGTTTGTGTCTTCCTAGAATAATAGGAAAGTTTTTGTTGGAGGTATTCACTTCCAGATTAATGAGGAAGTTATTGCTAAGGCGACGAGGCTCTCATTAGAGGGAAGAAAATATAAAAAACTAGCAGGACGCTAGACCTAACCAACCTCGACCAATTCTTCAAGGTGGGGGAGATTCCTATGAAGAATTCTGGAGGCTTCAATCGCAAGGAGCTACTGGAGTGCTAGCCCAAGCTGTGCCTCATTGTGATGAAGTATTTCATCCAGGAAGGTAAATTTAAAGTGTTCTACTAGTACCATTTACCTTTCCTCAATCATATCAAAAATAAGGATCTCATATCCTTTCCCTTTTACCTCCTTCATTCTATTGAAAGTAATATACTAGATATTAGGGAAAACCCTAAAAAGGTGAACCCTATTCTCCACCAGGGCCTTTTTCTCTATCTTTATAACTTCAATAATGCCATTTGGCCTCCACCCCAAGCTCCCCCTATTATCCAACAGGTCACCCAGGAGGATTCTACTTTGAAAATTGACAATCCCACCCAATCCACCTCCATTCAAGAAATCTTTAAAAAAGACCTAGTCCCTAAAGAATGAAAAAGCTACAAAAGATGCGTGAAAAAACCCTTTTAAAAAGGTGGAGAACCTTAAAGAAACCCATGTTTCTAAGTCCTTAGATGCTAAAGATTTGAAGGAGATGGATAGTACCCCTGAAACCAAAAGGAAGCCCAAGAAACAAAGAATTTTGGATAGCCAAGTCAAGTTAGAGGTGGATTTGGGAGGCTTTGTCTGCTGCTCAAATAGAATTGCTAAGGAGAGATGCAAAACCAGAATCAGGGAAATGACGTCGAAGGAGAAGTCCCCTTCAGATAATGTTTCACATTCCACTGAGTTGATTAAGGGCTCATCTGATGACCACCTGAGCTTGCGCAAGACTGGAACTACTCCCCCCCTAAACCCCCAGCAAACCAGGGAGATCTCTCGAAGCATGACCTCACCTCTAGCCTTCCCCCATGATCACTAGACCAAGTCCCCCACTAGTGAGAACAACCCTATATCTCTTGATGGTAATGACAGGCTTAAGGGCTCCCTTAAGATGAAGTTCTCAAAATTGGACAATGAGATATTAGGCATCAAATAGGAAATGTAGGACATCAAAAACCACATCATGGATACCAACAATTTTTCTCTTGAGGTCATGTGTGCGTCGGCTGTGACACTTTGCAATGTGTAGGAAAAGTTGGTTGGCGGCAAACTAGAGGCTGACGAAGATAAAAAAGACCTTTTCCTATTCCTACAGGAGGAGTGGGCTACGACCTTGATGGCCAAACATCTAGGTAAGAGATCTTAGCTTCTGATGCTGTCATGAGGTCTTTATTTTTGATTGGGCATGCTAGCACTAGTTTTTCTATGATGCTTTACTGTTTTAAGGACAATCTATCTAGTTCTTGGTCTAGACCTATGTGGCACGATACTGTTATTTTGAGTGCTACTTTTTGCCTAAGATACTCTGGTTCATTTTTCTTGAAAAGAACTATTTTTTTTTTTTTTGATAGAGGTAGATTAGACTTTGTTATTTTTGCTGACAAACTGCTAATGTAATGCTTTGACTAGTGCTATTAATATGTCGTTAATGTGCTTCTAGTCCTTCTATACCATGGGCCAACACCCTCTTGCTGCTTTTATCTATCAAAAGCATGTATGATTTTGATTATTGATACACATTGAAGCAAAACTAAACACAATTTGCAAATATCATATACTAATTTATTGTTTAAGAATAATTGAGAACAATTTTGACATGAAACAACAAATGAAAGAGCATCTCTTCATATTCCCTCTAAGGGTCCTTTTCTAATTCCTTTGCCTCTTTAAATTCCAAATTCAATTTTTTTTAATTTTTTTAATTTATTCTTCATCCATGTGGCACCACTATTTTTTCAGGTCCTATTATTTCAGGCCCCATTATTTCGGCCTTGCCAAGCCAACTATTATTTTGACCAACTATTAATTTATGCCAACGATGTAAAAAAATAAAAACTATTAAAATATTAATGCTAAAGAAAATATTTTTAAAAATGTAACATTTAAGAAACAAAATAAATTAAACTAATGTATGCTTAATCTAATTTTAAAAACTATTAAGATTAATTGAATACAAATTTTACTAACATGACGATATTGTCATACATATTGTAATGTTTGAAATATGATGTCATTTTCTTCTTTGTTTCAAATATATTACTACATAAACATTAACATTTGAAATATATTTTTATTTAAAAACATTAAAATAAAATAGATAGTTAATGTAAAATTTCAACAATAATTCTAATTCTTTTAGTTTGTTAAATGAAATATTTAAGAAACTAAACAAATTAAAGTAATGCAAAACTGGAAACTATTTGAAATGCAAAACTTAGTATAAAATAAAACTTATTTAAAATAAAAATTTAAATCTATAATGCAAACTATTTCAAATACAAATCTAGATCTTAAAAGAAAACTATTTAAAATGAAAATCTAAATGAAACATACAAATCTAAAATAAACATGTAAATGTAAATGAAACATGCAAATGTAAATCAGACGTGTATATCAAAATGAAACTATTTTAAATGCAAATATAAATAAAGCATACTAATCAATTGAAATAGAATCTATGAAAAACTAAAATACAAAACAACAATCTCACTCACAAAAACTTGCTCCAAAATTCAATATACTCTTGGCTTCTCCAGAACTCTCCACTTCTTCATACAACAAATAAAATTAGAAAACACTCTTTTATAATCTAAGAGCATCTCTTCATATTCCCCATAAGGTGCCTTTGCCTCTCCAAATTCCAAATTTAAATTTAAATTTTTTTAATCTTTTAATTTATTCTTCATCCATGTGCCACCCTTCCATTTATCTTCCTATTATTTTGGCCTTGTAATGTAAAATGTTAATAACAATTCTAATTTTTTTAGTTTGTTAGATAAAACATTTAAGAAACTAAACAAATTAAATTAATGAAAATTAAAAACTATTTGAAATGAAAAATTTAATATAAAATAAACCTTATTTAAAATACAAATCTAAATTTAAAATTCAAAGCATTTAAATTGCAAATCTAAATCGTAAATACAAACTATTTAAATGAAAATCTAAATCAAACATGCAAATGTAAATGAAATGTGCAAATGCAAATCAAACATGCAAATCAAAATGAAATATGCAAATGTAAATGAAACTATTTTAAATGCAAATCTAACTAAAACATAAGAATCAATTGAGACTAAATCTATCAAAAATTAAAATATAAAACAACAATCTCATTTGCAAAAAACTTACTCTAAAATTCAATGTACTCTTGGCTCCTTCAAAACTCTCTACTTCTTCGTACTCTACAAAATAACAAATGAAATAAGAAGATGCTCTTTTATAATCTGATAGCATCTCTTCATATTCCCCAAAAGTTGCCCTTCCATTATTTCAGCTTTGACATTTGTCTTCCTATTATAAAATATCTATATATATTCTCACACACACACACACATGTATATAATTATAAAAATTGTAAAATATTAACATACATTTATACATATTTATATATTGATAAATACTTTAGATATCTATACACATTTATATAAATATTTATATACATTTATACATATTTATACACATCTATACATATTTATTTATGCACATTTATAAATAATTATACACACTTGAATACACATTTACACATTTATAAATAGTTATATACATATTTATACATATCTGTACCGATTTATAGATAGAATCTTAAATTGTTTTAAAAACAAAAATGTATGCCTATGAGAACACATAATAATTGAAATGAAAAAAATTATTTGAACACATAATGCGAATAATAAATTTAAAAAATAAAAAGGTATGCCCATTAGCACATGTACACATTGAACATAAAGTATTTTCAAGTTTAAAAATGCACACTCCACATAAATTTAAACACCCACACTATAAATTAAAATGGAAAAATGTTCAAATTTGAACATGTGTGTAAACACTAAATTATTTTAAAAATAAAAAATTGTGCACTCACTCACAAACACACAAACTTGATGAAAAAATATTTGAACGAAAAATCTGAATAGTAAATTATCACATACACTTCACATAGATCTAAACAAACACACATATGTCAAAAAAAAAATACATATATACATGAATTGAGTGTCAAACAATGTTCCCAAACATAATTCCAAACATGCTTCACACAAGCACAACAACACAAAAATAAACACTAGTTCAAAAATTGTCAAAATATATACACCCACATAAAGTATATACAAAAGTTATAAAATGTGCTAAATTTAAAACACCTTTCATATCCATCCAAAAACCTCAATAGAATGTCAAATTTACTTCAACACACACATATCACAAAGTGAATGTAAAGCTTAGTTGAAAAATAAACACCAAATAAAGTTAACTTTTAAACATAGACACAATGAAAGTAATTAAACACATACATATATGCATTCATCCACACAAAATTGACATTATTACACACTGTACAAAATTGGTTTAAAATGCCACCTAGAAACAAAACATGTGGACTTTGCAAACATGACAAATTTAAAACATACATCATACAAGGTGATTAGTTGATAGCTCAAAAATACACAAAGTAAATAAAAAATTAACTTTCAAATTTAGAAACAAAACTCATATAAAATTAGTTTCAAAGTTGTAACATATTTCACACAAAAATATGAATATTTTCACAAAAAATAGTTATAACACACACTTGTATAAATTCTAAGTTCAATAATGTCAAACTACAAATGCACACAAAGTGAATCCCAAAGTTCAAACACGCTTCACACTATAGTTGAAACATACATCATAAGTTATTGTCAAAGTTACTACAGTCTTCCCACATAGTGAATGTAAAAGTTCAAATATATATGCACATGTCCAAGTAAAAACAATGTGAATGCCATAATTCAAACATACAAGATAGCTGAATTTTAAAATGAATACATTCTTAATATAAAGCGAAACATGAAAATTTAAATTTGCACACACATTTCCCATACGATTTATAAAAGAAAAAAAAGTGATTATCAAAGTTAAAACACATCTCACATATGATTTACAAAAGCAAATAAAGTGATTATCAAAGTTAAAACACATTTCATATGTAGTTAGTATGATTCACATTTGATTTGTTCAAATGTACTTTTTAAACATATACAAAATAAATGTTAAAATTTAAATATTAATGTAAGTGAGTAAAAATTCAAAGACATTTCACATAAATTAAATTGATTCCAAAATTATTCATAAATATACTAATAGAAAATGCCAATGGCCTCAAATAAATTGACAGATTTTAGCAAATAAGTCACACTAGGAACAGGACGAAAGTATTTATGAATATTGCATATTTGATTTATAACTTAAACAAGGTTGCATAGCAACGAAGTTTCTGCCAAAATTTTGGTAAGAAATTGTTTAAAATTTAGAAAAGAATTTAGAAGTTATATACATGCAAAGGGTTGAAAAAATTAGAAATATGTAATGTTTAAAAATGTTAAAGCATATAATGGTAAAAGAAAATATAGTTTAAATTTAAATAACATATTTCCAAAAAAAGTGTGGGTATGTGAGGGTGATAATATTAATAATTAATAATTTTATTCTATTAAAAAAAAAAAGTTCCCATTTTATTTTTTAATAATTTATAATTTTACAATTCTATAATTTTAATATTATATTAATCTTTTATATAATAAAATATTAATATTTTATAAAAAAATATAATATAAATATATCTAATGTAGTATATCATAATTACTTTAATACAATTTAAAAACAATAGTTTAAATAAAAAATATATGCAATGTAATATATAATATTGTAATATATATTATAAATCTTTTAACACAGAAATTGTAAATTACATAAAATAAAAAAATATAGTATAAATATGTCTAATATACTATATATAACAATAAATCTCAAACAATCATTTTGATGAGAAGTGATAAAATATAAAAATATAAAATATAATATTGCTAAAATTAAACCGTCAACATAGATAAATGTAGTTTCAACTTGATAGAATAAATTTATTATATTATATGCTTATCTTAAATAAATTTATGAAAATTTTATAAAGTTTTCTACCTTATTCAAAAAATTTTGATGAAATTTGATTGGTTGAAATTGCATATTTTAATAAGAACTAATAATATTACTCTACTAGAATCGTCCATATTGAACTTTGCAATCTGAACAAATATTTTTGAGAAATCGGCCCTATCGCTCAAAGTTTTTCAGCCAATAGAATCAATGAAAAATACTTCTACAAATTAAAAAAGTTAAATATCTTGTAATTTACTTTATCAAATATTAAGATATAATATTATTTGAAAAATAATGATTTTTGATTGGTTGAGATTTACTAGTTTAATCACTAGTTAAAGACAGGAACTAAAAATAGTAAAAAATTGTTTCACTACAACTACAAATCATTCTTAACCTGAAGTGTATTTCAGATTAACTTTGCAACCGCAAACTTAAATTTTCATGTTTGATTAATGGAAAAGCTAAGAGAATTATGGCACAAACAGACTATAGAAATTACAGCTGAGTATATTTCAGATTCAAAGACGGTGAAAAGTTGGCAATTACATTTGAAAATGTCAATGAAAAATATTAGAATGAGTGAAGATGGTCATAAGAATGTAATGCTAGAAATTCAAAGTAATATAACTAAAAATCATTTGAAAGAGAAGGAAATGTTGGATACAGAGGATGGGTGATAGGGATGATGTGAATAGTCATCCTGAATCTTTCACATTGTCCGACAAAAGAAAAAATCAAAAAATGTTGATTTGGTTGTAGAAGATTATGAAGCCTATTGCAAAGTTTATTGAAAACCTAATTTTTATTAGAAAGATGCGGGTTTCTTATTCGAAATTAATTCAAAACAAACAAATCACAAAGCATCCCAGTCGAAGGATGGCAGATTCACTTGAACGGACATTGGCAGTTAATTTGTTTTCTTAGGCATGATTTTTTTACTTCTCAGAACAAAAAAATAAAATTATTTGTATGCACTGATGCAGAAGTGGAACAATCTTGGGGTTTTAAGAAAGTGGAAAGTTACAGAGGAGCATAGTGGGCTTTCGCTGAGAGAGATTGTCGAGCATTATATCGACGAGCGGTGACCAGTTAACAAGGATGACGCCATTGACAGCCCCAGCAGCACTGAAGAAATAGGGAAGACAAGCGACAAATTGCCAGAGAAAAATACGACAACAATCTCCAGCGAGGATGATACAAAAGGAGTTGATCATCTAACCGAAGCTGTAAGAAAAGTTTTGAAAGAGCAGGAGATAAGGGTAAAGAGTTTGAAAGAGCAAGCAGAGATAAGGAATATGCTGAAAATGCTCATGAAGAGAGTTTTCGGCTGTTGTAGTTGCAACTGTAGACATTTATGCCAAATGTGGAAGCGTAGTGAAGGCTGGTGAACTGTTTGACAGAATACCTCAACGAAATCCATAACTGCGGGCTATGTGCGAAATGCATTTATTAACACGCTTTAAAAACTTACAAACTAAAGCAATCGGTAATGCCATGTTTGATACGTTTGCAAATGTGGAAGTATAGACAGGCACGTAACTGTTTGATAGAATGCCTCAAAGAAATGTTGCCACGATTGCAGGATATGCAGACAATAAATTTGTAGAGAAGGCTTTAGAAATCTCCAAACAAGTGCATTTGCACCATTTTGGAGCGGTTCTCTCTTGGAACCATTAGGCATTGAGGGTTCGATGAATGGCAGCGATAAGGAAGAGCCAACGGCCAAGAAATGGAGTTAAGAAAAATGCCTAAGGCTTTAATTCTTCAGGGGAGTACATAGTTACGAGATTGGGTGGATTGAAGTGAGAGGTGTAGAGCAGTGAGACTGTATAGAGGGAGATTATGCAGAGGGAGAGAGGCCAATGATTTGTTAATTTGTGTGTGCAAATTTAATGAATATGTAAATTGGTTTTTTTGTTGCAATCTAAGTTGTATCTTGAATGCAGAGAGTCTCTGCGATTGTTTGTGTCTGAGTTTTGTGTTTCCATCGTACACTCTTTTTTTTACTCAGGAAATGTAACAGATGAATGTCTTAAAAAATAAATGATAAGCAATGTAATCGAAGTAGTTCTGGAAATAAAACTAATTGAATAAACAGAAGAATAATGAAATTTGTCTAGAGTTGTTTCTGTCTTCATTATTTCATTCTTTTTCCTTAACTAAAATGCATTAGCAGAAATCTCATCCATGTGGAATTCTTAAGCATTAACCCTGTACGTGTTCAAGTGTTTCTCGTAGAAATCAGTAACATCCTTGTTTTTTTCATCATGGAACTAACCACAATCCATGAAAGAATCCAGGAAGTAAGAAAATATATCTGAATTGTAGCCTTCATCTTGAGTGGTATGATAACATTGTTGCATCTTAGATTTCTCAAAATTCACAGGAAAAGCTTCGGATGAGTAATTTTGATTGAGTACAGCACCAGATAAGAAAGGAATGCTTTTAGGATTGAATCTATCATAGCTATTTGTGGACTCCCTTCTCAAATATTGGCAAGCATCACTATCATGTACGGCTATTTCCAGAATAGTATTAGAGCAATGAACCGATATTGGATTCATGTGAACAGCATTGCTAGAGTATTGAGTATCATGAAGCAAAGGCGTGGGTATATGGTTTGAAGTGCCATTACAAGTATCATTGAAAGCGTAATATATATAAAACTTGGTGTTGGTGTTGGGAAAGTTGAAAGGCAGCTTCAATTTTTTTCAGCTAAGAGAGAAGCTGCTGAGTTTAGTTTGTTTTTGGAGTCTACATTATTAGCTGATTGGCATATTTGTCTCACAACAGGGTGCCCTTACACTTAGATGCGATGAACAGAGAGAATTTGTTTTTACATTTAGCCTTGACTGATCTGTAATTAATTAGGAAATTTCACTACATAATTGGCCAACACAAAGCTAATTCATATACAGCATGATTTGATTGAAATAATTTGTGTTCCTAATAGAAATGAGAGTAAACAGTTCCTATGTCTGCAGAATTATATTTTCAGGTACACTTTGATATAATGGAAGAAATACCACTCGAATGAAAGTAAGAGCACACAAAAGATAAAGTAAAAATTTGTAATGTTCCCTTTCTTTTGATCTGGGACTCTGCAGCACTAAGTGACTGTGCTGTCAGCAGTTAGATAGTGAGTGTTATCAGTGGAAGAATAGGGCTCAATCATAGAATAAAGGCAACTATAAATTTTTTGTCTTTCAATTGGAACAAGGCCATTGTTTCTGTCAGATGAATAAACAATTGAGTCTGCAGTTAAGAGGTCTATTGGGTTTAGGAGGAGCAGAATAGAAGCATAGAAGCTGAGATCTAATCCATGATCTGGTGGCTGGTGGCTAATGAGGAAAAAGTTTATATTTCCATTCGTCACAAATTTGTATTGAAGTTAAAAAACCTATATGAGGTGAATATGTTGACTTTCACCATCCCAAATGAATGGTATAGGTTTATTAAAATCCTATAATCTACAAAGGCATTTGATATAATAATCCAAGGTTCTTAGAGCCCTCCATAATCTTGAAATAGAAAAACAATTCTTGAGAAAGGGTATATTTGGTCCTTCCAACACTAGAATTTCACTGCAAGTGGTAAACCTAAGAAAAAGAAAAAACCATCAGTGTAATGCCTCTCTATTCACAATTTCCTATAGATATATTGTTCACTGCAGTGAAATACGGTTGAACAAGAGAATAGCGATAAACAACAGTAAAGATAAACAACAGCAAAGATATTTAGGGATGTCTCATTTCAATGAGATACAATGAATAGAATATGAGCGATGCACAGCAGAGAAGAAGAAACAAATAGGAGCATAACTAAGATAGCTGACTGGTCATTGTCAAGTATATATAGATTCAGCGATATACAGATTCAGCGACACAAAACAGTGACAGTGATATGTACCATAAAGATAAGTAATCTGAGTTACTCATCTACAATAACATGAATGATATATATATATATATATTTTTTGTTGAAATATATATCATATATATTAAGAGATTATATATCTATAAATTGAATTTTAAAGTAAATTAAAAGTCAAATAATCTGATCCAAAATTTAACATTATATATATGGTATTCATAAATATATTAAGGGAACATTCCATATTCCACTGGGGATTGGCTTTATTGATAAAATGAATTACTAAATTATCAAAGCCTTTGGTTCGCTTTATTAGTTATTACACCTCAAGATCTGTTGAAATGAATTTAATAGTTCCCTTTTACTATTGGTTTCTGTAGCTCTGGTATATTTTTAGTTCTCTGTATGCTTTCCTCTTAATGTTGTTTCCTTTGCTTACTCTTAGACACAGAGATTGAGACTTTCGATTTTTAAGCAGGACAGTCATGCATTTCTCGCTCTCAGAAATGCTGGAAAGGTGAAAATGAGCAAGAAATGAACACCGAGAAACTCAACGTCGAGTTGAGAAAGAACCAAAGTTCTATGGCAGAGTTGGAATGGTATAAAATGTTTTGTAAGGATAAAAACATCGTCTATTATGATGCATGATGACAAGCAAGACATTCATGTAGATATGGATAGAATAAAGTTGAAAAATTTCTAGGATGGCATCGTTGGAAAAGAAGAGAATCATGAATTGCCTAGTCACTTCCAAACCAGAAATAAATGGATCAATGCTGGCACTGCGTATAGAGCCCTTGAAAATTGCATACCCCTACCGTACAGATAGGAAAACAAAAGCTATTTACATGTCCTATCAAGAATCTTAATGGAAATTCTACAGACAAACAGGGTATCGATTTCAAGAATAAATTCTTAATGTACTGCAACTTTTTTTATAAACCCATCTTCCTAATCGATTAAATTTTGGATTTAACAGTGGATGCAGAACGAAATCATTGCTAAAGCAATCTGGGCATCAGTATTTGATAAATACCTGGCAATATGATTGAAGTTCCCAGCCCTTGTCTATTTTTCATTTCTCCCATTGATCCCCTGAAATACTCATCCAATCTCCTTTTCTTCCTTTTCTGTTACAACTAGTAAACAATTGAAGCCCATTCACCATGTAACAGAGTACTTCTTCAGGGCTTCCCCATAATTCAACCTAGAACACTCACACGCAAACCCATTAAAACAACTCCTCCAAGAATTAACCAAAACACTCAATACGCAATTCTAATCAACCAAAACATTAAAACTTTCAGCAAATGCAATGCAAATGGATACTGGATCCACCGTTAAATCTCATTTGAAGTTCAAATAATGCACCCCGGCAGACATTTGCGTCAGCCCAAATCAATCACCCATTGCAGATGCTCGCTGATAGATTTTCTTGCAGAGAGCTGATACTATTTCAGTCAGCCCAAATCAATCACCAATTACAGTTAATGTTCTTGAAGAATCAATACAGCCATGAGATTTCCAGCGTCCAATCTCATCTATCTAACAGGCAAATTAAATATTCTTTTCCCCTTCCTCCTTTTCAATCTCCTCCCTCGCCATCTCCATTTACAGTTAACAATTAACATTGAAATTCTGCAGGAAACAAGACACAAGTTTAACAGTCCTCCCTCGCCATCGCCATTGACAGTTAACAATTAAAACAGTTTGCTATCATTGCCCAATATTTGTTTAAAAACAGAGAATCTCCAACGGTAACATGTTTTTAAATTCAACCGTACATGATCTTCTTTAAAATTCCGAATTCTTTTTTTCTCAACACTAATATGGAATGTTTTTTTGAACAAAAAATATAAATTAAAAAATTCTAAAATTTTATTTTTAAATTATTCAGTCATCTATTCAAATGTAAAAAAGTAAATTGGAAAATAGACTGAAATCAATTAAATATTTTTTCTAATACAAAAAACATTTAAATACATTAATTACAAAATGATTTAGAAATAAAAGATAATTTTAAAAAAAAATTAATTGAGAAGGAAAGGTTGTGAGACTTAAAGTTTCAATAAATGTTTTATTGGTTGCGAATTATTAAATCTAAAATATTCACAAATTTTAAATTTGCGTGAAAAATTCAGTCTAAATTTCAATAAAATTATAATTGAGTTGACAAAATAAAATCAAATAATATAAACAAAAATATTTTAAATTAATATGAATTTGTATGTTAAATGATTTATTATTAAAACTAAAAATATTTGTGCATGTCTTACATAGCATACATATAAAACTTCCTATAAAAGATAGTATTCCACATCACTTAGGATTTGATTTAATTTAGAAGCAATTTGATAAAAAACATAGGTTTTCTCACCATTACTATTTTGATTTAATTTAGTTGTAGAAAGGAAGTCCCCATCATCATTAATTTTTTAATTTAATTCAACGCATCAAATGTATATCATCACGGGTATTTAAGATATGCACGAATATCATGTTTCACATCTACTATTTGATTATTGTACGTTAAACTAAATAAAAATCTAGTCAAGATGATGGAGGTCATCCTTTATGATGATGAACTCCTCCTCAATATCCTTTTCGGAGTGGTTCAAAGTAGGAAATGTTTGTTGGAGACATTGAGGCAAAACACAATTGTAAGGGGCTAAGGCAAACAAGTGTGTGAGAAAGGATGAGGCCAAGGGTGTTGGTCTTCCTTTTCTAGGTCTAACAGTAGGGTTTTTTCCCCTCCCCATTGAAACAAAAATCTATGGTGTTTTAAGGATGATATTTTATCTCATTTTATAGTAGACCATATGGTTTCAAAGGTAGTCTTAATTCTTCCTAGGAAATTGTGAGGGTTATGGACGTGGTTGATGCTTCTCATATAAAGATTTCATAGTTATCTCACAAGTATGATGATGTTTTTTCTCTTAATGATGTCCTTAAAGGCATTCAAAGGTTCTATGCAAGTTGGAGGATTGTGGTGGGTTATTGTTTCTTCTTTGGATTATGTTGAGATGGATGGGCATCTTGTTATATCTATTTTTGTGATTTCTTATGTATGTGTGGTTAGGACTTTGAGGAAGTGTAGATCTAAATAGATTTTAATGATTCTCTTTTGGGTAAGTCTAGTGCTCGGTTGAGGTGCTTGAGTACTAGGAAAAGGATTGTTGTAGAATCCTTCTTGGTGGCCCCTAGTATGGGTTTGACTGGTCTTATTCTTCAAACTTAATCTCATAGTTTTGACTTGTGGAAGAAAATATTCTAGTTTTCTATTTCTGTTTATTTTCCTAAATTTCCCTTGAATTTTGGAATGTAAAGATTTTTAGGAGTTTTTCCAATTCTCTTGGGAAATATACTACTATTGCAAAGGTAACTTTATTTATGAAACTCTTTTTATTATATAGATTTTGTGTGCTTGTGGTTCTAACTCTGTCCTCTAAATTTGGGAAGTGGATGCACAACAAGTTGAATTTTAAGACTTCATTATTTTTCAAGATTGCAATATAGTGGATCATGCACATAATTTCTTCTTGATAATTAAGTACTAACACATTGTTTATAAAAATAAGGATCAAATGTTGTTTTAAGGAGGAGTACATTCTTACCTTTTGTGAGGTTCAAAAACTTGAGTGCTTGAGGATAGATAATGCTTTGGCATCACCAGATGGAAGTTTCATTGACTTTATGTCTCCTTCATGTTCTAAGAAGCTTATATTTAGGGAGGAGGATCCTACTACTGTGATCAAGATTTTAGGTTGGTTGGTTTTCTTTAGAGATATTGTGTCTAAGTTTTTTGTTGTTGTTGTTGTTATGTTGTTCTTTGGTATTTTGTTGGGTTTAACTTCTCATCTTTCCCTTTGTACAAGGGATCATGAATCTTCAAAATACCTAGACTTATCTAATAAAAATAGTATGATCTGTACACTTGTAATATGATTCAAGTACATCTATATTCACTTTTATTCAAAGTAAAATAATTTTAAAAAAATTATTTAATTCAATTACAAATGACATTATGAACAAGTAACTCATTGCACACTTAGCTATTAATTATAATGTTGTCCTAAAGTTTTCTTTCTTTATTTTGTGAAAGTATCATTTTCTCTATGAATCTTGGCCTTTAAGATCATTTACTCTTCTTCTTGATGGGAACTCAAGGCCCATAATATACTTTGTCTATTAATATATTGGAGGAACTAGCATCTGTGAGAATTAAACTAATCATATATAAATAAAAGGGTAAAATATGAAAGAAATACATCACATCACAATTATTTACATAGGGGAAAACAATTCTAGGTGAAAAATTGCACCTAAAAAATACTTGATGTTATTTATTAACTAATGATTAAAATAGACTTGTAGAATCTAAGCCTTTACAAGAGTGTCGCCAATAAGAGATCCAAATTTATTCTAGTAGCATAATAATACTTACAAAAGTCTCTATTAAGATCTATATTTTAAACACCCAATAAATAGGAGAACTAATACAAGAAAATATCAAATGGTAATTAGGAATCTATTATCTAAAACAATCCAAGAATACAATGCACAAATTTTAAGTTCAAGATTAAATAATCAAATCATAATTTGTGTACACGTGATAAAAATAACATATTATTTTCAGCTATCTAATGTTTATCATAATTCACTCGCGAACTTGGACAATTCATTTCAGATCTATTATCTCCATTCAAATATGTCGTATACCATGTTAATTATGGCGAAAATGGGGATCATCAACCTTAGCATGCTAACTAGATATCAAACATACTCCCATAAATCATTTCATTAAGGGAGTAATTAAATTTTCCTAGCTCTAAACCAATTGAGATAGGTATGAGTTGGGAATGAATGAATGTGATAAAATTATCCTCTTGTTATTGATTCAATGTGATTGGATAAGATGCAACAAAAATTAGGTGAAAAGGTACATTAAATTGCACACTTATTGACATAAAAAAGAAGTTAGAGGTCTAATATAACAACCTTGAAAACAATTCTGAGAAGATGAATCAAAGAGGAACATGTTTCATTGAAATTTGGCCTCAAAATGGTAAGAGTATTTTGGTAAGCACCATAATCCTAGTGATTTCTTTAATACTGATCTATCACACACGGATTTGGACTCAAGATGTTTATCTAACCCTTCCTTTAATATTTCTTATAAAATGTATTATAATAATTTATTGTGCATGGACTATTTTCTAATTGACAGCTTCCTAGTAATTGTTTCAATATCTAATTCTTCCAAGTCGCAATTCATACATCTTGGATCTACAAAACCTTTCTCCTAGATCTAAAAATTGACTCACAGGAGGCATAAAAATGGTGTTTGTATTGTAAAAGTTCTTTCCTTATTTAAGCCCCATGGATTCAATCTTCATACAAAAATAATGTCTAAAATAAACCTTGAATCTAAACTAAAGAATGTTAGATCACAATGATATACCTTCTCCAATGGATTCTCCTTGTCTTGAAGCCACCATGAAATTTGATGATGCTAATAATATCAATCATATATGTCTCCACTTATGGAGGAAACACATAACTTTGATCATGGATGTCATATTCAATGTTTGAATCCTTCAATGCGAGAACTCCTCCTTTTTAGCCTAAGTGTGCATGGAATTATATGAAGATACAATTAATGACACTACACCGACCTATAAAATCCCACTAATCAAGTCCTAGAGTTGGGTTGGAAAGAGGCTAGGGAGCTAGAAAGGTATTATGCTTGTAAAATCACACCTTGAGTTAAGAAATATTAGTTAGATCTAGGGAAATGGAAACAAAGCACTAAAGTGAATCCTAAGTGAGCATGAAATTATAGGAAGATGTCATTTATGACACTACACCAAGTTGTAAAATCACACCTAATTTAGTCCTAGATCTATAAAGGTACTAGATGCTTTTAAAATCATACATTGAGTTGAGAAATATTAGTTAGATCTAGGGGAATGGAAACAAATAGCTAAAGTGAATCCTAAGTGAGAATGGAATCACAAGAAGATATAATTTATGAAACTACACCAAGTTATAAAATTACACTATTCTAATCCTAGAGGGTTGGAAAGAGGCTAGGGAACTAGAAAGGTACTATGCTTGTAAAGTCACACCTTGAATTAAGAGATATCATTTATATCTTGGGATATTTAAGTAGAGTGCTAAATTGAAGCCTAAGTGAACATTTAATTATATAATTCAATATAATTTACAACACTACACAAGTTATAAAATATTCAACAAATTAATTGCCTTGCAACTTATTGTTAAAGAGGGGTAAATGCTTTGACTTGGAGCTATGAACCATTGAGGCCACAAATGAGGGGCCTCATTCCAAATGAGTTTCAAACCTTGATAGAAAGGAAAAAAACACAACTTAACCATCACAACATGCCACTATTTGAAATGGTCTTGCAACATTTTAATATTTCATTGATATTTTTATATTTCAAATGTGGGAGGCACTACTTTCAAAGGCCATATTTTTTTCAGGTGTCTATTAGTTGTAGCTATAATGGATGTTGGAGGAAAATAAAATAAAAATAAATAAAAAGAATAAAATTAATAAAACAACACAATCACTAATAAGTTAAAGACGCATAGGGCTGCATCGTGGGCCTACTAGGCATACATTCATGGGAGAGGACAATGGGAGTCAAGAGAAAACATAGGAACCCATCATGGTATTGGTGAGAAATTTTAATAGGCAGGAACAAGATTGTTAAATATGCATAAAATGGATTCTTTAAAAAGATTCTCATGCGAAAAAAACCCCCAATAAGATCCAGAACTTTGCACAATTATTTTTGAAAAGTGAATTATTCCATCATGTTCATGATGCCAATAATGGAAGATACATCTAGTGAAGTAATGAAGTAATTTATTATAATTCATGCATACTACATGATATTCATTATAACATAATTCTAGAACATACATAATGAACAATGTAGTAAAATAAATAACATAACTTGGAAACATACCCTAAGTGTTCTACGAGGTCTTGTAGGATCATTATACTTAACTCATCATGGATCACTTGGGGTACAATGTGAACCTTTCAAGGTAGACTTTGTCCCTATCCATCCTTCATGTAGATTTTATGGCTCGTACTAAGAGAGATGCATTCACTAGTCTACCATTCATACGATAACCTCCTAATGACTATTCACCTAATATGTTGACTACCATAGATAATTAAGATGTGGCATACCACACTATGATATTTAAAGCCACACTAGGTATACCACTGTGGTATACCTAGTATCAATATGTAAAGCCCCTCCAACCCTAACAACCGTGGTTATGCTCTCTAGGAAGTTAGATAATGTTATAAGTAATTTCATGGTTATTTTGTAGAAGAATGATCTTTCTTGAGATGGTTTCTTCCTAGTCACTGTAACTTCATATTTTAATTTGGGAAATAATACTATTGCATAAGTATGTTCCTATACATCTTCTTGTGTGTCAGTGATAGTTTAGGACCTCAATGCTAAAAGGATGTATTTCAGATTCATGCAGTGATAAAGATTTCTCAATTTGTATCGTGTATTATTTATATTGTAATGCAAGATGTAAAAGATCTCCTTGTAAGCCTTCGGGCCATTTGATGTAATTTTAAATGTAATTGTATTTATTATTGGAAATTGAAAGAATAAAATGATGTAATTAGGGAGGGATATTTTACGGGTTTTTAAGGGATGTTTTTTGAAGATTCAAAAGTTATAATTTAAAATTGCAAATCTTGTATTCTTTCTTTTATCTCTCCTATGATTGAATTGAAAGATCTCAAATGTGAAGGGTTAATTCTAATTTCGTAGAGGATAGTTATTCAATGTGTAGTTCAAAGAATTGAAAATGAAATGGGGAGGAAAAAGATATATTTATAAAATTGTGAATGAAAGATTACGTTCTTATCTTTTCCTTAAATTCTAAAATGCAAAGTAAAAGAAAAAAGGAAATGAAATTCAATTAGATTAGTAATGGAATGCAATGTTGTTTATATTGGTAAATGAATTCATTAAGGCAACCTTTAAAGAATGTTCTTTTGTAGATGCAATCAATGATATGTTAGAATGTTTTAAAAAAAAATTGTTAGTTGTAATTTTATGCTAAAGGACCTGATTCCTTGTGGGTTCGCTGGCGGGGACATTACAGATTATTTGATAAATATTACATTAATTATTATCAAACATCAAATAATTTAATAATAAAAATTATTTCTTTCCTAATTAATATAAGAATTTATATATGAATAAAAAATATAAAATTTATGGCATGTTAAGGGAGTTTGCTAGGTGAATTTGGCTTCAAATTTTAAGAAGGATATGGTGTGGGCTAAATCTGTAGATGGATGTGTAAGATTAATTTTGTTGGAGTCACTAAAGGTAATCATGTACCTTCAGGAGTAGAATTTATTGCTTGAGATGGGAAAGGTAATACTTTTGCTTTAGGCAAAAAGAAATTACAGGATGGTACAAATAATGTGGCAGAGGTAAAAGTAGCTCTAATGGTTGTTAAATTTGGGAAATCCCTACAACTACCTAAAATACACTTGGAGGGTGAATCATTAATAATCATACAGGAAATCATAAATAGGAAAGTTGAAGCATGGAATTTGCAAAATTTCATTACTATTATAGTACACAATTTTGCTACCTTTGAGGATTTTAGAATCTATCATGTGCAAAGGGATGGTAATAAGGAGGTGGATAGCCTTTGAAAATGATCCCTCATATTTCAAATGTGGGATGAAACAAGGATTGAAGATTTTTGTAATCTTCATAGTGAAGATTGATCTCATTTACAAAGATGGTGAATGAGATTCTTTAAAGCCCTTGATAGAGGAATTTGTGTGATGGGATGAGGATGTCTTGATAAATTTAAAATGGAATTTTTTATGGCTTTGGCAAAGAGATTTTAGCCTTTTAGTATGGCTAGAAAAATGGCTATAGGTATTCCATTATCTTGGATTTGAGGAGTTGGTGTAGTATGGAGGTAATGGAGTCTAATTTCACACTCTTTTCAACCAAGCAGCAAGTGTCCTTTTTTGGATAGGTGAAAAAGAAAAGTCTAAAATGCCTATTTGCCTTCCAAGATGTGAAATTTATTCAAAAAATGAAAGAAATAATATGGATGTGATTTATCTAGCTAATATTAGTATGGGGGTTGGAATTAGCTGAGGAAGTTGGAAAGGTCAGGAGAATGATGGAGGCAATTATTGACAAAGAAAACCTATATGGGATAGAATTCATACTTGAATGCATAATACCACATGTGGAAATAGATTTTCTTAAGGAATTGAGAACTCATCGATGGAGGATTTGAAGGAATTAATTCCATTCTTACTATGTGTTGGAGCTTTTCCTTGCAAGACCAAACTTGAATCAATAGATGGGCTTGATTTCCATGGTAGGCACTCAAGTTTGACAAGAAAATAGTCCAATTGATGAGGATTGAATGGAATCCTCCTTCTTCTTTGAGCTCCACATCACTTAGGTGGGTATTTCCTTATCTGCACACTCAAGACACCTTATGATAAACAATAGGCCTACAAATAGATTATTGTGGAATAGTCTTCAAACCCCTTTTGAGTATATTGTACCCCAGTGAAAACAATTCTCACGCAATAGCCCTATTTGCATAGACTAAATCTGAAGAGTAGAATGGACCTCCTACTACTACTACCAACATGAAAGGGAAAGGTATTTGATTTGAATGATTTTAATGTTGGGTTGAAGGGACCCTTGAGATACCCTAAGTCTCTCATAGATCAGTGCCTTATCCAATGGGAAGTAGAGTCAAATACATCACTGCAACAAAGAGCTATGAGACAAGAAAACAATACATTCTAATATGTTGATGCCTTACACCAAACATACACCATCAACCAGATCATACTTTAACAATCCACTTGTGTACCCAAATGTGTTATCACCCATTCAAAGGATTTTAACCCTCCCCTTAGAAGAGACCTATAAACAAGCAATACATTAACCAACATCCACTGGAAGACAAACATGAGATACCCTTGATACCCCCCTTCATACATACCTGAAAACCATTCCTAGACCTAGTTGTTTCTATGAAAACAACTCTATTGTAGACACATAGGAAATGCATATAGAAAGATCAAAACACCCTTGATGCCATAATCAATAAATCTAAAACCCATGATGGAGACAATCTGATAATAGTAGAAACATATTAAATCTCATACATAAGACAAATCAACTACAATATGTATTATATTCTTTGAACCAAAAAAAGGAAGAAAGAACACTCTATATGAAGAGAAGTAGAGAAAATCTATAGGAAAAGGATCCTTCATGGAACCAAAAGGGAACCCTTAGGAACTAAGATTTCAGAACCCTTACAAAGTCAAAACTTCAACCACTTATACCACTAGCTGCCTTGGAATCCCAAAAGAATTTAGGATGCAACAAGCTTCAGATAGCTAGGGTTAGGGTTTCAACGACCCAACCAACTAGAAACGGTCATAAATTTATTATAGGGGAAGAAACCCAGGCAACCAGGAGAAGACAGATCCTAGAGTGATCCTCAATCATGATAATTTCACTGAGAAGGTATTGAGAACCACAAAAATGCCCAAAATGCCAACCTGTTCGGCCACCTGCAACATGCCTCGAGCACAAAAAACATAGTACAGACCCCTGTAAACAGTCATAGAACACCCTAGACCACACTGCAATAGTTTGAAAATCATTTCCACCAACTTCAGCTGCTTAGACATTGAATTTTAGTCCATCTGGTTGCAGGAGACCCTTTACAAATTTGAATTTGAAATCAAACTGTCATATCATGGCACCTGCAATAAATCGGCGGTCAAAATTTGAATCTGAGCCAACTTTAAGTCCTGATCGTTCGATCCCTATGTTTTGCAGGCTTTATGATTTACCTTTTATAGGAATCCTAGTTACATTTGGCGACCACGCGAAAAAAGATTTCTTATTCACGGAATGAAATACTTAACCCACCTTTAACTCTGCGACCTAGCGACTAGAGGAAAACATTTAACTTTGGTCTCTTATTTAGCGAACTGGCGACTGAAGGCTTTCGTTAGTTCGCAAAGAACTTTATCTATCTGCCAAATAGTTTAGCGATTACGCAAATACACACTCGCTGAATCACCAGTCAATTTAGAATACTGCCATCTCATTTCACGAATGAGTGAAAAGCATTGAAATTCATCGGGCCGCTAACCATTTTATCAGGACTGCCAAAAGACTGAGGAAATTTACTGGGCCTGCATCAAGAAGATCGACGGTTGTCTCATCTTCACATAGACCTTCAATATTCCTTCAGATCATAAGACAACCATCGGATGAAGAATCTTACCCTACTTTGACAACCTTCTGACACCGAGAGAGATCAACGGTTGTCCTAAGATCGCAAGTGTCAGAAAAAACCCATCAGATTACACACCGACTGTCGATGCTCTGTTACTGTCAAAACCCACTGAACCTCAAAAAACTTGGCCCCATAGATAATTGTCACTGTATTAATACATGGACCAATGAGAATCTACCATTTGTGCATACGTGTCACTTTGGACCCACCTGTTTGAAGCATCGTGTCATAAAGAGAATCAACGGCTATCGCAAAAGTGCATAGCTCTGACACATCTCATGAGAACATATGACCACCATTAGATTGAGATGGTGTTAGAGCTGGGCCCAGGAAAGAAATGAAGGCCAAAAACATAGGAGATATTAAATGCTAAGACTTAGGAAAATTAAAAGCCGCCGGGGAAAATTAAACCTTTAGTTGCAAGATCCCGTAACAAGAAAAAGGTTCACGTGATCATGTGACAAAGGGGACAACAATTAAGCACATGCGTTAACGGGACTTTAAGTGACCCAAAAAGTAATGACAAATTAGAACAGGGTCAGGGCTTTACAAAGGGTTTTTATGCAACGACTAGTTTTTCAAAAATTTGAACCAAGGGTTAATGCCAGAGACCTAAAAACAACTGCAGAGACTAGAAGAAAAGGGCTAAAGCCATGAAATTTTTTGTATGTGCTAATAGTGACTTTGTCTGGGGATGTATGGCTCCTACAGGCATAGCAAGGACTTAGATCTCTGGGAGAAGCAGACCACCTATTGGAAAATGGCACTGAGACCTCAAAAAACATAGGGAACACAACAGGAAAGGAAAAAATACACAAAGTTTACAATATTTATAGAAGGCTCAGGGCCCCAAAACTTTTGATCATTTTTGCCTCTATCAAACAAATAATTTTCATCTCCATTCAGTAGAGGAAAACTGAAATTACATTTTTCATCCAACCTGCCAAAAACATTGTGATCCCTATTCAGCACACTTTATAAAAAATGATCACCATACTCACCATCACTCAGCAAGATAGGGCCATCAAGCTACCATAGATGTTTATCATTTTGTGACATCAAAATGTCACACTCTTCACTTTCATTGTCATGTTGAAGAAGGAGACATTCCTTTTCAATCTCATGGATGAACACATCAGCATACTGGTTATTAGTCTGTAATGAAGAATAAACCCTTTCTATCTCTTTGCTTTGCAAACTAATATAGCACTCCTCAAGACAAAGATCTGATTGCATGAAAATGGAAGAAAATTTCTGATCAAAAGTCACATCAGCACCTTCTGGAAAGGAACAAGCACTATCAGTTAATGACTCATTAGTCATTTGCAAATCTGAGAAAAACCTTTCAGATTTACCATATTCTCCAGCATCAAAATATAAACAAGAACCACTGACATTAGGCTCTTGAAAAACTAAATCCACACTAGTACACATATCATCATACTCATCAAATATGACATTATCAAATTCATTACAATGATATGTACTATCCTCTTGCATATCAAAAATGGGAGAAAGAACCTGAATAGAAGTTTCACACATCATGCCATCATTTATTCTTTCTTCATCAAAAATAATATCCACCAGGCATGGGATTTTGGAAACATACTTGGGAGTGCATCTCTGAAATTCTGCATCTAAGAGCTCTAAAATTTGCTCACTACTTAGTAAGCATTGAACTTCACATTCTATCTCATTGGTCTCACTGCTAATGCTACAAACATCATCCTCATCTAAGATAGGAGCTGAAATTTCTTATGTCGCAATATCTTGTGCAAGGTCATCACTGTAGGAACATTCACTATAGGAACTTACATCTATTGTAGATTCATCTTCTATCTCTTGATAACCACAAGTCCCATTATCAACATTAGCATCAAAAGACTCATCCTCCACAAATGAAGCCATCCATCCTTTAACATTTTCTAGTGCTTCATTCCTAGAAGATGCAGACCAACTGACTGACTCAGGTGTACCAAGCTCTAAAAACATTTCAGCATATTGGGAATCTTGAAGCTCAATTCCCATAAGAAACTCATCACAAGCTACAAGAAACTTCTTATAGTATGAATGGGAGGACTCCCCTTTTCTTTCTCCTATTGTACATCTCAAAAATTTTATGCAAGTCTGCTGGATTTTTTGACTCATCAAATAAATAACTATTTCTCTATCAAATTTTCTAAAATCTAACAAAGAACTTTCAGACCTAGAAACATCATCTTGATTCATCAAGGCTGGAAACTCCGTTTCAATATACTAACAAAACAATGTAACTTGTTCTCATGACAACACTTCTATCCAAATTAATGCAACCATTGACCTTATTAAACCTCAACATATTTTTGATACTCTTTTCAACAACTAAAACATCTATCCAGAAATATGATCAAACTTTCAAAATTAATTTCCCCTTTTCAATGATGACTTGTTCACCTAATTAGGGACTATTCTTGCTTAATGAAATAGGATTACCTGGAGATGTTGGGAATACTACAAAATATTGATCTGAAGTCTCCTCCAGATCACCTTTCAAACTTTGGTAGAGCCGCCACCTCTTTCCAGAGGACAAATCAGAATCAGTTGAGAACCTTTCCCAACTCCAAACCTTCTTCAAAACCCACAATCACAACACAGTTTCATAGGATAACTGCTTGTCAGGACTGCAAATATACCACTCTTTGCTATAAAACACTGACCAAACAGAGACTCAGAGTCACCACTGAACACTTAGTGAGAAAATTTTACAAATGTGTTTTTTATATCTGACTCTATGATCATTTAACCAGACTCGGGGATGATCCAGCCAAGCAAGGAAAGCTTGCTGTCTTTTACTTCTTCCTCAGCAGAGTCGCCAATTTGTTGGAGATTTTCCTTGCAGGACCAAACTTGAATCAATAGAAGGGCTTGATTCTCAGGGTAGGCACTCAAGTTTGACAAGAAAATAGTCTAATTGATGAGGATTGAAAGGAATCCTCCTTCTTCTTTGAGCTCCACATCACTCAGGAAGGTATTGCCTTATTTGCACACTCAAGACACCTCATGATAAACAATAGGCCTACAGATAGATTATTGTGGAATAGTCTTCAAACCGCTTTTGAGTATACTGTACCCCAGTGAAAACAATTCTCATGCAATAGCCCTATTTGTATAGAATGAATCTGAAGACTAGAATGGACCTCCTACTACTACTACCAACATGAAAGGGAAAGGTATTTGATTTGAATGATTTTAATGTTGGGTTGAAGGAACCCCTGAGATACCCTAAGACTCTCATAGACTAGTGCCTTATCCAATGGGCAACATAGTCAAATACATCACTGCAACAAAGAGCTATGAGACAAGAAAACAATACATTCTAATATGTTGATGCCTTACACCAAACATACACCATCAACCAGATCATACTTTAACAATCCACTTGTGTACCCAAATGTGTTATCACCCATTCAAAAGATTTTAACCCTCCGCTTAGAAGAGACCTATGAACAAGAAATACATTAACCAGCATCCACTGGAAGACAAACATGAGATACCCTTGATACCCCACTTCATACACACCTAAAAACCAGTCCTAGACCTAGTTGTTTATGCAAAAACAACTCTATTGCAGACACATAGGAAATGCATATAGAAAGATCACAACACCCTTGATGCTATAATCAATAAATCTAAAACCCAAGATGGAGACAATCTGATAATAGTAGAAACATATTAAATCTCATACATAAGACAAATCAACTACAATATGTATTATATTCTCTAAACCAAAAAAAGGAAGAAAGAACACTCTATATGCAAAGAAGTAGAGAAAATCTACAAGAAAAGGACCCTTCATGGAACCGAAAGGGAACCCTTAGGAACTAGGATTTCAGAACCCTTACAAAGTCAAAACTTCAACCACTTATACCACTAGCTACCTTGGAATCCCAAAATAATTTAGGATGCAACAAGCTTCAGACAGCTAGGGTTAGGGTTTCAACCACCCAACCAACTAGAAATGGTCATAAATTTATTACAGGGGAAGAAACCCAAGCAACTAGGAGAAGATAGATCTCGAAGTGATCCTCAATCATGATAATTTCACTGAGAAGGTACTGAGAACCATTAAAATGCCCAAAATGCCAACCTATTTGGCCACCTGCAACACACCTTGAGCACAAAAAACATAGTACAAACCCCTGCAAATAGTCATAGAAGACCCTGGACCACACTGCAATAGTTTGAAAATCATTTCCACCAGCTTTAGTTGCTTAGACATTGAATTTTAGTCCTTCTAGTTGCAGGAGACCCTTTACAAATTTGAATTTGAAATCAAATGGTCATATCATCGCGCTTGCAACAAATCAAAAGTCAAAATTTGAATCTGAGCCAACTTTAAGTCCTGACCGTTCGATCCCTATGTTTTGTGGGCTCTATGATTTACCTTTTATAGGAATCCTAGTTACATTTGGTGACCACACGACAAAAGCTTTCTTATTCACAGAATGAAATACTTAACCCACCTTTAACTCCGCGACTTGGTGACTAGAGGAAAACATTTAACTTTGGTCTCTGATTTAGTGAACTATTGACTGAAGGCTTTCATTCATTCGCAAAGAACTTTATCTATCTGCTAAATAGTTTAGCGATTACTTGAATACACACTCGCTGAATCGCCAGTCAATTTAGAATACTGCCATCTCATTTCATGAAGGAGCGAAAAGCATTGAAATTCATCAGGCTGCTAACCATTTTATCAAGACCACCAAAAGACTAAGGAAATTTACTGGGCCCGCATCAAGAATATCGACGATTGTCTCATCTTCACATAGACCTTTAAGATTCCTTCAGATCATAAGACTACCATCAGATGAAGAATCTTACCCTACTCTGACAACCTTCTAACATTGAGGGAGATCAAGGGTTGTCCTAAGATCACAAGTGTCAGAAAAAACCCATCAGATTACACGCCGACCATCGATGCTCTGTTACTATCAGAACCCACTGAACCTTGAAAAACCTAGCCCCATTGATAACTGCCACTGTATTAATACATGGACCAATGAGAATCCTCCATTTGTGCATACGTGTCACTTTGGACCCACCTGTTTGAAGCGCCGTGTCATAAAGAGAATCAACGGCCGTCACAAAAGTGCATAGCTCTGACACATCTCATGAGAACATACGACCACCGTTAGATAAAGATGGTGTCAGAGCCGGGCCCAGGAAAGAAATGAAGGCTGAAAACATGGGAAATATTAAATGCTGAGACTTAGGAAAATTAAAGGTCACCGGGGAAAATAAAACCTTTAGTCGCAAGATCGCGTAACAAGAAAAAGGTTCACATGATCATGTAACAAACGGGACAACAATTAAGCACATGCATTAAAGGGACTTTAAGTGACCCAAAAAGTAATGACAAATTAGAACAGGGCCAGGGCTTTACAAAGGGTTTTTATGCAACGGCTAGTTTTTCAAAAATTTGAACCAAGGGTTAATGCCAGAGACCTAAAATCAACTATAGAGACCAGAAGAAAAGAGCTAAAGCCATGAAATTTTTTGCACGTGCTAACACAGTGGTCGATTTATTTGATAATGATGAAGGAGATTGAGGCTCAAATGGATGTTCTTCCAATGAGACAAGCTCATCAAGTACCAAAGAAGAAGCGATGAAGAAGAACAAGCATGGAGGATATTAGGACACGGGCCTGTGTCAAGTATTTTCAAGTTAATGTTTGATAAAAATTCAATAATGTTTGCTTCTTTTTTGCAAATTTTTCAGCCACAATGGACATAAAGGGCTATGAATATTGTCAGAAAGGGGTAAGGCTATAGGGAAAAATATTTTTGTTTCCACCATGGTTTGGCCCAGGAGGAAACACTGGCGGTGTCTTTCTCTTTACTAGTATGGTTACATCTGTATTTTTTGCAGCTATGAATGGCTTTGCTTCCTAACTAGTAGTATCATCCTAGTTGGATTTTTTTTTGTATTCTCAAAAACTTCACAAAGCAAAGGGGGAATGGAAATATGTTGAATGGGATTTTGAATTTTTTTCTATTCATAGATGTCAAGCTAGTATCTCAAGTCTTCCGATATCCAAGTTTAGATAAAGTCAAGGGTTTTATTTTGTGTGAAGCTTTATGATGTAATGATGTATTTTGATTTCAATATTAATAAAATAGTATTATTACAAACCAAAAATATATATAAAATTTATATTCATTATTTAGTTGTTAAAAAACTAAAATAAGATTGAAGATACTATAAAAAATTTCTATTCAAAAGATCAACTTAGAGACCTAATGTTAGCTAAAACTTATAAATAAAGAGGAAAAAATTATATATTGAAATTTGGAAAAAAAAATTATTTTGTATTTCAAAAAGCCCATAGACCCACATAGTCTAAATAGCTATTGTACATTATCTGTAAGATGGATTTGTCAAAACTCATGGAAATCATGGGCCAACATTTTTCACCAACGTACTCTATCATTTGACTAACTAATTCTTTGATGGTCTCAAGTAGGGAAGTATTCTATTAGGCCTACACACAAATTCTTCAAATTTCCTCTTGTAATCTTCTATAAATTGAAGTTGTCTCCATCTAAAATCAAGAAGTAAGTTTAGTATACTTATCCTTCCTTTTCTCTAGAAATCATTGATGTAAGAATCGACACTTTCAACACAAATGCTACATCAAAAATATACACAAGACATGGAAGTTAGTCAAATAGATCAAATGTCGATTCCACATATCGACAAGTACAAGGTTCGACCAACTTGTCAAATACAACAACATCAAAAAAGAGGCTACGACCAATCTTTCGAAGTGCAACAAAATAAGAACTTAAGAGACTAACATAAGTTGGAAAATATCATTACAATAAACAACTGATTCGTTCAAGAAATCATAACATGCTAGACATGAAGAATTTCTTGACAAGAGCTCCAGAGACCTGTTTCACACAAAACATTAGGCAAGAGAAAATTGCAAGGGTTTGTTTCCACCCTTGTAGTGCCCACTCATAGTTTTTTTTTTCAGTTCTATATTGCCAAACTCTTTTAGGCCACTTTTATGTGTGCGTTGATTATTTTAGTTATTATGTGGTCTTGGATGTATGACATTTCATGGTGATTTTGATGATTGAATGATTATGGATATTATATAATTGCAATTAGATGATGTTAGTTATTTTGTGGATGATTATTTACATGTTTTAAATGTTGTTTATGGTTATGATTGTACTTACCCCATACTTGCATGTGTACGATTATCAAATATTCTTTTACTTTACTATTTGACATGTTTGATATGGTTGAGGGACGGAGTCATAGTTACCTTCTTGCGGGGTCCACATGATGTCTTGATCCCTACCATTTCTTTTTATATATACATGTATGTACATGCTCGTCTTTCATGCAGATTCACGACTACCAGACATCGACATCCCTGACCTGTCATGATGAGCATGCCCTATCACAAGTCTGAAAGGTAAGAGAGG
Organism: Chamaecyparis obtusa; assembly: GCA_027943335.1. Classification (NCBI taxonomy): domain Eukaryota; kingdom Viridiplantae; phylum Streptophyta; class Pinopsida; order Cupressales; family Cupressaceae; genus Chamaecyparis; species Chamaecyparis obtusa. Next base: position 142,397 of record BSBK01007037.1, on the reverse strand, counting down.
GGAGGTAATGTCCAAATCCAAATCCCAAACAAAGCATTCTATTGTCCTGAAATAGTGGAAAAGATTCTAATATTTTACCCTTCCTGAATTCATCTAGGTCATGTGAGTTTATAGTATTTCCCTTGAGCATGGTTATGGTTCTTTAAGTTCAGTTGATTTATGGTTGGTTGATATATTTGTTATAATTAGATAATTTATTTAGATTAGTTATGTGATTTAAATAAATTAGATCTTGCTATTTTTAGCTATTTAAATGTGGGAGTATTTAATTAATAGAAATTAATTAGATACATTTATTAAATTTAAAATATTATTTAAAAAGGCTTATTGTGTAAATAGAAGTATTTAATTAATGAAGATTAATTTATACATTCTTTTAAAATTTAATTATTTATAAAATTCAATTTTTTTATTAAAAGGTAATTTATTAATTGGAAATAAAATAACATGTAGAAAATAACATTAGACTAAATGTTATTAATTTAATTTAATTTAAATATAATTTAGTTGCACAAATAAATTTGGAAATCAATAAATAAAAAAATTAGTAAATTATGAGTTAAGAGAGTTGACAGAAAAAAGGAAGAAAAAGTCTTGAGTTCAAAATTGAAAATTGATGGAATTATGGAGTTTATGAAAACAAGGTTGTTGAGTTAAGTTGAGTTGAGCTCCAAATTATGTATGTGGAGTTCAATTCTTATATTGGAAAAGCTTGACCATTATTCTAAACACACAGGTTTAGATAATTGGGTGAAGGATTCGAATCGGAGGAATTTTTTGTGAAAGCTTGGATTGTCTACGTTTCTGGTCTTTGTCACATTTATTCATTTGGTCTTTGAGGTAGGATTTTAGAAACCCTCATAGATGTAATTCTAGTATTTCTGAAATAATATCCTTCTTCGTTCCTGTCAGATCTAGATATTTTGGTTGCTTTGTGATTTCTTTTCATGTTGAAATTTTAGAAAAATGATTGTAATAAAATGGGTGTGTATGAAATTCTTAATTAATTTTTCTTTAAATTCAATTAGGGTTTGAAATTAATGGTTTTGTTAAAATTTAGAATATTGTTGCATGTCAAATTCAAAAAAGAGAATTTTGTCTAGTAAACCCCAGGTTGAAGATCTACATTATTTCTTTTAGGAAAATTTAGATCTGTACAGGGTTTGGAAGAAAACATCAAATAAACCTTAGGTAATGAATTTTTTGAAAATACCCAGATACATATGGACTCGAACAACCAAAGGAGGTCAAATTTGGAGGGAATTACATTTTTGGAGGCTTCTTCATTTAATTATAGAATCTAAAAAGGTACCAAAATACTCTCTTTGTGATTTCCTTGGGAATGTGTAGAAAGACATGATATGACAAGAATGACATGCGCAGTGCAGAGACATAGATTTGCATATAGGTCATCCTTTTAAGAAAATGGACAGTGGCTAAGCTTAATCCATAGATAGGAATTGAGAAAATAAATGAATCATCTCATGAGATATTCCCTTCTTACCTTATTTACTATTGGTAGAAACACCAAATTGGAATGGTGTCTCTAGTGGAAGTGACATTTGTTGAGTGAATCATAAATGTCTTGATACCTTTAATTAAGCAATAGACATTTTGGAGTGCTTTGCAGGTGCAAAGATATGTTGGATATGCGGTTGATGAGAGTGTTGAAGGTAGTGTAAGATATTAGAAATATTATAAAAAAAAACATTAGACACCTACATGATGGTATTCCCTCCTGGAAATTTTCTACACAAACAGTGCCCAAGAACTTGGTCTTGTGTTCCAAGACCATTGTATTTTCAAACATCATTACCAAAGAAGATATTGTTTGAGAGGTAAGAAAACTATTTCATCCATCAAAATCAATCCACAAAAAGACTTATATTGCAAGCATATTTGATAGTGAGGTTGTAAATAAGAAACATGTAAGTGGTCCTCTCAAAATATTCAAGGAGGGCATAGAAAAAATTGATTTGGAAACTTTCACTAGTTATTATATTAGTATTTTAAGGATTATTTTTTTCCCAATTGGAAATACAAGGAAACTATGGTGACATAGTCGATGATTTTATCAATTGTGATGATCATGGTCGACAAAGATTGTGGTTATCACAACCAAAAGCACCATCAACTGTCATATGTCATATGTCACATGTCATTGTTGTTAAATATATATTAGAAGTGTTGATCATTATCGACTGTGATGATCACAACCAATAATTGTTATCAAATTCCATATAGTATCATTGCCAATGAATAGTATAAGATTTGATCATTATATCAAATGTCTTATCATTGTTATTAAGTTATGGTGCAATCATTATCGATCAAATTCAATTATATGTATTAGCTATAACTAATGAATGGTTAAACCATTAACAAGAGACATGTCTCTACATAAAAAAATTTCATGTAGGGACATGTCCCTATGGGACACATGTCCCATTATGTTGTATATATACTCATTGAATGAATAACTTGGAACAAACAAAAATATACAAGTGTTATTACAAGTTACAAATAGAGATTCATATCAAGTCTTCTCAAGAAAAATAAATATATCATCATTGTATTTGGAGTTCATTGTTTTCTCTTAGATCCACATCATCATCACATAGACAATTTCATTAGGATAAAAAGAGTTAGAATATAATTTTAGTCTAAGTATCATCATAGTTTCATTATATAAGAAAAAAGTCATAAAATTTAAAATTCCTTTATTCTAAATCTAATTACAATTTAACATGGTATCAGAGCTAGCATAAAGAAAATATCTGATCAAATAGAATTTAGAGGATAAATCTAACTACCATTAAGATTTCTATAAAACTAATAGTAAAAAAAATGTTGAATGGAGTTAGATTTGAAGATAGACTAGATGGTGCTACAAATTTCATCTCATGGAAATTCAGAATAATGATGGCACTAAGAGAACATGAACTGAACACATTTGTGGAGAGGGTTGTACATATATTGAATGATAATAATGATAAAACTCTATGGATAAAAAACAACCTAGCCATGCAGATTCTAGTAGATGTAGTAAAAGATCATATAGTTCCTATTATATGGGTAAGTGCACAAATATGGGGGACCAAAAAGGGGGTATAAGATGCCACTTTTTTCCTGAAATCAGAAAACTTTGAACTTCAACAAGAAATTGAAGATAGTTAGACTCAAAATTTTAAGATGCGATAAAAACAAGAGTTGTAATACTCTAAATCTAGTTCCTAAACTACTAACTTATTTTGAAAATGGTGTAGATTAAAGCCCTAAAAGAGGGGGACCACAAAAACTCATCCTATTTTTGTCAAAAAACATAACATAGCATCTAGTGTGCTCCCTCTAAGATGTTAAGTTTTTAAAAAAAAAAATTTAATCACTCCAGTGAGAAGTTAGCTAAAACCACGTAGTTTATCCTAGAATTTTTTGATGAATTTATAATTTTTGATGAATATACGAAGTGCACACATCCTGAAAACATGAAATTTTTGTGTGCTCCCCCTAAAATTATTTAAAACGAATAGAAAATCAAATTTTATTTTCTTTTTAAAGTGTGTATAATGGAGTCTAGTTTCTAAAAATGTAACTTGATACAAAATTTGATGAACGAGCCAAAATCTATGCCCAAAATACTACATGTTGGTTTTTTACAAAAAAAGGACATACACACAACCGAAATTAGAGTTGAAAAACTTAAAATAATCAAAATTCAAAATAAATTATATGTTTAGATAGCTAACAGAGAGATCTAGAATATCACATCGTCTGATTTTTATGTTCTTGAGCCATGAGTAAACCTGACGAGGAGCACATGAAAAAAGATGCCACTTTTTTGTGTCTATTGGAAAACACGTCTCAGGCCTATTTCAATCGTCCAAGCCTTTGGGTTGGATCTCCAAGGCAAATCCAACCCTTAGGATTGGTAAATTCCAATGCCTTACAAAGCACATGCACCCTATAGGGCATGATCACACTATTGAAATCTATGACTTTCATAGGGCGTGCACCATATGAAAGTTATAGATTTCAATAGTGTGCTCACCCTATAGGGCGTGCACCCTATTTAAGACATAGATTTAAATAGTGATAAAAAATAGTTAGAGTCAGAGGAAGAGAGAGAGAGAGAGAGAGAGAGAGAGAGAGAGAGAGAGAGAGAGAGAGAGAGAGAGCAGTCTCTCTCTCTCTACACCTTCCTATCCTCTATATATTCCCTTACAATATTTCACCCCCTCTCTCTCTCTCTGTGATGCAAAGTGGGTAGTGTAAGTATGGATTAGGACTAAATTTGTGCTTCAAAACCTTTGGAAGGTTGGTAATGAACCTTGAATACATGATCCTCCTACTAGGGTGTACCTTCAAGCTCTGTTCCAAGTACTCAAAGTGAAAAATTAGGTAATCACAACCCACAAGCTAGATACCCAATCAGTGAGTCCCAACTAAGTCACAAGCCCACCATTCACTGGTTAATAGGGTAGGTACAATGGATAAATTCAAGGGTTCTATCTTGTTGCATATGGATCACCGAGAACCGGAGTAGTTATTGAGTATTGGATAGGCTAGGCATACCTTTAATACAACATACTAAAGCATGAAATCACCCAAGTCAACACTGCGGGTATACTAGTCTGGACAGGATAGTCTAGGCTCTCGAACCCTCCAAAACACACATAATGGTTCTGCATATGAAAATCAAAATAGTCCAACACTGTAATAGATACCTTAATTTGGTAAGGAATAGTCTGGCATAGACTTTAGATCTTGATAGTTGGATAACAAATAAATGCGTTATGGTCTAAGTAGACCCTTATAGCAATTAGACAAATGATTATATGCCCTGGTTTCTAGGACTTCGATCTTCTATCAAAGGGATTCTTTTATTTTGTACAAGGTATATCTATTTGAGTAGATTGGAGATTATATTACCCTTCTCAGGCTTCAAGAAATGCATAGGAATAGTAAGACATAGAACAGTGCGGAAGGCTAGGCAAACTCACTGTTGGCATGTTCAGTCTTGAACAAGATAGTCATGCACTCAAAGTCTTTCCAAACACAAATAATAACTCCAAACACTGATAGTCCACACAATTCATAGCATTAATACCGCATTGAACACCCTATTTGATAAGGATACTCTTTTCATGGCCTTGGAAACTGACAACAATAGTAACATGCCCCAACTGCAGATTCCCCACTATCAAACAAACCCAAAATAATTCCAAGGTAGTTCGGGCACACCACCACAATGCCAAAACCCCAAAAAAATGTTTGAGTAATATGAGGGAGCATGTGAAAACACCGAGTTTAAAGTGTCAAACCCTAATAGTTAGCAACTTTCAAATGGTGTGGACTAATGTCTCAAAGATGAGGTGCACACTTAGAATATGTACACCCAAGGCATTAACAAGAACCCATATGCCCATAAATCATGACTCCAAACCTATAGAATGGAAACATAATAGACAAGAACTCCACCAGAGGGTATCAAACTCCCATGGTGGAGTTTGGAATGATGCTCAATCTTCAATATGAACTCAGTTTAGGGCATCTAATCCAGGAGACCACCTAAATCCTTTAGAATGTCTTTCTCTGACTAGTTCAATGCATACAAGAAAATGAAAATCAGAGTAGGTTCACTAGCTAAATGTAGATGTTACCTTAATTTTTCTCAAACCATACTAGGTGCTTGTGCCAGGTTGCTCTTCTTTTTGGAATGAAGGAAACAGTGAGGAAGGTAGGTTGCAGAGAAACAGTTGATTCCTTTTTATTGATTTTAAAATAGCAGGATTACAATGTCTATTTTCTACTTCCTACCTGTATGGCTAAGTAGACATTCCCAACGGTTACAATAAGTTGGCAACCAACTAGCCATTTGGGAATGGTTTACAATTTTGTTTACAAAACTTGCAACTTAGCAATTGCAAGATTTTGTAATCCTTAGACTAGGTGACCAAACTTGGTCTTAACCAAAATTTGATGATCCAACATGGATCTTATTGAAGAAAACATAGGATCTAAGAAAATAGTCTAAGCTAAGGTTCAGGATAGCCTACTGACCATCAGGTACCCGAGGGCTTATAAATGCAAATCCTGAGGCTAGGTCTTACAAATGGTGTCCATGATAGAACCTTTGACATGACCTACGACTAGTGCCATCAAACACTTAGATTAACTAGGGTGCTCCTTCACCATACTCCCCAGGAGATTTTGAACTCAAGTTCCTACTTGAGAGTAACTGATCAACGTTAGTGCCATACTATTGGATTTGTGCCTCAGTCATCTAGGTAGCATCGATTGGGGGGAGTCCTTTCCATTTCACTAAGTATTGCATGTACTTTTGTTTCCTTGTTTTCTTGAATACCTTGGAGTCAAGGATTTCTTCTAGTTCCACCAACTTACTTTGTGGGAGGTCAGTGACATAGTCTCCATCTTCTTCATTTTGCTAGCCCTGCACACATGAGACATCTGAAACATTAAATATAGGAGAAATCAATAAGGTAGAAGGAAGAGAGATTTCATAGGCATTTTCACCCATCTTATTGAGGATGGTGTAGGGTCCCACTTTTTTCATATGGAACTTTGAGTATTTTCCTTTTGGAAATCTCTCCTTCCTTAGATATGCCCAAACTTTGTCTCCTATCTTGAAGTGAACTTCTCTTCTTTGCTTGTCAACTTGCTCTTTGTATTTCATGGTGGACTGCTGTAATGCTTGCTTGACCTCTACTTGTACCTTAATGATGATTTTTGCTAGCTCTTGTCCTTATGCACTAACTCTAAAGTCATGGGGCAGATCTACCAAATCCAAAGGACCTTTAGGATGAAGTCCATACATTGCTTGGAATGGTGTCTTTCCAGTGGACCTATTCAATGAATCATTGAATACAAAATCTTCTTGGGGAAGTATCATATCCCAATTCTTATGGTACTATTTTCTTAGGCACCTTAAGAGATTTCCAAGTGACCTATTGACCACCTCTGACTATCTAGGTCAAGTTTGTGCCTAGTTTCTTGTGCAAAGTTCTAAAAAAATGACCCTGAAACTTCACATCTCTGTCCGAGACTATAGTCTTTGGAAGGCCATGAATTCTCACTACCTCTTTAAAGAAGAGATGAGAAATGTGAGAGGTGTCATTAGTGCTTTTTCAAGGTATAAAATGTACCATCTTACTAAACCTATCCACAATGACAAAAATGTTGTCATAACCTTGTTTTTTTCTTAGCAAACCCATCATAAAGTCCATTGAGATTAATTCCCATGGCCTAGTGGGAATTGGTAGAGGCTGGTACAGTCCTTGGTTAGTGGATACTCCTTTTTCTTGTTGACAGATGGTACAAGACTATACAAACTTCTTGATTTCATTTCCCATTTTTGGCCAAAAGTAACTTTTCTTTACTAAATCTGTGGTTTTATCTATGCCAAAGTGTGCTCCTAAGCCACCATAGTGTTTCTCCTTGATTATGTTTGTCCTCATGGAACATTTAGGGATGCACAATTAGGCTCCCTTGAACAATAGTCCATTTTGAATTAGGAAATCAGAAAAATTAGTATGGTATTTGCCTACCATTTTGGTGCATACCTCAAAAATTTCTCCAAATTTTGGGTCATTTTCATATAGGTGTTTTAGGGAATCAATCCCCACACTTTGAAGCTTTACTTCTTCAACTAATCCAACTCTTCTACTTAGGGCATCAACCAACTTGTTTGCTACCCCCTTTTTGTGTTTGATATTGAATTTATATGCCTGCAATTGTTCCATCCATTTGATATGTTTGACTCTGAGTTTTTCCTGATTCTTTAGGAAACTTAACGCATGGTTATCTATATAAACAATGAATTCTTTTGGGAGTAGATAATGCCTCCATTTTTTAAGAGCCTATACCATTGCATATAGTTCTAAGTCATATGTAGAGTACCTTTTCTTTGCATCGTTTAGCTTCTCAAAAAGGAAAGCTACATTTGAATGGTTCGAATAATATCCTAGTAACTCAAGGATTGGAGACCCTTTGACAGTGATTCATTTCTTAAAATCATCACATATCTACCTAGAACATCACACTAGACTTTATTAAATGTATCAATCCGGGAACATGAACTTGAGATTATGGCTGCAAAGTTTATGCTTTAGTTCTTCAAAGAGTCATCACTATTAAAGTAAAAGCTATTGCTATAGGATATTTATACTTAGAAACTACAACTACAGATTAACTCATAATTTAAAGGAAAAGCTTAGTAGGAAATAGACAATGCTTCAAAAGTAAACCTATGCTGCAAGAAATAGTTAGTGGTTCTGTTACCAGTGGCTACAAGAGAAAAAGTGCTTATCAACTTAAAAGAAACTTAACTGAATCCTACTTCGACATAAACAGGGGATTCACCTCCCGTGTGGGCCCCCATGGAAGTGTGAATGATTTACAACTTAGAGATTGAAATCTGGAACTATCATTTATTCATTTAACAAAACATAAGTACAATATAGGATATCAAAGTATTCACTTTGTTGCTGAATTACAGTATGAATTCCTCAAAACATCTAACTAGCTCGAAATCATAAGTTCCAGCTTATTTAAAAGAAACTAGGAAAAATAGAACACCTAAAAACTAGGTCCTTCATTGCATAGCATAAAAACTTCAGTTATAAGAGTGACAACATCATTTATGCAAGAGGATAAGCCATATTTATTTCCTCAAGAATATAGGAACACTTGGTAACTAGATTGACTTGGTCTGAACTAGCAACCACAAAGTTATGGAAGTAGTGTAGCCATGATAGAAACTGAAATAGTTACTCACCTTAAAAGACCCACTCATCCTTGAGTTTGTGCTCCTTGCTGACTTATTCCACTCCTACAAAAGGTTAGCATACCAAAATCCACACACAAATCCAAGGCAAGGATTATAATAAGTTTTCCTATTTTAACATATCCTTGTGACATGGCTGCAGGAACACTACCCATTAAAACTAGAGAAGAGAAATACCATATTTTATCACAATATCTATTAGTCTATACATATATATTCATTCTTGTCCTTAGTTTCAAAAGTATCAAATATACATATGGTTAAAGAATAGAAACATAAAACTCTACATAATGTTTATGAAAAACCACAAGACATTTAAGTCTAGATTCAAAAAACTATAAATAAAACATCCCATAAACTTGACTCATCATTCCCCCCAGCTTAGCTATTTGTTGGTCCCACAGCAAATAAATTCTTCAACCTGGCTATCAATCTATAATCAACAACTATCCTCTACCCAATACCTCCTTCTGCAAGACTCCAATAGAATCCCTTTGTTTCTCTGTGTTTCTTTCACCTGTCCTTCTCCTTCTTCATATCAAAACTGTCTAGATTTTCTAAGTTTGCAAGGAGAGGAGACATCAGTAATGGAGGCTGAAAGGTTAGTGGAATCCATAAAATTTCCCTCTTTCTTCCCAAGTAAATATACCAAGGGGTGCGCTAGTTTTCCATAGCAAATTTGAGGGGTGAATGTGGTTCTCTGTTTCTCAGCTCCCTAGATAAACTGTTCTAGCACCACTGAATGGAATTTCTAGCCTCGGGTAATTTAGAATCTACCAACTATTCATATGCATTAAATGCTTCATTTCTCAGTGGATAGATGACTTTGCTACCTAATTTAGAGGGGGTAATTCTTAACCAATTATAATAGTAAGTTCAAGGGTCTTTGGCTTCAGGTCTTAGATACAGGGGAATTTCTGGCTCCAAATCCCTATACACTTTGGCTTGAGTGTCCCAACTAATTTCATTCTATACCCAAGACATAAGGGCTCTGAGCTAAATATCTCCAACATAAAGTATGGGATTCCAAACTTGGTCATTAGGGACTGCTAGGTTGTGGAGATAGAGTTCACATAATAGATTTTGAATGGCTGCAGGAGAGTTATGGAAGGCTTGAGAAAATTGAGTAGGCTCTTGTAATGAGGGAGACTTGTCCTGCATAATGTAGGTCATTTGATAGTTTAACAACTGTTCTTTGAGAAACATGACATAGACAGGTGATGGGGATCTATAACCCATCAGGTCAGGAATTAGAGATGTGATTTTGTTAAGTTTCACACTTAGTTGTTCTACCTTTTCCTCCTAAACAAGTGTTTCCTGATAATGATAGTCTATTACCCTATTTAGTTCTTTTTGTTGCTATTTCCACTTCTCCCTCTCAGAACTTAATTGCTTAGATAATTGAAAGATAACAGATAACAAAGATGTTGAACCGGGTTGAGTTGATATTGAACTAATGTAAGAATGATCTGTTGTTTGAGGAATAGATGAATTACCATTGTTAACACTTTCCCTCTTCAAAGGATCTATCCAAATGATCATAGACCGCTCGGTATTAGAGAATTGTTGAGCCACTGAGGCTAATGTATCTAATCCTTCATTCAAAATTTGCTCTACTACCTTGTTCACAAGGTGTGCATCAATATCTGGGTTTTCTTTATAGGGACCCCTCTCTACTATAGGAGATTCTACTATAGGAGAAAACATTGCATCATCTTCTTCCCTAATGTAACTATCAGAGTCATCACTACTAAATCATCTTCCTAAGGACTCCTAGAAGTTGAACCTCTCCTTTGAAATGCATAAGCTTGCTCTTTTGAGCTGGAGTCATCTCTGATTATAACGACTTCTACATTTACTGGCTTACTAGGAACCTACTCTATTTTGATATCAGGAAACCCCTCAAATGTTTCTTGCTGCATAATCTCAGTCCCCTATTCTTCTTGCTAGAGATTTTAGGTTGTATTTCAGCTTCTTGTTGAATGTTCCTATCCTCTTCTTCCTTCCGTCCAGAATCTTGTTCTACATTTGGCTTATCAACTAGAATCTCTACAGTTGTATTTGACTTCCTCCTATTACTTCTCCTTAATGGAGTTTCCTCCTTCTTTTCTGGAACTTTCCTTTTTGTAGAAGTGCTTGTGGCTGTAGGAGATGCCTTAGCCGACAGACTAGTACCAATGTTATTTTTCTTTTTCTTGTCCTTTGGGGAAACCATTTCCGCTACAGGAGCAACTTTAGCATTTTTTGTAGTCTCCAATTCCTCTTCATGAACTGACCTTGAGGTAGAGGAATGAGGGGAATTAGGGGTCTTAACCCTAGATTTCTTCTTGGACAAAGAACATTGTCCAAGTTCAATAAAATTTTTCCTAACCCCCTTATCAGTTTGAATCCTTTGTCCCACTCTATGCCCATTTGGTTCTGGGGTTGGTTCCTTAAAACCTTGTAGTAGAAATTCATCCCAAGAAATTTCTAACTGCTCCCTTAAGACTTTATCCACTATCAATTTGATTAAACAGTGGTGAGAGACAGAATTACGTTTACCCTCCTGAACTAGAGTGGCTTGTTTCGACAAGATACTAAACATGAAACTAGGAACATTGATTGGCCTATTGTCATGCCTTAAACAACTCAAAAATTTAAAGTGGATGGAATGTAGGAATGAATGCCACCCTTTGCAAGTGAAATATCTAATGACATGAACTGTACATTTCCTAAATGGCTCTAGAAGAGATAGTCTAAATGTACCTTGTTTCCAATCAACTTCAAGTGATGGGTCTGAATGTAGAGTGAACTAAGCTCTGGAAGTAGTTGGATCAATATTTCTACAAATTCCTCACCTTCTTGCGGTAACCCCATAACTTCTACCAAAATTACCTATGAAAATAGCACCCTCGGTCCTTTGACTATAGCCACGTTATCTTTTAATGAGTTCAAAAACTATAGTGCAACTTCGTCATCCCAACTGGTTAACTTCTGAATATAATCCAACCAACCCCTTGCCTGAAAGTATGGCCTGCAGGCTTGGTCTTCTAGCAAAACATTATGCACAGTGGGCTCCCTACGAATGAGATCACCTCCCATCTTTAATTGCCAAAATACCCAATAAAAAGTTTCAGGAGATAAAAATAGACAAGAACAATTTTGAACAAGGAGGCTTGAAAAGGAAGGTTACAGGAGAATTTCAAAATTGGAAATTTCAAGTAATGAAGCTCAGAAAATGAGCTCATAAGTAATATAAATTCATATTATCGCTTAACTTCTCATAATTACTCATAAGTACTCTCTGCAGAACTCGTACTTGACATAACTTGCCACCTTTACTTCATATGTGCAAAATAACAATGCAACATAATGATTTGCAAAAAGTGTCAAATCATGACAAGAAATGCAAGTATGACAGGGTAAAAGAATAAATATAAAGATTTTGTAAACATAATGACAAAAAAAAGATATAGCTTCCCCCCAGCTAAAGTAGGAAAGTGGTCCCACACTTGCATAGGTGACAAGGCATACGAGAAAATAAGTGGAAAACAAATTAAATTTGCATACCTTGGAAAGTGTACTAACTAGAATTGCTACTGAGGTGGCAAGCATTGCTATCCATGAATGAAGAATAAATGAGGTGGATGGGGGAGAGACAAGAAATGAAATGGAATTTTATTATGGAGAAGTGACTTTCGCTAAGAAAGTGTTTATTATGAAAGTGACAAGATCACCTAGAGTGAGGAAGGCAAATGAGCAAAAAGCTCATTAGGAGTTGCTATAGGAAGTGTGTTGCCAATGGTGGAAGAGAATTGTTGGACGAACTCATCCTTATTCTGGGGTTTGTGTTATTACTTCAATCTATGAGCATTGACCAATAATTTGAAATGAACTGGATCAACTATGGAAATTTGAACCGCTCCATTTGGAAAGACTGCAATAATCTCATACGGTTTGAGCCACCTAGTTTAGAATTTCCCTAGGTTATGCTGATACCTAGAGTCATAGAGGAGTGCCCAATCACCAACAGAAAATAATTTTTCCTTAACATACTTGTCATGCCATTGCTTGTATTGGTGTTGTATCAATTCTATGTTGTGCAAGGCAGATTTTTGCCATTCATCAAGGCCATTCAAACTCAGTATCCATTATTGCTATGCTATAGTGAGATCCATCCCAAGATCAAGAGCTTTCCTAAGTGTCTTATATTTGAACTCTATAGGCATGACTGCAGAGAGACCATATACAAGCTCGAATGGTGTGAAACTGGTTGTAGACTTCCATGTAGTTTGATAAGCCCAAAGGGCTTCGAGAAGTTGGATAGGCCAATATTTCTTATGGATAGCTACTACTTTAGTGAGAATAGACTCCAACTCCTGATTGGTAACTTCTATCTACCCATTAGCTTGGGGATGATAGGGTGAAGATTTACCATGCTTGATGTTATATTCTTCCATAAGAGCAGCAATAAAATTAGAAGTAAATTGAGGACCTTGATCAGATTGAATCTCCCTTGGTACCCCAAATCAGGTGAAAATGAATTCATAAAGGAACTTTGCAACATTGTTATCCCTTGGATGCTTCATAGGTTTAGCCTCAGCCCACTTTGTAACATAGTCAGTACATACAAGGATATAGGACTTACCTTGTGAAGATGGATCAATAGGGTCGACAAAGTCAATCCCCCATTTATCAAAGGGTGCAACAAGAACCTGTGGTTGCAAGGGAATTTCATCTATCTTTGTAGGTCATCCCATGTGTTGGCATTTGTCACACTTATTAGTGTATTGAGCAACATCTTTGTGTAAACTGGGCCAATAGTAGCCTATAGTCAAGATCTTCAGTGTTGTTCTTTTGGTAGCAAAATGACCACCACAAGGTTCATCATGACATGCCCCGAGGATATCATATGTTTCATCCTCCCTTATGCATCTTCTGGTTACTTGATCAGGACTAGTATAAAACATGAATCCATAAATCCATGAATAATTAAATCTCTTTTCAGTCAACAATCTTCTTTCTTTAGCTAAGAAATGAGCTGGTGTCTTACCAGTGGTGAGATAATTGGTAATATTAGCATACCAGGGATTGTGTGCAAACAACAAGAAGAGATGTTGATCAGGAAAACTGTCATCAATGGCCACAGGATCATCAGGTACATGCAACCTAGAAAGAAAATTAGCTACCACATTGGTCTTACCAGTGAGCCAGTGTTCCAGAGATTGCAAGCTTGTTCATGATATACTTAATAGAATAATGGTTGGTATGCACATAGATCTCATATCTAGTAATGTAGTGTCTAAATTTATTCAGGGCATAGATGACTACAAGAAGTTCTTTTTCAGTGATAGTGTAATTAAACTCAACTCCCTACAAATTTTTACTAATAAAGTAAATTGCATGCTCAACTGAGTCCACCTTTTGACCAAGCACAATAGAAATAGCATAGTTTGAGGCATCAATATGAATGTGAAAAAGAAAGCCCCAATTAGGTCCTCTCAAAATTGGTGCTATGGTGAGAACTTCCTTAAGCTCCAGGAAAGACTTTGCACACTTAGAGTCCAAGGCAAATTCAACATCCTTCTTGACAAAGTTATACAGTGGTGCTGCAATCTGACTAAAATCCTTTATAAATATTCTATAATACCCGACATGTCCAAGAAAACTTCGCACATCTTTTTGTTTTTCTAGAGTAGACAATGTGCTAATCACTTCAATCTTGGCAGGGTCCACTTGAATACCTTTTGAAGATATGAAATTTTCTAAGACAACCCCTTCTTCCATCATCATGAAGCACTTTTCACTATTGAGAGAAAGGTTGTAATCACAACATCTCTAAAGAAATTTCTCTAAATTTTCCTTTGCCTCATCAAAAGTATGCCCATATGTCGTAAAATCATCCATGTATATCTCCATGCAATCAGCAAAGATATCAGAGAATATACTTATCACAACTCACTGGAAAGTGGCAAGAGCATTGCACAACCCAAAAGGTAACACTAAATAGGAAAATGTTCCCCATGGGCATGTCAAATTTATCTTCTCCTGGTCCTCAGGTGCTATATGTATCTAATTATAACCATTGAATCCATCCAGAAAAGATAAGTATTTCTTACCAACCAAGTTATCAAGGACTTGGTCTATGAACGGAAATGGAAAGTGGTCCTTCTTAGTAGCTGAGTTAAGTTCCCTCTGGTCAACACAAAATCTCCACTTCCCCCCTTTCTTGGGTACTATAACAAGAGGGGAGACCCACTGACTATCAGAAATGAGATAAATGAAGCCAACATTTAACAACTTCTCCAACTCATTCTTAACTATATCCCTTAGAGCTGGATTAACCCTTCTTTGAGGTTAATGGATAGGTCTGAATTCAAGGTTGATATAGATTTTATGAGTGCAAAGTTTAGGGTCTAGACCTTTCATGTCAGTGTAATCCTAAGAAAAAGCTTGTTGATGTTCTTTTAGAAGCTACAGGACAACCTTCTATTGAGGGAGTGTCAAAGCACTATTTATATTTAACTCTCATCCTGGGCTGACTTCTAGCTTAGTGAACTTTTCTATCATGGACAACTAAGTAATTGAAGAAGACTGCATTTCATTAGGCAATAATGTATGTGTTATACACTAAGTTTGCACCCTTTGTTTCAAGCTCTCTTGGTCTTGATAACCTAGTATAACATTGGATTCATCTCCAGGTTGTGGGACCTATGCTAACTAAGATGAAACCTCCAGGTTCTAGGCTGGTTCCTCTTGGATAATCACCTTAATTTTCTTCTTGGCATGAAAGAAAAACTTTTGGAGGGAAAGGGATAGAAGGAATTCTTGTAAGGGAAATGACTTGAAAGAAAACTACCTACTAGGTGATACACCAAAATTAGGGTTTGGATCTCAGTATGTAGGGATGAAATCAATGGAGAAATCAGGTCTAATAAGTCACAACTCACTAGATAGGCTTGCACAACTGTTTCATAGGAGGGTCTAAACAAAAGGCACAACTTATGACCTACAAGCAAACATCCTTTTCTGTAACTAGGTGTAGGAATGAGACAAGACTGCTAGGGGTTGTAGTATACCCACAAAATATCTAAATCAGATCATACACAGTAACACACAAAATCACAGAAAATGAGAGGGACTAGGAACCCCAATTTCCATTAACAACATTCATAAACTTCAATCCAATAAGAGATAATCAAGACAGTGAAGACAGGGATAGAACAAATATCACAAGTACCTCAAGAATGCCTTGATCATCAATGGGAGATTACAAAGAGTAGAAGAACCAGAGGGCAGAACAAATACCACAGATGACTTAGTGAGAAAAGATGACTTCCTCACAAAAGTGGGCTTCTCTCCTTTACAAAATGAACCTCTTGAGCACTAAGGCTCTACAAAAACAATAAATACCTCCTCAATTGCACACAGACAAGAGTCAAAACTAACCTAACTAGGGTTACAAATTTTACAAAAGTATCAAACCCTAAAGGTACACTACTGACCCATCATGAAAATTACTGGGAACCAGTCATCAAATTAGATCTTTCTCTTTGTGTGTTGATCCTAGACTAAGTCCACCTACAGACACAACAACTTTAACCCATATACCCACCTGCAACTCCACTAAGCCATGAAGGCTTCAAAAATATGATCTTATTTCCCTAGAAGAGGTACTGCTTGTAAAGGTGGCACCAACTCTTTTCATTACTTCCCGACATGAGAACATGGCATAGTACCTTGCAACAATGGCCAATGGTCACCTCCATCATCCTCTCAACCACAACCATCTTGAGAAATCAATTCATGAGCTAACCGACATAATGCCTGGCCAAAAGAACACAAAACCCTAGTAGGAAACTAGCGCAAAAATTCAAATTTGAATGTTAACGGCTAGCTTGGTCATTTTAAAATGTGACTGTCGATCAGAAACCCTTGTCGGCAGATGAACAGCCATGATATGCTGAAAAAATGACTTAAAATACCCTTTGACAAGTCAAGACCACCGTGGAAGTCAACAGCTAATGAAATGCAAGCAAATCAGCACGAGGACCCACCTTGACTTTTCTCTTCTTTAACTCACGAAGAACTCTTTTAAACCCTGGGCCCAGACCCATCACTTGGCAATCTTTTATTCACTCCAACTGCTTAGTAGGCATACACCTCAGTAGTTCTCTAACAACGCACCCACAATCACCTAATTCCAATCTAATGGCGGGTGTATGATCTTATAGCCCCAGAATATTCCTTATGCTTATACACCGGCCGCTAGATCCTTTTCTTTCTGAGACCCCACTGACACACCAATCCACCTATGAATCTTTATCAGCATGCATCAACCAATCATGTTCAAACACCTGAGCACACCTGGCAATATGTTCCCACAGATTTTCCTTTCACTTTGACCAATAAGAAGTCGGAAAATCACCCTGACCTAGCACTGGACCCACTGACAAATCTTGAAGACTTGGCAAAATCGATGGCTGGCACATAATCTCATGTGTTAGAAAAACCCTTCGTGAAGATATGCCAACTGTTGATCTTCATCCTTATGACATCCCTACAGACATTCTAACATGGTCCCACTACAACGTCCAAGTCATTGCTATGTGGAATAATCAGATTCAAGCAAGTCAGCACATGAGGACCCACTTGACAGAGGTCAGAGATAAAGTAAGATCAACAGTCAGTGCATAAACTGATGTGTCAGAGAAACCTTATGATATTATATGCTAGCCATCAGATTCTTTGAGATGTCAGAACCTATGACTGCTTGAAAAAACTTGGTCCTACTAACAAAAAGATGACTCAACACACACTGACCAATCAGAAGCTACTGAATTGGATGAGGTGGTGTCGGTCCCACTAACACATTGAAGCACTGTAGACATGGAAGATCTAGTGGTCATCTTAAGATCTCAAGCTCTGACAATGGCCTTGCGAACATACATTGGTTGTCGATCCTCCGACAATTATCAGGACTTCTGAATGCTAAAAGAACCTAGTCCCACTGACATGCTACCAAATCACTACCATGTGGACCAATAAAAAGCCATTGTTTGTATACACATTGCAGTGGACCCACTTGTTTGGAGGGTTATGTCACCAAGGAGAATCAATGGTTGTCTGAAGATCTCAAACTCTGACAATGGCCTATGCAAAGATGAGACAACCGTTAGATCTTCAGAATCGGGACCCCACTCTGACACAAATCCCAAATACCAAATCTAAGGCCAATCTTAAAGCCTGATACATTTGAAGATTCCTTGTGAAAAATAGACCACCGTCAGATTAAAATCTCGATCCTGCCTACAGAGTTAACCACACTTGGATTACGTGAACCAACGAACAAGTAAATTCTTATTCGCGAGAAGAAAGTCCTAACCATGCTCAGAACAGGAGAATACGCAGACAAGGGGTTTTCTGAATCATGAATCAACCTAGGGTTGGATCAAACGAACACGTGAATAAAGACCATTCACTAGTTCGCCAAATGACCTTAGCTGAGACCGCCAGAAATTTAGAGGATTACGCGAACAAGGCATTTTTGTAATCATCTGAACTTTAGAAACACCACCAAACAATTTTAGTGAACTGAAAAATAAGGAAATTCTTATACACACATGCTAAAATAAATCACTTAAGCCATTGATAAAGTAACTGCAAATTAGAACAAGGGCTTAGGGTTTTGAGGGTTAAAACACCACAATGGCTACTTTTTTAAATATTGGGACTTGCAGACCAAAGAACAAAACAAATTGTAGAGGCCAGAGGAAGGATGGTAGAACCATGAAATTTTTTGAGATGCTTGGCAGGAGTAAAACAGAGACTTTAGAATAGATTTTAGCCAAATTTGCATGGATATGAAAATTAGGGTAACATTTTGGCAATTTTTGCTGGATGTCAGCCTGCTAGACATGGAAACTAGTGACCTTGAACATCCATTGGGCATGGGGTCTAAAATCAAAACTTCTCAGAGGAACAAGTCTCTAACTGTGCTCAGGGAACTTCTTGGAAAGCTAAAAATTTTACCTAGAAAGCAGGGAAAATAGGGAAACATACAAAGATTACAAGGAGGGATTAACCTCAAAGCAAGGTTTCAGATGGAAACCATTGACTGATATCGGCAGGGGATCACTTTCAATAGTTGATAGTTGAAAATCATTGGATCCTCTGCACTTTGTTATAACAAATGGCCCACCCTAGAATGAATCAAATTTAGTGTGTCTGCCAGGTCTGGCTCTGAATTCATCCCATTTAAGGACTACATCTCCAACCTTGAAATTCTTGATACTGGCTCTTTCATCAAAACTCCTTTTGGTTTGGTCCTAGTGGAATTCCATATCTTGCATTGACCTTCCTCTGAGTTCTTCTAATTCCATCAATTGAGCATATCCGATCTATAAGGGATCCTCTTCATCAAATAGGGCATATTGAGTAGCTAAGTCCAGAGTTGGTAATTTTGTTGAAATTGACAACTTATCCTCCTTGCCATACATTAACATGTAAGGAGAATTACCAATGATTTTCTTTGGGGTAATCATATCTAACCACAGGGCAGGTCTCAATTTAGTATGCCAGTCCCTTTGATTGTCTTGAAGGGTCTTCTTGATTATCCTAATCAAGTTCTTATTGGTGGATTCTGCCAAGCCATTGCCTTGGGGGTAGTAATTTGAGCTAGTATTCAGATAGATGTCATTCTTGACTGCCCACTCTAAGACTTTGAGGCATGTGAATGCCAATGCATTATCTGAAATGATGGAATCGGGAGTGCCAAACCTATGGATTATATCATCATAAAAGCTTAGGAAAACACTCTCATTGGCTTCTTTCGACGCAATTGCTTCTGTCCATCTAGTGAAATAATCTATAGTAGTGATGATCCATTTATGACCTGCACTAGATGGAGGATTGATCATCCCAATGAAATCAATACCCCACTTCATGAAGGGTTGCTCTGTTCTGACTGGTTGTAGGGGTAAGGCTGCAAGCCTTTCTTTTCTTGCAAACATAGCACACTTGATACATCTTCTGACATACTCATGACTATCGTTAAAGATAGATGGCCAATAGTATCTAGCCCTCATGATTTAATAAGCAGTAGTCCTAGGAGAAAAGTGACCTCCAGAAGGTCCATCATGAAACTCAAATAAGACATCTGCTACCTTTTCTGAATCTATGCATCTTAAAAGGACACCACTGTGATCCTTTCTAAAAAGAACCTCATTTATCAGCACAAATAGAATAGATTGTAACCTATAATACATTCTTTTTGCTGAATCTAGGCCTGCAGGACATTGTCCTGTCTTCAAATACTTGATCATATTAGGCAACCAACTTGTTGCCTTGCCTTGTTCTTTTGTAGAGTGAACCACCAGAGATGCATCCATTTTCTCTAATTTCTTTGAACTTTCATCCTTTGCCAAATGCTCACAAAGACCTCTTCCTCTAACTAGCTTGGTAGTCTGAATATCTATGTCATATTCCATCACCTTGGTGATCCAACCAGCTCTTTTCTCATTTAGGTCCTTGGAAAGAAAAAACTCTTTGACACTTGTGTTGGTGTTTGAAAATGCTTACCCCACTTAGGGCTGCCAATATGCCTTGAGATTGATGTTAGGAGTGGTTAGCTCCAAGTGTGAAAGCTCTACAAGACAACTGGACCAACTATAGGGTCAAGACTACCCTCTTCACTTCTGGCTCTACAAAACCATGGCAGGTGCACCTAATCTAGTAACTTATGGCATTTTAGGACTTTGGACTAGATTAAACAAAGCAGATGATAGCAAGAGACTACTAAATGTTAACCAGACATTCATTGAATCTCAATTTCTATTGGGTATAAAATGGCCTTGTGAAGGGTAAAGACTTGAAATGGTATTGATATTCAAAGATGCAGAAAATAGCCCAAACCCATCAAACACTGAACTCAACTGAATATACTAGTCCTTGATCAGTGCCATTATCCATTGGGCAGCACTCAAAAACAAATATAGAACATGAACCAACTACTGTCAAAGACTCAAAGCCATAAATACAACTATTCTAGCCCATCCACTACTTATAAGATCCTTCTGTAGATGAATCTAATGAATCTATGCCCTATCCAAAGTATCTTTTACTTGATCCTAGATCAAGAACTAAAGACTAGAACATATATAGAGGCAACCTAATGTAATGGACCAGAAAATCCAAAACTCATAAGACTAACACCAAGGAGAGACTTGAAAGCATGAGAATAGTTATATTAAGTATGATGAGGCATGTACATGTCTATACTAGAAATGAGACTACCACTTCAATAACCTGCAAAAAGAAGTTCTATTCAGCTTCCTACAATGCGATAGAGTTTACTACTTCCCATAGGAACCAAATAGAACAAAACCCTTACAAAGTCAAAACTTCAACCATTTATACCACTAGTTGCCTTGGAATCCCAAAGATAGGATGCAACAAGCTTCAGACAGCTAAGGTATAGGTTACAATAGCTAAATCTAAAAACTCACTGGAGGGAAAACCAGCACCAATCTGTCAAAAACAAGAATGATCCACAAGAAAGATAAAATCTTCAAATCTGTACCTAGGATCACAAATTCATCATGAATAATAGTCTGACCAGACCATCAAAGCACCTTGAGCCAACAAAAACTATCCTCCCCCACACGGTAAAACATCTACAACCAATCACCCTACTCACTGGACCACACTGCAACAACCAATGCCACCAAACCAGATCAAATCCGTCACTAAAACCATAAATTTTGGTACTTCCTATCATGAAAACCATCTGCAAGTTTGAATTTGAATTCCAATAGTCAAGTCTTTGGTGCCTAGCTCATTTTAAAACATGGTCGTTGATGATCCATCCTTCCCAGCAAATCGGGCAGTCATACTTAATTCACAACAGTTGCGGGCCCCTTTGAAAAGTCAACAGCGCTGTCAACAGTCAGCAACCAATTGGAAAAGAGCACATTGGCAGCATTGGCACTGTGGACCCACTCGTAACTCTAAAAATGCAATGCCAAATAGTTGTCGCATGATCACATAGGCCAAAACTGGGCTATGCGAATATGTGACAAGCCACGAGATTGCCACCTTGTCACCCGCTGGCCAATCAGGAACAACCTCATCATGGAGACCGATCAACTAGATCCCTTTAAACACTGCAACCCTCAGCTCTACTGACAAAAAACTAGGTCACTATGCAAATACATGGATGAATAAAATAGCACCAACTGTGCATATGTGTCAATGGACCCACCTTCCTTGCTTATTAGAATCAATGGCTATCACTATACTACTGCATTAAAGGTTGAGCATGTTTCATTAACGGTATAATGACAGCCACAAGATTAAACTAAACTTTAATCTGCCTGAATGCCAAGAAGACCGGTCCCACTGACAACATCTAGCTCGTCACCCTACCGACCAATCAGAACTGAGCACATCACCGAGCAAGCGGCCCCAGTTTATCTAGCGAATTGGTGACCAAAGAACTTTCACCAGTTCATGAAATACTTTCCACCATCACTAAAAAACTTAGCAATCACATGACCACTATTCGCTGAATTGCCAAATAAACTAGGGCATTGCCAAAACATTACGCGAACCAACGAACAAGAAGAAAATTTTTCGGGCTACCAAACACTTATCGGAACCACCAAACTACTCAGACCCCATAAATGGGGCTGCTTAAGATGAAATCTATGGCTGTCACAAAATCTCAAGGGATAAACATTGCGCAACTTTTCCATGCAAACTTACGCTGACCACTGATCCTGTTCAAACTTTAACCATGTTGGAAGCATGAAGAACTAGGTCCCACTGATGAACTGCCACCTCACCACCATAGACACATGTCAACTAGTCGCATGATTGCATAGCCAAAAATTGGGCTATGCGATCATGCAACAGCCAACCAAAGGCCGCCACATGATTGCCAACAGGACCACACCCTTTCCACTAACCGGCCCCTCGGGCAAGAAGTAACCGGTCGCATGGTCGCATATCAGAAAAATTTGACATGCGATCATGTGACAACCAATCATTTTGAAACCTTTGAAGACCTGGGTCCACCATCCATCGCACTTGCGCAGTTAGGGAACGCCAGCAAATAAGAAACTGTGAGGTTGAAAACACATAGGGTGTTCGACAGAAAAGATAAAAAACACACAAGGTTTCTAACACCAAAAGATAAGTACACAAAAGCTGGAAGGAACAAGGTTGAAAATAATGAGGGTTTTCACACAGACCAAAAACATCATGGATTTTCAAAAACACTGTGGGTTTTCGACACTGTGGCAGATTCTAAAATTTGTTTCCTGCAAACGTTAAAACTTGAATATCTCCTTGGGTTTTGCAATTCAGCACGTGCAATTGGACTAGAGCTTGGTGAAAACATGAAGCACATAGGGCTAAGAGCTCAAACTATGAAACACTATGGATTTTCATCACACATTAAAACAAGCTTGCAGCAGGGCGGGACCTCTTCAAGAATTGCAGAGAAAAGGCCATTTTCATAGGATTTTGCATTGACAAGAAAATGGACTAATACTGGCTCTAGTTGGGGACATGTATCTCTTGTAGGTACAATGAGGACCTTAGATCTTTGGGAAGAAGTAGACCACCCACTAAAAAAACACAGAGACCTCAAAAAACATGGGGAATAGACAAGAAAGGGAAACTATTCACAAAAATGTACATTTTTTACAAAGAACCTGCAACAACAAACAAGAGTCAGTTCTTGCCTCTGTCAAAAAATTGATTCTCATTTCTTTCTTCATGAGGCACACTAGGCATTCCACTTTCATTTGTTTCAATAGGTGTGTAAACACTTCCAACCAGCATAACAGGAAGAACAAAGTAGCTTTCTTCACAGTGCATGTAAATTATTTTGGTACTCTCTCCATCTTGCTCACTATGAAGAAACAATTCAGCATACCCATGAACAGTACCATCAGATAAGAAGCTTCTCTTCTCCATTAACTCATGTATGCTATCAATTGGAAATACAAAAGTCTCATAATCTGCCTGTAGAAAGGCCGCATTCATACCTTGACTTTGCATTTCCACAGGTGTAACTGGCTGGACCTCAAATGAATAATCAGACTGATACCCACAGATGGTAAATGGGCATCCTGATTCAACTGAATCTAAGACCTCCACTTGTTCTTCAAACAAAGGATTAATAACTCCATGCAATGCACCATGTTGAACATCATGACAAAAAATGGGCTGATAATCATCATAGTCTTCATCATATAAAGTGTTAGTGAACACTTTAAACTCACTACCCATTTTAGGATTATTTAATAACCCATCACTTAAATATTCATGTTCAAACTCACTGACATCACAATCCATTATCACTTCCTTATCTTCATACTCCTCACTGAAGGAGTGTTCACTTCCACCATTACTTTCTTCTCCCCATGATGCATCTGATTCATATGAGGATACATCAACATCACTACCTTCATCATCCTCACCTGAATAACCATTGAAATCACATTCAGACATCTCTGAATGAATGGAGGATCCTACACACCTTGGTTCTGGTTCCTGCTCATTGCCACAATCTGAATACTCCTCTGACAAAACTTCATCAGAAGAAGTATCCTCAGCATTAGATATGGGTTGCTCTGAAATACAACTTGTATTCCCTTTTTGTTGACGATCCTTTTGCAACTCATTCCATTCATCATCATCAACAAACTCCTCTAAGAACAACCACTTGAATTCAGTCAAAGAAGAGATGCATTTTGGAGGTAGATTTAGATACCAATTAG
Source organism: Chamaecyparis obtusa (assembly GCA_027943335.1). Classification (NCBI taxonomy): domain Eukaryota; kingdom Viridiplantae; phylum Streptophyta; class Pinopsida; order Cupressales; family Cupressaceae; genus Chamaecyparis; species Chamaecyparis obtusa. Next base: position 117,827 of record BSBK01007037.1, on the reverse strand, counting down.
ATGCAACCCCTTTGAGGGATCTCCCAAAAAACATCATGCTAACATCCTCATCAAGAATCTGATATTCTATAATAAATCTATAGAATGCTAGGACATGCTTCACTGCTGAATCAGATCAGCAATCAAAAATAGGAATCAGACCCAAAAGCTCACCAGGGAAAGAATGAGGGGACTTTGGAAGAACCTAGCTCAAAGGTCTATCCAACTTGAGGAAACCAAGCAGCCTAGACTGACTTTTCTCTTGATTATTCATTTGACTTAATGCAATACTTCCATAGGATTTTGCAAAGATGCAACTGAAAACTTGAAGTATGTAAACTCTATTCACACCTTATCCTTTCTTAGTGCTTGATCACTTAATAAGGTACATTTGAAACTTGAGAAGTACCTGGGAGTCTTGCAGCAGAAGACCTTTGGCTGGAAGCAGGGCAGATCTAGAGCTCACCTTGAAGCTCCATCAGATAACTTTGTCATGTAGAGTCACCACCTCCTTGAAGAGGAAAATAATTCTTTGTTTCTTCTTCCAACCATTACAACACTCCACAAGTAACCACACTATTTATTAGAAGGAACACTGATCAAATAGAGAAAATCAGAGCCGTCACTCACAACTAGGTGAGAAAATTAGCAAATTTTTGTTTGTTCATCTGACTCTTTCCAATGGCTCCCCAGCGGAGTCACCATCTTTTTGGTGTTTGAAAACACTTATGCCACTTAGGGCTACCAATATGCCTTAAGACTGATGTTAGGAGTGGTTAGCTACAAGTGTGAAAACTCTGCAAGACAACTGGACCAACTATAGGGACAAGACTGCCCTCTTCACTTCTGGCTCTGCAAAACCATGGCGGGTGCACCTAATCCAGTAACTTATGGCATTTTAAGACTTTGGACTGGATTAAACAAAGTAGATGATAGCAAGAGACTACTAAATGTTAACCAGACATTCATTGAATCTCAATTGCTATTGGGTATAAAATGGCCTTGTGAAGGGTAAAGACTTGAAATGGTATTGATATTCAAAGATGTAGAAAATAGCCCAAACCCATCAAACACTGAACTCAACTAAATATACTAGTCATTGATAAGTGCCATTATCCATTGGGCAGCACTCAAAAACAAATATAGAACATGAACCAACTACTGTCAAAGACTCAAAGCCATAAATACAACTATTCCAGCCCATCCACTACTTATAAGATCCTTCTGTAGATGAATCTAATGAATCTATGCCCTATCCAAAGTATCTTTTACTTGATCCTAGATCAAGAACTAAAGACTAGAACATATATAGAGGCAACCCAATGTAATGGATGAGAAAATCCAAAACTCATAAGACTGACACCAAGGATAGACTTGAAAGCATAAGAATAGTTATATTAAGTATGATGAGGCATGTAGATGTCTATACTAGAAATGAGACTACCACTTCAATAACCTGCAAAAGATGCAAAGAAGTTCTATTCAACTTCCTACAATGCGACAGAGTTTACTACTTCCCACAAGAACCAAATACAATGTAACCCTTACAAAGTCAAAACTTCAACCATTTATACCACTAGCTACCTTGGAATCCCAAAGATAGGATGCAACAAGCTTCAGACAGCTAGGGTATAGGTTACAACGGCTAAATCTAAAAACTCACTAGAGGGAAAACCAGCACCAATCTGTCAAAAACAAGAATGATCCACAAGAAAGATAAAATCTTCAAATCTGTACCTAGGATCACAAATTCATCATGAATAATAGTCTGACCAGACCATCAAAACACCTCGAGCCAACAAAAATTGTCCTCCCCCACATGGAAAAACATCTACAAGAAATCACCCAACTCACTGGACCACACTGCAACAACCAATGCCACCAAACCAGGTCAAATCCGTTACTAAAACCATAAATTATGGTACTTCCTATCGTGAAAACCATCTGCAAGTTTGAATTTGAATTCCAATAGTCAGGACTTTGGTGCCTAACTCATTTTAAAACATGGCCATTGATGATCCATCCTTCCCAAAAAATCAAGCAGTCATACTTAATTCACAACAGTTGTGAGCCCCTTTGGAAAGTCAACAGCCCCGTCAGCAGTCAGTAACCAATTGAAAAAGAGCACATCGGCAACACTGGCACCGTAGACCCACCCATTACTCTGCAACTGTGATGCCAAACAGTTGTTACATGATCGCATAGCCCAAAACTAGGCTATGCGAACATGCGACAAGCCATGAGAGTGCCACCCTATCACCCGCTGGCCAATCAGGAACAACCTCGTCATGGAGACTGATCAACTGGATCCCTTTAAACACTGCAACCCTCGGTCCTACTGAAAAAAATCCAAGTCACTGTGCAAATACATGGATGAATAAAATAGCACCAACTATGCATACATGTCAATGGACCCACCTACCTCCCTTATGAGAATCAACGACTATTGCTATTCCGCTGCATTAAAGGTTGAGCATGTTTCATTAACGATATAATGATAGCCACAAGATTAAACTAAAATTTAATCTACCTAAATGCCAAGAAGACCGATCCCACTGACAACATCCAGCTTGTCACCCCGCTGACCAATCAGAACTAAGCACATCACCAAGCAAGTGGCCCCAGTTTATCTAGTGAACTGGCAACCAAAGAACTTTCACCAGTTCGCAAAATACTTTCCACCATCACTAAAAAACTTAGCGATCACATGACCACTGTTCGCTGAATCACCAAATAAACTAGGGCATCACCAAAATATTACGTGAACCAGTGAACAAGAAGAAAATTTGTCAGGCTGCCAAACACTTATCAGGACCACCAAACTGCTCAAACCCCACAAATGGGCCTGCTTAAGATGAAATCTATTGCTATTGTAAAATCACAAGGGATAAACATTGAGCAACTTTTCCATGTGAACTTACGCTGACCACTGATCCTGTTCAAACTTTAACCATGCTGAAGCATGAAGAACCAGGTCCCACCGATGAACTGCCACCTCACCACCGTAGACACATGTCAACTAGTCGCATGATTGCATAGCCAAAAATTAGGCTATGCAATCATGCAACAGCCAACCAAAGGCTGCCACATGACTGCGAGCAGGACCACACCCTTTCCATCAACCAGCCCCATGGGCAAGAAGTAACCAGTCACATGGTCGCATATCAAAAAAATTTGACATGCAATCATGTGACAACCAATCATTTTGAAACCTTTGAAGACCCGGGTCCACCATCCATCACACTTGCGCAGTTAGGGAACGCCAGCAAACAGGAAATTGTGAGGTTGAAAACACATAGGGTTTTTGATGGAAAAGATCAAAAAGACACAAGGTTTCTGTCATCAAAAGATAAGCACACAAAAGCTAGAAGGCACAAGGTTGAAAACAATGAGGGTTTTCACACAGACTAAAAACATCATGGATTTTCAAAAACACTGTGGGTTTTCGACACTGTGGCAAATTCTAAAATTTATTTCCTGTAGACGTTAAAATTTGAATATCTCCCTGGGTTTTGCAATTCAGCACGTGCAATTTGGACTAGAGCTTGGTGACAACATGAAGCACATAGGGCTAAGAGCTCAAACCATGAAACACTATGGATTTTCATCACACATTAAAACAAGCTTGCAGCAAGGCGGGACATCTTCAAGAATTGCAGAGAAAAGGCCATTTTCATAGGATTTTGCATTGACAAGAAAATGGACTAACAACTTGGATGAGTAACTTTTAAATGTACTCTGCTATGGGTCAATAAATATCTAAACTTTTTGAGGCTCTTTACCACATCAAGCACATGTTTCTCTACAAAAGAGTACCTCTGTTCATATTCTTCCAAATCTTTGCTAAAGAAAGCAATAGGCTGCTCCAATCCATCTAAATTTTCTTGAGTCAACATTGCAGATATAGCATCATGACCTCCATAAGCATAAAGGATGAAATCCTTACTGAAATTTGGGTTTAAGAGGGCAGGAGCTTCTGTTAGGGCCTCTTTAATGACTTGAAAATTGGTCTTCCCTTCTTTGGTCCAACTAAAAGCTGAACTCTTTTTTAACATGGCTGTCAAAGACTTTAGTAGATCTACAATGTTAGGCAAGAACCTCCTAACAAAGTTAATCTTTCCTATGAAAGATTGGAGACTTTTCTTGTTATGTGGTAGGGGTAGCTCTAGGATAGTTGCAATTCTCTTAGGATCCACTATAATTCCTTCTTTGGATACTACATATCCTAACAATTTTCCTTCATGAACTGCAAACACACATTTCTTAGGATTAAGAGATATCCCAAATTCTCTACACCTTTCAAAAATCTTCCTAAAATGTTTGATGTGGTCTACTTCATGCTTTGAATAGACAGTTATGTCATCTAAGTAGACTAACACAAACTTTTACATTAATCTCCTAAAGGCCATATCCATTTCCTTTTGAAATGTAGCACCTGCATTTGACAAACCAAAGGGCATCTTTTGATAAGCCATGGTTCCCCACTTGATTGTAAATGCAATCTTGTATTGATCCTCTTCATTTACTAAGATCTAATTGTATCCTAAATAGCCATCCAATAGGAAAATCTCTCAGATCCAGAGAAACATTGTAAAATTTGTTCCATAGAGGGTAGTGGATGGCGGTCTTTCAATGAAGCTCTGTTCAAATCCCTGAAGTTGACACATAACCTCAGCTCCCCATTCTTCTTCCTGACTAGAACAAGGTTGGAAACCCAACTAGTATGCTTGATGGGGTAGATGATACCACTCTCTATCAATTTGAGCACTTCTTTATGCATAAGTGGCTCAAGCTTAGGATTAACAGGCCTTTGCTTTTGCCTCACTAGTTTGGCATTTGGTTCTAACTCAATAGTGTGTTGAGCAAGGGTAGGATCAAAACCCTTGAGGTCTTCATATTGCCATGCAAAAACATCACTGAATTCTTTGAATAAATGAGTATAAGCTTGTTTCTCCAATTTAGTGTTCACTTTTCCAAATTGTAGGCTCTTACCTGGTTCCAACTCTAATTCAACACAATGTTCTTGTTGAACTACCATGCCAACTTTATTTTTCTTGACTTGATCATCCTTGTTGAAGACAGTCTCTAAGGTAACTAGACCTCTAGGCATTTTATTTGACTTTAGCTGTATCACTTGATCACCATAGTTTTGAGATAGCCTATCTTGATTGTGTTCTAAAAAAACATCTTCTTCAAACAAGAATTGCAGAATTTGTTCATCATTGTCAATCACTTGCCAATTGACATCATTATCAGGAATAGAGGGTCTGACAATCACTTTGATATGCTATTGATCTATTTCTCTTGAAATGCTATTTGGAATATCATATTGGGATCCAACAGAAGCTAACCTATCTGCATTTTGATTTAACTTTCTAGGGATAGCAACAATATTAAAAGCATGGAAATCTTCAATTGAATCCCAAAATCTATGTTTGTATGCTTTCATGGTGTCATTTTTGGTTGCACTTATCTCCCTTACCTGGCTAACAAATAAGTCACTGTAACCATAAACTTTTAAGGCCTTAAGCCCTCTTTTTCTAGCCCATTCTAGTCCATTGACTAGGCTTTCATACCCTACAATATTGCTAGTGCAGGAGAAACTGAATCTAAAGGCAGTATAATACTTTTCTCCTTTTGGGGACACTAGCATAGCACCACCACCAGCACCATGTCTGCTTCTAGCTCCATCAAAGTATAGTTCCCAGACTTGACTATTCTGATCTTCTGAGTCAACATCCTTGAAACGGTTGGGCTCTATAGCATTACTTTCCTGTACCAAATAGTTTCCCAAACCAAAATCCCAAACAAGACTTTCTTGGGCCTTTGAAGTTCTTTGATCTAGAAAAATATGAAGGATATTTTCTATCTTGGTGCTTGTTTCACTAATGGTTTGGAAATCACTGCTATCAAATATGGGGCAGTTTATATTGATGGCATTGGACACATATGGCTCTATATGGTGTGCTGCTAATGGTTCTGATTTAATGGTGACCTTGGTCCCATACCTTGTATGAAATAACATGTGAGACCAATCAGAAGATAAGTAGCCTCCTATCTTAGCTATAAACTCCCTTGACAAACATATAGCAAATAATGTAGGGAGATCTATGATATATATATCAAGGAGGATGGAGAAATTAGGACTAGCATGCAGGATTAGAGTGGTATCCTTGGCCACACCTATAGTATTGACTGAGGATCCATCAAGTTGGGTAACCTTCTTTTGGAAGGGCTCATATTTTAGTCCTAACTGGTCAACTACTTTTTTGGGCATTACAGTGCTAGTAGCTCCACTATCTACCATACAATTATGCACCAAAGATTTTCCAATGATTAAAGATACATAAAAGGGAGGTGGCTTTGAATTCCTACCTTGTGTGGCATTTCCTTTGGAGTTGCTACTAGGAGCCTCCTTTTCTTGATCATTGTTAACCATCACTGGCTTTGTAGCTTCGTTCGTAGGTTGAGGAGTTGTTACTTCTGACATGGCCTTCTTCAAAATTTTAGGTTGTCTTGGAAGAGCCAAAGAATCCCACATGGACATGGTGACATTCACCTTCTTCATGTTGTCTACAGTATTGAATGGTGTCACAGTGTGTACTCTTTGTTGTATCTTTGGCATGATGGGCTCTGCCTCTTTGGAATGCTGGCCTTCTTTGCTTGTAATGATCGGAGCCTCCTTAGGTGTGATGGGAGTAGCTTGCTATAGTGGCTCTGTAGATGTAGTAGCTTTGGAGTTGGAATCCGCTCTCTCCATGTCTTGAGCTCTTCTTTTTTCTCTTGTAAAGGCAACAAAAGCAACCTCATCATTGACTCCATTGAAGTCTAGTTACTCCCAATTAAAGAGAGTAGTCTCATGCTCTTTTGATTCTTGTTGAGGAACTGACCCACTAGATGAAGCCTCTGATTGAGCTTGTGAGGCATTTTGAACCATTAGAGCTTGGTTCATCTATCCATTTGAACATGTAGCCTGATTGTGAGGCTGACTACAAGGGAAACACCATTCATTTTCTATGGCCATATTGTTTTGACAAGGCACCATGTCCATCACTAGATTTGCAGAACTGAGAGGTGTAGGGTTATATGGTTGGAATGACCTTTGATTGAAATTTTTCCTTTGTCCTTGATAGCCTCCTTGGTACGATGGCCTATTTTGTTGATAAGGCTGTCCTTGATTTTGATATTGCTGATTAGGACCTTGGCCTTGTGACTAAAATGGTGGTTTGATTCCTTGACCTTGCTTCTTCAAATTTGTGACCTCTTTAGTCAAGGTCTGCAACAAGTTAGTCATTTCTTGCTGACTGCTTTGTTGACTACTCTTTATTTCTTGGAACTCTTGAGAGAAACTAGCTCTCAGCTCTTGACCACTAGTACTAGCTTGGGGTGCCAATATGGTGGGAATAGGGGTAAATGGGGGTACTTGGGCAAGTGCAATCGGCTGAAGGCTAGGAAAGATGGGCATTGGAGGCCTTCTAGCAATCATGCCTCCTTGGATTAAACAATTTTCAGCCCTGATAGCTATGTCAAAAGCTTGGGGTAGAGAAGTACCACCCATAGACTAGATCATGATAGAAATTTGACCATTTAGGCTTTGTAAGTAGTAAAGGAAGGCATGGTCAGCTAATGGTCTCACTGAGACTAGGATTCTATTCCTTATTTTAAGGAATCTACTATTATAATCTGTCATTTGCTCTTGAGGGTCTCTCTTAATAGTTGTTAACTGTTCAACTAGAAACAAATTATCTGATTTATCCTCAAAATGTTTACTTAATGCATCCACTAACTCATCCCAAGAAGTAATAGAACCAACAATTAGGGTTCTAAACTATTCTAGAGCCTTACCTTTCAAAGAGGCTGCTAATAAATTTGTGGCCACATCTTCTTGAGTAATGTTGTGTATGCTGCATATGGTGGTCACATCTCTTATGTGCTCAAAAGCAGTTGTCTGCCCCTCACCTATGAAATCAGGTATACTCTTAAGTGCTACCAAATGCACATCATGATGTTAAGAAAAGGCCAATGGGCTGCCTTGGTTGAATGGTGCAAAAGCAAATGGTCTTGCCATTGTAGGAGTTGGAATCTAAAGATTGACAACTATATGAGTTGTATTTGCTGCTTGATTGGAATCTTCCTCTAGATCTCTGGTTAGAGATTTCCCTCTTCTTCTGAAATGAAAGGGAAGAGGTCTCCTTTCTGAAGTATCAAGAGGTGTAGATGAACTCTCCTTGTAGGGGATGTCCTTTGAGTTGTCCTACCTTTGTGACTTCTTCTTGAGGGCAATTCTGAAAATTGGGTAGGCTTTGAGCTCCTAGTCTCAATCTTTCTCATAAAACTTTGAACAAATTAGACTTGATCTTTGAAATTAGTGGAGTCGCCAGATATACTTGATAGAATGACTTCTAAAAGCCTACACTATGCAATCTGCATATCATAGATAGTATATCTTTGAATTTGAATAACTTCTAGTCCCACCAGGTGTGCCAGAATTGTTATACACTAAGTTTGCACCCTTTGTTTCAAGCTCTCTTGGTCTTGATAACCTAGTATAACATTGGATTCATCTCCAGGTTGTGGGACCTATGCTAACTGAGATGAAACCTCCAGGTTCTAGGTTGGTTCCTCTTGGATAATCACTTTAATTTGCTTCTTGACATGAAAGCAAAACTTTTGAAGGGAAAGGGATAGAAGGAATGCTTGTAAGGGAAATGCCTTGAAAGAAAACTACCTACTAGGTGATACACCAAAATTAGGGTTTGGATCTCAGTATGTAGGGATGAAATCAATGGAGAAATCAGGTCTAATAAGTCACAAATCGCTAGATAGGCTTGCACAAGTATTTCATAGGAGGGTTTGAACAAAAGGCACAACTTATGACCTACAAGAAAACATCCTTTTCTACAACTAGGTGTAGGAATGAGACAAGACTACTAGGGGTTGTAGTATACCCAAAAAACATCTAAATCAGATTAGACACACTAACACACAAAATCATAAAAAATGAGAGGGACTAGGAACCCCAATTTCCATTAACAACATTCATAAACTTCAATCCAATAAGAGATAATCAAGACAGTGAAGACAGGGATAGAACAAATATCACAAGTACCTCAAGAATGCATTGATCATCAATGGGAGATTACAAAGAGTAGAAGAACCAGAGGGTAGATCAAATACCACAGATGGCTTTCTGAGAAAAGATGACTTCCTTGCAAAAGTGGGCTTCTCTCCTTTACAAAATGAACCTCTTGAGCACTAAGGCTCTACAAAAACAATAAATACCTCCTCAATTGCATGCAAGTAAGAGTCAAAACTAACCTAACTAGGGTTATAAATTTTACAAAAGTATCAAACCCTAAGGTAAACTGCTGACCCATCATGAAAATTATTGAGAACCGGTCATCAAATTAGATCTTTTCTCTTTGTGTGTTGATCCTAGACTGAGTCCACCTTCAGACACAACTTTGACCCATCTACCCACCTACAACTCCACTAAGCCATGAAGGCTTAAAAAATCTAATCTTATTTCCCTGGAAGAGGTATTGCTTGCAAAGGTGGTGCCAACTCTTTTCATTACTTCCCAATGCAGGAACACAGCACAATACCCTACAACATCAGCCAATGGTCACCTCCATCATCCTCTCAACCACAACCATCCTGAGAAATCAATTCTTGAGCTAATTGAAGTCATGCATGGCCAAAAGAATGCAAAACCCTAGCAAGATACCAGCGCAAAAATTCAAATTTGAATGTTAGCGGCTAGCTTGGTCATTTTAAAATGTGACCATCGATCAAAAACCCTTCCCGGTAGATGAAGGACCATGATATGCTGAAAAGATGACTTAAAATGCCCTTTGACAAGTCAAGACCACTGTGGAAGTCAACGACTAATGAAATTCTAGCAAATCAGCATGAGGACCCACCTTGACTTTTCTCTTATTTAAGTCACGAAGAACTCTTTTAAACCCTGGGCCCAGACCCGTCACTTGGCAATCTTTTATTCACTCTGACCACTTAGTAGGCATACACCTTGATAGTTCTCTGACAATGGACCCACAATCACCTAATTCCAATCTAATGATGGGTGTATGATCTGATAGCCCCAAAATATTCCTTACGCTTATATTTCAGCTGCTAGATCCTTTCCTTTCTGAGACCCCATTGACGCACCAGTCCACCTATGAATCTTTATCAGCATGCGTCAACCAATCATGTTTGAACACCTGAGCACACCTGGCAATATGGTCCCATGGATTTTCCTTTCACTTTGACCAATAAGAAGTCGGCAAATCACCCTGACCTGGCACTGGACCCATTGACAAATCTTGAACACTTGGCAAAATTGACAACTAGTGCATAATCTCATGTGTCAGAAAAATCCTTCGCAAAGATATGCCAGCTGTCGATCTTCATCCTTCTGACATCCCTATAGACATTCTGACACGGTCCCACTACAGCGTCCAAGTCATTGCTATGTGGACCAATCAGATTCAAGCAAGTCAGCACATGAGGACCCACTTGATAGAGCTTAGAGATAAAGTAAGATCAAGGGTTGGTGCATAATCTCATGTGTCAGAGAAACCTTATGAGATTATACGCCAGCCGTCAGATTCTTTGAGATGTCAGAACCTGCAACCACTTGAAAAAACTTGGTCCTACTAACAAAAAGATGACTCGACACACGCCGACCAGTCAGAAGCTACCGAATTAGATGAGGTGGCATTGGTCCCACTAACACACTGAAGCACTATAGACATGGAAGATCTAATGGTCTTCTTAAGATCTCAAGCTCTGACAACGGCCGTTGGGAACATATGCCGACTGTCGATCCTCTGACAACTGTCAGGACTTCTAAACGTCGGAAGAACCTAGTCCCACTAACATGCTTCCAAATCACTACCATGTGGACCAATAAAAAGCTATTGTTTTTATACACATTGTAGTGGACCCACTTGTTTGGAGGGTTTTTTCACCAAGGAGAATCGACGATTGTCTGAAGATCTCAAACTCTAGCAACAACCTATGCGAAGATGAGACGACTATTAGATCTTCAGGATCGGGACCCCACTCTGACACAAAACCCAAATACCACATCTACAGCCAATCTTAAAGCCTGATACATTTGAAGATTCCTTGTAAAAAATAGACCATTGTCAGATTAAAATCTTGATCCCACCTATAGAGTTAACCACACTTGGATTACGCAAACCAACAAATAAGGAAATTCTTATTCGCAAGAAGAAAGTCCTCACCATGGTTAGAACAGGTGAATACGTAGACAAGGGGTTCACTGACTCATGAATGAACCCAGGGTTGGATCATGTGAACATGCAAATAAAGACCATTCATTAGTTCGCCAAATGACCTTAGCTGAGACCGCTAGAAATTTAGAGGATTACGCGAACAAGGCATTTGCGTAATCGTCTGAACTTTAGAAACACCGCCAAACAATTTTAGCAAACTAGAAAACAAGGAAATTTTTATATGCACATGCTAAAATAAATCACTTAAGTTTTCGATAAAGTAACTATAAATTAGAACAAGGGTTTAGGGTTTTGAGGGTTAAAACACCACAAAGGCTACTTTTTTAAATATTGGGACCTGCAGACCAGAGAACAAAACAAATTGTAGAGGCTAGAGGAAGGATGGTAAAACCATGAAATTTTTGGAGATGCTGAGTAGGAGTAAAATAGAGACTTTAGAATAGATTTTAGCCAAATTTGCATGGATATGAAAATTAGGGTAACAGTATGAAGGAATTGTGAAGTTTCTAAATACTGTGGAGCATTTGAAGGTGGTAACAAAGTTTCAAGAACACAATCTTCATGGGAACACATTGAGGATTGCACTCCATACTCATTCATGATAATGGAGGAAATTATTTCATCTTCTCCCCTAGAAGCTACAAATGGTTCCCTAGATATCATCATTAATTGGTGAATGGAATTGACCTCAAGTTCAGTATCACTCAAGTCTGGCTAGATTATCTAGTCATCTTGCAATAGAGGTTGAGCTGGGGAATATAGAGTCAGATTTTTAGTGTTGACTCCATTGGATATAGTCATTTTTCCTGACTGACAAGCTATATAGGCATCTATAGTGGCCAACCAAGGCCTACCTAGAATTATTGGATACCCTCCCACATTATCCTTTGGAGAAAGGATAACAAAGTCAACTGGATATTCAGCTGAGACATTACTTCTTTGGTCATGACATTTATGGATGCACCTAAGTCAACTAGAGTATTTTGTACTTGTATTCCTTGAATAGTGACTATGACCATAGGGCTACCAGGATCAGAATACTTTGGAATTATCAATTTCTCCAACATTAGGTCAAATAATTGTCTTAGGACATGTATGGTTTTGGGATCCTTTTTCTTCCTCCCGGGCTATTTTATAAAAGCTTCACTGATGGCTTTAGTATATACATGCACTTCCTTTATGACATCTAATAGGGGTATTTTAACTATCATTTTCTTTAATTGGGAAAGAAAGTCCAACACTGTTTGATTTTCCACTAGCATAGCTTGTTGCTCCAACCTATGAGGAAATGGGGGCTCTTGAGCTGTAGGAGCAATAGGAGCAGCAGATTTGACTAGCACCTCAGTTGCCTCTACCGAGGCATCCTCAACTTTAGTGATGATAGGATGTTGTGGAGGAGGAAGGGTTGTGCCAAACCTTAAATGAATATTATTCAGGGAAATAACATAGCTCTATTGCTGTGTTGTTGGTTTAGCATTGTTGGGATTAGGAGTAGGCTGAGTAGGCAATTGAGTCTATTTAGTGGAAGTAGTGTTAGCTACAAGAGGAGGCATCAGAGCCTTCTATTGAGGTGGTGGCATCAAAGCTTGTTGACTTGATTGGTTCATTCAATTGTGTGGTTGTTGCCACCCCTGCTGGGACTGTTGCCAGGGTTGCTGAGGTTGTGACCAACCCTTCTGAGATTGCTGCCATCCTAGCTAATGTTGCTACTAGCCTTGCTAAGGCTACTTCCAACTTGGTTGATGCTACTACTAGCCTTGTTAAGGTTATTTCCAACCTTGTTAAGGTTACTGCCAATATTATACCCACTAAATCCACTATGCCGTTGATTTTGCCATGCATTATTACTATTAAAATTTTGAAGAGGATCTTGGGGAGTACCTAGTCTCTAAGACCATGGCCTTTGCTGGGTGACATAGAGAACCTATCCATTCACATCAATTGCTTTGAACTCAATAGGCATAGGTTGGGACTCCAAGCTTGCAACAGACTTACACCGACAATTGTTTTTCTTCTCCCTATAGTCTAGACAGTACTCTGCTAACATTGCATTAGCTTCATCTTTCTTCCTCCTTGCCTGTATTGTGTCCAACTAAGTAGCAACATCATTAATGATGTCTTGCTTGAAATCTAAAAATAGATTGGATAGCTCCATTTTTGACATACCTGCGCCATTAGATTTGTGAGGCAAGGCTCGTAAGCCTCTTCTCTTTTTAATAGTAGCTCTAGAATAGTTTACACATATACTTTGTATGTCATCCCAATTCTTCTGGGTAATGTCCCCGTCTCCCATAAGGTCAAGGGCCTCAATGCTTCCATCATTCATACCTCTCAAAAATAGATGTTTTTGAGATTCTTCATCCAGCTCGTGTTGTGTGTTACGTTGCAGGCTGAACATGAATCTAGAGACATAGTCTTCCAAGGTTTCATCTTCCTTCTATGACATCTTAAATATGTTATCTCCTTTTAAGTTCCCTCCTCTGCAATAATCTTTGTACCTAGCAAGAAATAGGCTACACATTGCATTCCAATCTGCCACATCATCAGCACCCAAACTTGTAAACCATCTTAGCACAGCCTCCTTTAAAGTGGAGGGAAACAATTTGAGCTTATGGCCATTAGTGGTGTATTCATAGCTTCGACAGAGGACATTAAACTCAAAGAGGAAAGTCTTTGGATCTTGTGTGATGAGTCCATAGAATTTAGGAAGTGAAACAGTAGGAATTTTTTTCAAATTTTGGTTATCTTGCTAAGTAGGAATAGGAAAAGGGAAGGTAGGGTGAACCATTATGTTGTCTAGATATGCTGGGTTAGCAAAAAGGGAATTTAAATGGTAGGACTCTTTAGATGATTGTGGTGAAGGCAATTGGTCATAGGCATCAGCAAACATGTTCTCAAATGGTTCTTCTTCTTATGGGTTCTCTAGTTGGGGTTCCTCAAGTACTGGATTGAAAACCTCAAATGGTTCTTCCTGATTAAGATTAGGTAGTAATCTCCCAAGATGATCCCTACGTCTATGCATACAAATAATGCAGAATACAAAATAACTTAATGACATCTGGGTCAAACTAAAATGACACCATCCCTAGCAATGACGCAAAAAATGACTGGTTAGAATAATATCCTAGTAACTCAAGGATTGGACACCCTTTGACAGTGATTCATTGCTTACAATCATCACATATCTACCTAGAACATCATGCTAGGCTTCATTAAATGTATCAATCTGAGAATGTGAACTTGAGATGATGGCTGCAAAGTTTATGCTTTAGTTCTTCCAAGAGTCATCACTATTAAAGTAAAAGCTATTGCTACAAGAGATTTATACTTAGAAAGTACAACTATAGATTAAATCATAACTTAAAGGAAAAGCTTAGTAGGAAATAGACAATGCTTCAAAAGTAATCCTATGCTGCAGGAAACAGTCAGTGGTTCTGTTACCAGTGGCTGCAGGAGCAATAGTGCTTAAAAACTTCAAAGAAACTTAACTGAATCCTACTTAAACATAAACAGGGGATTCACCTCCTACGTGGGCCCCCACGGAAGTGTGAATGATTTACAACTCAGAGATTGAAATTTGGGACTGTCATATATTCATTTAACAAAACATAAGTATAATATAGGATATCAAAGTATTCACTTTGTTACTGAATTATAGTATGAATAGAACTAGGAAAAATAGAACACCTAGTTCCTTCATTACATAGCATAACAAATTCAGGTATAAGAGTGACGACATCATTTATGCAAGAGGATAAGCCATATTTAGTGCCTCAAGAATATAGGAACACTTGGTAACCAGATTGAGTTGGTCTGAACCAGCAACTGCAAAGTTATGGAAGTAGTGGAGCCATGATAGAAACTGATACTGTTACTCACCTTAAAAGACCCACTCATCCTTGAGTCCGTGCTCCTTGTTGACTTATTCCTCTCCTACAAAAGGTTAGCATACCAGAATCCACACACAAATCCAAGGCAAGGATTATAATAAGTTTTCCTATTTTAATGTATTCTTGTCACACAACTGCAGGAACACTACCCATTAAAACTAGAGAAGAGAAATACCAGATTTATCACAATATCTATTAGTCTATACATATATATTCAGTCTTGTCCTTAGTTTCAAAAGTATCAAATATACATATGGTTAAAGCATAGAAACATAAAAGTCTGCATAATGTTTATGAAAAACCATAAGATATTTAAGTCTAGATTCAGAAAACTATAAACAAAACATCCCATAAACTTGACTCATAATTTCCCCCAACTTAGCTATTTGCTGGTCCTGCAGCAAATAAATTCTTCAACCTGGCTGTCAATCTATAATCAACCTCCATTCTTGGGATGGAGAACTGATATCTTATGGTAATTTTGTTCAAGGCCCTACTATCCATGCACAACCTCCACTTTCCATCCTTCTTAGGAGCTAGGACTGACAGGACAACACATGGATTGAGACTTTTCTAAATCAGTCCCTTCTCCAACAATTCACTAACTTGCCTTGCAATCTATGCATTTTGAGATGGTGTCATCTTGTATGGGGCCTTGTTGGGTAAGGATGAACCAGATATTAATTCAATTTGGTGACTAACATCTCTCAAGGGAGGGAGACTTGAGGGAAGGTCACTAGCAGTGACAACATTGTATTTTGTTAATAAGTTCTTGACTTCATTTGGTATAGGATCCTTATCATTAGATCTTATGTTGTCCTTTGGTTTAGAGATTAGGACAAAGGTCTTAGTCTTATATTCCTTCAACACTTTCAGCATTTCCTTCTCACCCATAATGATGATGGTAGGTTCCTTCTCGGTCTTATTATTAGGTAGAGGCTTCATGGTGAAGGTTTTCCCATCTTTGGTGATGGAGTAGGTATTCTTCCTATAGTCATGTGTGGCATACACATCATATTGCCAAGGCTTGCCTAAAAGGATGTGGGAGGCATCCATTTCAACAACATCACAATGAACTTTATCCTTGAAATCTGCAATTGAAAACTCTATCCATGCTTGTTCAATCACTAGTGTTTGTTGACCTTTGGTGAGCCAAGAGACATGGTAGGGAAAATGATGTGGCTTCCTAGGAAGGTTTAGTTTTTGGACCATTTCATTAGACACCAAGTTTTTAGTTGAACTAGAATCTATAAGAAAATTACATACCTTTCCATTACACTTGATCTTTGTCCTGAAGAGGTTTTTCCTTTGTGGTGGTTCTTGGTTTTTTGGTACTTGAAGGAAGACTTTCCTCATCATCAAACATACTCCTTCCTCCAGTTCTAAGTCCCTTGTATCTACATTGTTCTCCTATTTGTCCTCTTGAATGAGTTATGCTCTTCTTTCACCCTGATTGTTATTGTTCCTCTTCTCAGGGAATCTTCCTGCATGGTGTCCCAACTGGTTGTAGTAATAACACCTTAGGGGTCCATTACCTCTTCTCATGTTTGATCTCCCTCTATTGAAGGGTCTCCTTCCTCTATAGTTTCCTCTAGATTTGGAATCATTGTTTTCTTTGTCTGCTTGGTCATTGGTCCTGTTGCTACCATTATTCTATCATCTGTTCCAAGAGTTTCCTCTTCCTCTATAACTCTTGCTACTATTATTGTTCTTCCCCTTATTAAATTATTATTTTGTTTTCCACTTCTTCTCTACCTTGAGTGCCATTTGATAGAACTTGTTTAATATTTTAGGGTAGTGTAGGCTAAGTTCCTCTTGAATGGATACCTTGAGACCATTCATATACCTTGCTAGTTTTTCTTCTTCATCTTCTACCACATGTGTCTTCATGCATAGTTTTAGGAACTCCTCGGTGTAAGAGCCTACATCCATATCCTTCTACTTTAGGATTTTCTTCCTCCTATGAAGTTACACCCCATAGTCTTCTAGTACATATGTCTCCTTGACTAGGACTATCATTTTGTTCCATGAATTGATCATACTTCTTCCATTCTTCACCCTATCTATCTGGATGAAGTTCCACCAAGTTAAGGCTGCTCCCTTCAACTTGGATTTCTCCATCTTCACTCTCTGCTTCTCCAAAATGTCCTCACACTTGAAGAAACTTGTTAAGGCCTCTATCCAATCTAAGGCCAAATCTGCATTCATCTTACCACTAAAAAATGGTAAGTCTATTTTCTCTTCCATGGTTCTTCTCCCTATAGACTTCAAGGCTTGATGAAAGGTCTTTGGTCTACCGGAATGTCTTGGTTAGGGTTGTCTTCCTCTTCTTCACTCCCTTCTTCATCACTAGACTCATTCTCTCTATCCTTATCTATCTTATCCTCAAGTTCTTGGAGCCTCTTGGTAAGTGTTGCATTCGCTTCCTTTTGTTCTCTCACTATCCTTGCTAGTTCCATGTTGGTCACCCTAGTAGGGATTTTCTCATCCTCAAGAGCAGACATGGCTCTGATACCACTTGATGAAAAGTGGGTAGTGGAAGTTTGGATTAGGACTAAATTTTTCTTTCAAAACCTTTTAAAGGTCGGCAATGAACCTTGAATACATGATCCTCCTACTGGGGTGTACCTTCAAACTCCATTCCAAGTACTCAAAGTGATACAATTTAGGTTATCACAACCCACAAGCCAAGTACCTAATCACTGAGTCCCAACTAAGTCACAAGCCCACCATTCACTGGTTAACAGGGTAGGTATAGTGGATAAATTCAAGAGTTCTATCTTGTTGCATATGGATCACCAAGAACTAGAGTAGTTATTGAGTATTGGATAGGCTAGGCATACCTTTAATACAACATACTCAAGCATGAAATCACCCAAGTCAACATTGTGGGTATACTAGTCTGGACATGACAGTCTAGGATCTCAGCCCCTCCAAAACACACATAATGGTTCCACATACGACAGTCAAAATAGTCCAACACCGTAATAGATACCTTACTTTGGTAAGGAATAGTTTGTCATAGACTTCAGATCTTGAAAGTTGGATAACAAATAAATGTTTTATGGTCTAAGCAGACCCTTACCACAATTAGACAAATGACTATATTCCCTGGTTGCCAAGACTATGGTCTTCTGTCAAAGGGATTCTTTGATTTTGTACAAGGTATATCTATTTGAGCAGATTGGAGATTATATTACCCTTCTTAGGCTTCAAGAAATGCATAGGAATAGTAAGACATAGAATAGTGCAAAAGGCTAGGAAAACTCACTATTGGCATGTTCGGTCTTGAACAGAATAGTCATGGGATCAAAGCCTTTCCAAACACAAATACTAACTCCAAACACTGATAGTCCACATAATTCATAGCCTTAATACTGCGTTGAACACCTTGTTTGATAAGGATAATCCTGTCATGGCCTCAAAAACTGATAGGGACAGTAACACGCCCCGACTGCAAATTCCCCACCATGGAACAGACCCAAAATGGTTCCAAGGTACTTTGGGCACACCACCAGAATGCCAAAACCCCCAAGAAATGTTTGGGTAATGTGATGGAGCATATGAAAACATAAAGTTTAAAGTGTCAAACCTTGACAATTAGCAACTTTCAAATGGTGTTGACTGATGTCTCAAAGACTGGGTGCACACTTAGAATATGTACACCCGGGGCATCAACAAATGCCCATTTCCCCGCAAATCATGATTCCAAATCTATAGAATGCAAACATAATAGACAAGAACTCCACTAGAGGATATCAAACTCCCATTGTGGAGTTTGGAATGATGCTCAATCTTCAATATAAACCTGATTTAGGTCATCCAATCTAGGAGACCACCCAAATCCTTTAGAATGTCTTTCTCTAACCGGTTCAATGCATCAAAGAAAATGCAAATAAGAGTAGGTTCACTAGTTAAATGCAGATGTTACCTTAATTGTTCTCAAACCATACTAGGTGCCTATGCCAGGTTGCTCTTCTTTTTTGGAATGAAGGAAACAGTGAGAAAGGTAGGTTGCAGAGAAACAATTGATTCCTTTTTATTGATTTTAAAATAGCAAGATTACAATGTCTATTTTCTACTTCCCACTTGTGTGGCTAAGTAAACATTCCTGATGATTACAATAAGTTGGAAACAAACTAGCTGTTTGTGAATGGTTTACAATTTTGTTTACAAATCTTGCAATTGCAAGATTTTGTAATCCTTAGACTAGGTGACCAAACTTGGTCTTAACCAAAATTTGATGATCCAACATGGATCTTATTGAAGAAAATATAGGATCTAAGAAAATAGCCTAAGCTAAGGTTCAGGACATACTACTAACCATTAGCTACTCGAGGGCTTATAAATGCCAATCCTAGGGCTAGGTCTTACAAATGGTGTCCATGATATAACCTTTGACATGACCTATGACTAGTGCCATCAAACACTTAGATTAACTAGGGTGTTCCTACACCTCTCTCTCTCTCTCTACATATGGATCACCAAGAACCAGAGTATTTATTGAGTATTGGATAGGCAAGGCATACCTTTAATACAACATACTCAAGCATGAAATCATCCAAGTCAACACTGTGGGTATACTGATCTAGATAGGAGAGTCTAGGCTCTCGGCCCCTCCAAAACACATATAATAGTTCTGCATAGGATAGTCAAAATAGTCCAACACTGTAATGCATACCTTAAATTGGTAAGGAATAGTCTATCATAGACTTCAGATCTTGATAGTTGGATAACAAATAAATGTTTTATGGTCTAAGAAGACCCTTATTGCAATTAGACAAATGATTATATGTCTTGGTTTCTAGGACTTTGATCTTCTATCAAAGGGATTTTTTGATTTTGTACAAGGTATATCTATTTGAGTAGATTGGAGATTATAGCCTAAGCTAAGTTTCAGGACAACTTGCTGACCATTAGCTACTCAAGGGCTTATAAATGCCAATCCTAGGGTTAGGTCTTACAAATGGTGTCCATGATAGAACCTTTGACATGACCTACAAATAGTGCCATCAAACACTTAGATTAACTATGGTTCTCTTGCACCACTCTCTCTCTCTCTCTCTCTCTCTCTCTCTCTCTCTCTCTCTCTCTATATATATATATATATATATATATATATATATATATATATATATATATATATATATATATATATATATCCTTCCCCTTCTCCCCTAGTCTCTCTCTCTCTCTCCTACTCTCTCCCTTCCCCCTCCCTCTCTCTCCCTCTCTCTCTCTCTCTCACTCTCTCACTCTCTTGCTCTTTGCATAGGTCACATGCCCTATTTAAGAGTATGCATAACACTTTTTTGTTTTGTATAGGGCACATGCCCTATAGCACGCGCGCTATGCAAAACTAAAAAAAATGGTCTTCTTTGCCAAGGATCTTGTGAAAGAGGCCCACTTTTTCTTTGTGTTGTCTGAGTTCTGCATGTTATGTGACAAGTATTCGCTTTTCATGGTGTTGATAGTGACAAAGAAGCATATTCTATCAATTTGCACCATCTTTTTGTTTAAAAATAAACATTGAATTATGAAAGTCAATTATTATCACCAAAATTTATCAATTGAGGTAAGTTTTTTATTTTTTTACATGTCAAATGTGAATAAAGAGTGTTTTGGTTTATAATTGGTATGATATACACTTGTTCAATACATAATTTGATATAATTGTAATAAATTGATATTATAATTTATCATATTGTAAGAGGTTAAGAGGTTTATATTATAAATTGACTCATTGTTTTACATTTATATTATATTTTTAAAATTGTAATCAAGTCATATGTAGAAATCATCATCATGCCAAGGAAATGAGCAAAGAATTTAACATCAGAAGAGAATGAAAGAGACAAATAGAAGGAAAGGGAAAGAATGAGACAAATTCATGAACAAAAAAAATTAGATACCATACAAGAATATTTTTCTTTGGATGAGGAACATGAAACATAAATACAAATTAAGAGAGAATTGGAATTGGAAACAAAAAGACAACGAATGAGAAACTTGCGTGCAACAAGACAATTGAATTATGTAGATGCGGGGACATCATCTATGAGTTCCCAAGTTCAAGAGACATCATCATCCAATGTTGGAGGCACACCAATGTATCATGTTGAAGGCACACCATTGTCTACTTCTGAAGGTGGAGGCACACCATTGTCTACTTCCGAAGATGTGGGCACACCCTTGTATCATGTTGAAGGAACATAATTTTCTACATCCCAAAGTGGAGGCACACAATTGTATCATGTTGAAGACACACCATTATCTATATCCCAAGGTGTAGGCACAACATCATCTCATGTTGAAGGCACACCATTATCTACATCCCAAGGTGTAGGCACAACATCGTCTCATATTGAAGGCACTCAAGATGGTACAAAATTCACACATAATGTTTTTGATGCTCCTAGAATTATTTATAGAAAGCCAAAATATTTGATTTATATTAATACTAACATTTTGCAAGCAATGCCTAACAAGATTCCCAAGCATACTTCTCAAAGAAATGCTAATCATATTTGGAGATCATTTTTTGAGAATTTAAACATGATAGGAAAATGTCAACTATTTGTTGAAATGATGAGAAATCTGAAATTTAGGACCATCATGAAGATTCTTGGGCTAAGAATGATGGATTAGTCAAGTGAAAAATCTATTGTAAAGAATCTAATGATTGCATATGAGAGTGTGGGTTTGACATCACACATGAAAGATAGTAATGTCACACGACATGTACTTACATCAATGATAGTAAGCACTCAAATGAATAAATCTTGACTCATTAGAAAGATAAGAAAAACATTGAAAATAAGTAGAAAGTCTCTAATGAGAGCCCTAGGAAGGTGTAAAAGAGTGGAAGATCCAAATAGAAATGAGTTATGGGCATTTTCCGATAGACTACCCCGAAAAGATAAAGCAATTGTTGAAGCTTTGAAATCCTTGATTGAAGAATTTTGGAAGAATAATACATGGGTATCTCCTAATCAAAGAGATGTTGTAACAAGGAGGATTGGTAGTCAAATTCATGTTCCACATCCAAAAAAAAATTTGGATTCAACTCAGACACAATTCTTTGCAAAATTTATCCATATGTATCCCCAAATTAAAATTAGTCAGAGATATTTTGAAATGTGTAAACCTTTTTATGTGAAGATAAATCACACACACACAACTTGTTATTGTAGGGTACATATTGAATTTTCTAACCATTTTATGTGAAAGAGTGGATGGTCAACAATTTTACAAGCTCTCATGCTTGAATGGTACATGCATAGATTGCAGAGGTTTGTGACGTTTGCCAATTTGTCAACATATGGAGAGCACGCATGAAATCGGTAATGAAATAGTGGAATTTGGAAAATATAAGACCGTGACATACAATCTAAAAGATTGAAAAGAGGCTAAAAGATGTGATCTAGTAATTGAAAAAATTCCAGTGTATTAGTTCATGGAGATTTTTTGTAAAAAAAATTTCTGTAAAAAAGAAATTGGATCAATCGCTTATCAATGGTGAAGAATTAGAATACCCTATAGGAGCAGTGGTTGTAATTGGTACATGGCTTAGACATTATGCTATGAAGAACCCTAGGTTGTGGTTGTTCAAGGATTGGTATCCATTAGTTGCTATGGGACCATGTTGTCGGGGCCTACAAAACCCTGTCTCAGTTTTCAGAGATTCAAGTTCATTTAAATTCAGCAAAACATTCTCGATCGATGTCAGAACTCAAAGTGTTCCTCAACTCAAATGGCCAATATTGCGTATCTTTCCAACCATTAGTCATAGAATCAAACCATCTATTCCAATAACTCCAAATGGTCAAGTAAACACTAGTGGCAACCTCATTCACCACGCATAGTCATTCGATCGCTGCGAATGACTCCAGGCCGAACTGTCCCTCAAGGTCGCTTAATCATGAAATCAATGATCTTTGTGGGGTCATATCTTGGAGCTCATATGAGCTAGAATCAATCCATTAGTTGCTACATGATCATGTTGTTGGGGCCTACAAAAGCCTATCTTAGTTTTTAGAGATTGAAGTTCATTTAAAATCAATAACACATTCTCGGTCAATGTTAGAACTTAAAGTGTTCCTCAGTCCAAATAGCCAACATTGCATATCTTTCCAATTGTCAGTCGTAGCATCGAACCATCTATTCAAATAGCTCTGAATGGCTAGGTAAAAACTAGTGGTGACCTTGTTCACCATGCATAGTCATTTGATTGTTGCCTACGACTCCGGGCCGAAGTGTTCCTCAAGGTTGCTTAAGCATGAAATCAGTGATCTTTGTGGGGTCATATCTTGGAGCTCATATGAGGTAGTATCAATTTGTTAGTTGCTACAAGACTGTGTTATCAGGGCCTACAAAAGCCTGTCACGATTTTCAAAGATTCAAGTTTGTTTAAAATCGGCAACACATTCCCGGTCAATGTCAGAACTCACAGTGTTCCTTAGTTCAAATGGCCAACATTGTGTATCCTTCCAACTATCGGTCATAGCATCAAATTGTCTATTCTAATAGCTCCAAATGGTCAGGTAAATGCTAGTGGCAACCTCATTCACCATGCATAGTCATTCGATCACCGCCAATGACTTCAGGCCAAAGTGTCCCTCAAGGTCACTTAAGCATGAAATCAATAATTTTTTGTGTGGTCATATCTTGGAGCTCGTGAAAGGTAGCATCGATCTATCAATTTCTAAAGGACTATGTTTCCAGGGCCTACAAAAGCCTATCTCGGTTTTTAGAGATTCAAGTCCATTTAAATTTGGCAACACATTCTCGGTCGATGTCAAAACTCATAGTGTTCCTTAGTTCAAATGGCCAACATTACATATCCTTCTAGTTGTCGGTCATAACATCAAACCATCTATTCCAATAGCTTCAAATGGCTAGGTAAATGCTAGCGGCCACCTCATTCACCATGCACAATCATTTGATCCCCGCCGATGACTCCGGGTTGAAGTGTCCCTCAAGGTCGCTTAAGCATAAAATCAGAAATCTTTGTGGGGTCATATCTAGGATCTCATGTGATGTAGCATTGATCCATCAGGTGCTATGGGACCGTGTTGCTGAGGTTTAAAATAGGCTATCTCATATCTCAATTTTTTTAGATTCAATTTTGTTTAAATTTGGCAACACATTCTCGATCGATGTCAGAACTCAGTGTTCCTCAGTTCAAATGGCCAACATTGTGTATCTTTCCAACTATCGGTCATATCATGGAACCATCTATTCCAATAGCTCCAAATGGCTGGGTAAACACTAGTGGCAACCTCATTTTCCACACATGGTCATTCGATCCCCGTCGATGAATCTGACCCGAAGTGTCCCTCAAGGTCCCTTAAACATGAAATTAACAATCTTTGTGGGGTCATATCTCAGAGCTTATGCAAGGTAGCATCAATCTGTCATGTTCTACAAGACCATGTTGCCAAGGCTTACAATAGCCTATCTTGGTTTTTAGAGATTCAAGTTCGTTTAAATTCAGCAACACATTCTCGGTTGATGTCATAACTCAAAGTGTTCCTCAGTTCAAATGGCCAATTTTGCATATCTTTCCAACTGTTGGTTGTAGCATGGAACACTCTATTCTAATAGCTCTAAATGGATGGGTAATTTGTATTGGAAACCTCATTTTCCACACACGGTCATTCGATCCCTGCCGATGACTCTAGGCCGAAGTGTCCCTCAAGGTCCCTTAAGCATGAAATTAGTGATCTTTGTGGGGTCATATCTTAGAGCTCATTCAAGGTAGCATCGATCTGTTAGGTGCTAGGGGACCATGTTGCCAAGGTGTACAATAGCCTATCTCAATTTTTAGAGATTCAAGTTTGTTTATATTTGGAAATATATTCTCAATCAATGTCAAAACTCAAAGTGTTCCTTAGTTCAAATGGCCAACATTGCATATCTTTCCAACCGTCAGTGGTAGCATTGAACCATCTATTCCAACAACTACAAATGGCTGGGTAAATGTTAGTAGCAACCTTGTTTGCCATAGATAGTCATTCGATCCCCACCGATGACTTCGGACCGAAGTGTCCCTCAAGGTCCCTTAAGCATGAAATCAATGATCTTTACAAGGTCATATCTTACAGTTCATGCAAGGTAGCATTGATCCATTAGGTACTATAGGACCATGTTATCGAGGCCTACAATATCCTATCTCAATTTTTAGAGATTCAAGTTTGTTTATATTTGGAAACACATTCTCGGTCGATGTCAAAACTCACAGTGTTCCTCAGTTCAAATGACAAACGTTGCGTATCTTTCAAAATGTCAGTCATAGCATCTAACCGTCTATTCCAATAGCTCTAGATGGTTAGGTAAATGCTAGTGGAAACCTTTTTTTCCACACACAGTCATTTGATTTCCACTGACGACTCTAGGCCGAAGTGTCCCTCAAGGTCACTTAAGCATGAAATCAATGATCTTTTTGGGGTCATATCTTGGAGCTCTTGTGAGGTAGCATCAATCCATTAGGTGCTACAAGACCATGTTACTGAGGTCTACAATAGCCTTCTCATTTTTAGAGATTCCAGTTTGTTTAAATTTGGCAACGCATTCTCAGTTGATGTCAGAACTCAAAGTGTTCCTTAGTTCAAACGGCCAACGTTGCATATCTTTCAAACCGTCAGTCATAGCATTGAACCATCTATTCCAACAGCTTTGAATGGTTGGGTAAATGCTAGTGGCAATCTCATTCGCCACACATGGTCATTCAATCTTCGTCGATGGTTTCCAGCTAAAGTGTGCCTCAAGGTCCCTTAAGCATGAAATCAATAATCTTTGTGGGGTAATATCTCAGAGCTTGTGTGAGGTAGCATCAATCTGTCAAGTGCTGTGGGGCTATGTTGCTGAGGCTTACGATAGCCTATCTTGGTTTTATGATATTCAAATCCATTTAAATTCAGCAACACATTCTTGGTTGATGTCAGAACTTAAAGTGTTCCTCAGTTCAAATGACCAACGTTGCGTATCTTTCCAACCATCGGTCGTAGCATGGAACCATCTATTCCAATAGCTCTGAATGGCTAGGTAAATGCTAGTGGCAACCTCATTCACCACACATGGTTGTTTGATCCCCACCAACAACTCTGGGCCGAAGTGTCCCTCAAGGTCCCTTAAGCATGAAATTAGCAATGTTTGTGGGGTCATATCTCAGAGCTTGTTCGAGGTAGCATTGATTTTTCAGGTGCTATGAGACCATGTTTTCAAGGTGTACAATAGCTTCTCTTAGGTTTTAGAGATTCAAATTCATTTATATTTGGCAATATATTCTCGGTCGATGTCAAAACTCAAAGTGTTCCTTAGTTCAAATGGCCAACGTTGCGTATCTTTCCAACCGTCAATGGTAGCATCAAACCGTTTGTTCCAACAACTCCAAATGGCTCGATAAATGCTAGTGGCAACCTTTTTTGCCACACATGGTCACCTGATCCCCACCAATGACTCTGGGTCGAAGTGTCCCTCAAGGTCCCTTACACATGAAATCAATGATCTTTGTGGGGGTCATATCTCAGAGCTCATGCAAGCTAGCATTGATCCATCAAGTGCTACGAGACTATGTTGATGAGGTGTACAATAGCCTATCTTGGTTTTTAGAGATTCAAGTTCATTTATATTTGGAAACACATTCTCGATCGATGTCAGAACTCACAGTGTTCCTCAGTTGAAATGACCAACATTGCGTATATTTCCAACCATCATTCATAGCATCGAACCATCTATTCCAATAGCTTTGAATGGTCAGGTAAACGCTAGTGGAAACCTCATTCACCACACACGGTTGTTTGATCGTAGTCGATGACTCTGGGCCGAAGTGTCCCTCAAGGTCTCTTAAGCATGAAATCAATTATCTTTGCAGGGTCATATCTTGGAGCTCGTGCAAGGTAGCATCAATCTATCAGGGGATACAAGACCATGTTGTTGAGGCCTACAATAGACTCTCTTAGTTTTTAGAGATTCAAGTTCATTTAAATTTGGCAACATATTCTCGTTCAATGTCAGAACTCAAAGTGTTCCTCAGTTCAAACGGCCAACATTGCGTATCTTTCCAACCATCAGTTGTAGCATCGAATGAACTATTCCAACATCTCCAAAAGGTTAGGTAAACACTAGTGGAAACCTCATTTTCCACACACGGTCTTTCGATCCCCGTCAATGGTTCTAGTTCAAAGTGTCCCTCAAGGTCCCTTAAGCATAAAATCAACAATCTTTGTGGGGTCATATCTTAGAGCTTGTGTGAGGTAGCATCATTCTGTCAGGTGCTACGGGACTGTGTTGCCGAGGCCTACAATAGCTTGTCTCATTTTTTTAGAGATTCAAGCTCATTTATATTTAGCAACACATTCTCAGTCAATGTCAGAACTCATAGTGTTCCTCAGTTCAAATGGCTAACATTGCATATCTTTCAAACCATCGGTTGTAGCATCAAACCATTTTTTCCACCAACTTTGAATGGCTGGATAAATGCTACTAACAACCTTTTGTGGTACACACATTCATTCAAACACCTTTAACCACTCCAAGGTGAGCAGTAGGATGAGTGAAAATATGTATTTAGATGCAAAAGGGCTTGTGTCCACTTTGAAATTTGATCATGTATTGATCATATTGTAACCCAATCTTAAATGTGAGCCTTAATGGCACTGAGAAGCCTAAAAGGTACCTAGGGGTCACTACAAATGGTTATGTATTGATCCTAGGTTAGGGGTTGATGGAAATACCCTATAAGGGTCTATAAATATGTACTAAGGTCATTAGAACCTTTACATAGTGTTAAAAGCACTAAATGTGAACAATCTTGTAAATTTCTTATATTGGCAATATAAGCCAAATAGGGCTTAATTGGAGTTAGTAGGGGTTAGTAGGAAGTATAAGCTATTTTGGTTTGTAAAGGTTATCTCTAAACCTTTTATAAGTAGTTAGAGTGGGAAAAGGGTGTTTGGTTGATGAGTTGACAACTTTTTTTGTCAACTTGACAACTAATTCTAGTGTTTGTCATTAACAATTAGTCAGTTAGGGGACAATTAGAAGTTAGTTTGTAAAAGCATAAGGTTGCACATCCACATCCGCCCTAGTAATCTTATTAATAAAAGAGCTCTTTCCAACATTAGTGTACCCACAGATCAAAATAGGTCTAGTATTGGGGTCAATAGATGACAACCTTCCCATATGCTGCCTCACCTGTTCGTGGTCATGTCTTTATATTGTGACTGTCCCATGGAACAGTGAACACACCAATGAATATAAACATTTGATTCCATGTGATCTTGGATAGGTTGTGATATAGAAATATTGCCTTATATTATATTTATACATTTCTGCATTCATTTCATTACTTTTTTTATTATTACAGTCAAGGAATTGACTTTTATTGAGGACAGTGACTGGCATTTGTAGCACAGTCAGCAAGTCAAACATACATTGATAAACATACAAACATAACTATAAGGCATGGGAAATTTACAAAGCATAATACATCCACATAAACATAAATTAGTATACATCAATACACCAAACACATGAATTATATACATAAAACATAAAAATATATATTCATAGGACATGAAGCCAAATATATATGTCCAATAATGTCATACATTAAATATATTCAATATAGTTAAACTGGCTTCCTCAAAGCCAAATGGATGTACAATATATCACTTAAAAAATATACAAAAAATGTGTCCACTAATGCCATATAGGCATACAATCCATATCCCTAATCTAGTCCTTTCCCGCCCAGGGAAGAAAACAAATCCTGAGCTGTCTTCGACCGTCACGTCAATGGAGATACAATGGATGTTGTAGTCTTCTGAGTGTGCTCACTCATCCTCCTGTCTAGACTCTTTTCTAGCTCCAGATGAGAAAATTTTTTTTAAGCATTAATAACTAATATACATCAAAATTAAATTATACAATGATATAAAATTGAATATTCGCTTACCACTAGCAAATAGTCACTATGTTCATCCATCAAAGGTGCATGCTAGCGATCTGGAATAATAAGTCCCTACAATAATGATCAAAATAATAATTAAAATACATACATGAATATCATTATAAAATTCAATACAAACTATTAAAATAACAATTAAAATTAAGTGATCTCTTTCATATATCAGTCAATGCTTCAGAACTAGCTACTATTGTAGCTACTCCACGATCCAAAGTATCATGGATAGAAGGAGTCTTCGATGTCAATAATTGAAAATGAAACAAAAAAGTATTATACAGTTATCAAGATTACATATATATTTTTTACAACCCTACTGATGAGTAAATGATACCTCCGTGAAGGTTCCACCGAATACTCCGGTGTGCGGTGTCAATGTCGAAGCTCCAACATTCAACTAATGGACATGTACATGGAAAATTATAAGATAACCATTCATATAAGAATGTACTACTGACATGTTAATTATAATGCATTATTACATATATACCTATGGACTCAATGGTGATGTCACAAAGCCAGGAGAAAGAATGTGATCATCATGCCTTTGGATTTTGATCATAATTTGTCTAGTAATTTAGTTATTCATTCATTTATTAATTAAATATAATCAAGTAAATCAAATTAACATGCAAATAAAGATACCTCAAGGAAAGTGGCATGATGCCCTTCGCTATTTTTTGTTAACGTCGATGGTCCACCGGTGAACGTCTAATGCACATGCACAATAAGTTATGATACAATTATTTGTATAATTACATAATAATCAAATATATTAATTAAAATGTTTTATTTGATACA
The DNA here is from genome assembly GCA_027943335.1 of Chamaecyparis obtusa. Classification (NCBI taxonomy): domain Eukaryota; kingdom Viridiplantae; phylum Streptophyta; class Pinopsida; order Cupressales; family Cupressaceae; genus Chamaecyparis; species Chamaecyparis obtusa. The sequence continues at coordinate 87,924 of BSBK01007037.1, read as the reverse complement.
TACTTGTGGAATTGATGATGATGTGTAGAAGGGGACATGAGGATCATTGCCACTGGCACTGGAATTGGCACTCATGCCCTGAATTTTCATCATAATCAATAGATACTAAATTAATTAGTTATTCTTTTATAAATGAAATATGATCAAAGTAATTTAATGAACTTGGAAATATTTACCTTTGTCAATGCCAAATGTCATATTTAGAAATCTATCAGTCATCATTCCAAGATCCTCTTCCTCTCTCTTGCCAGTACCAAATGTACACAAGGATCCACATGACCGATAAATATGCCCCCTCGAGGATTGACCATGGTCACCCTCAACTAAAGGAGTGGTACATTGAATGAGAGTTTGTGTTAGAGCACTAATCGTGCCTAGTGTGTTTGCTTCTACATGTTCCTTCACAATGAAAGGAATAGTAACATGATCCACCTGTGGCTTGCCAATAGGAACCCTAGGTGAGTTAGGGTCATGATGTTCCCCCGCTTGATCAAATGATGACCCCCTCCTCTACCCTAAGAATCTAGAATGTCTGATGAAGGGTGCTCTGCTTACATATAACAGAAATAGAGAAACAACAACAATTTGAAAGAACAGAAAATGGGCTTCTTATTATCTCCACAAATGTGGAATTACAAATTTCAAAATTACAATATTAAAAGCCACATGGGCATTTGCCTTACAATATTATGTAGGAAAAAGCCTTGAATTATTACCCAGATCTACCTAGAACTACTCCCAACTCCCTAAGACAACACTATAGCCTTCGTTATATAGGCAATTTTCTACTGCCTGGAAAAGTTCCAGAATTTTAGCCAATGAGGCTGACCAGACTTAGAATTATTTTATTTTACAATTTATTACATCATATTCAGCTCAAAACAAATTTTGAAGGAAAATCATTTTCCGCCATTTTAGGTGACCCAACTTTCAGAGACCATAAGTCATCACCCATTGACTCGATTGACTATTATGATACCATTTCAGAAAGGGCACAAAGTGCTCTACTATGATTGACTCATGCAAGCTCTAGTCAACCAAATTTTTGACCTCATCTAGGGCCTGTAAAGCTTTCAAAACTGAGTTCAAAGTTTTTGTACCCTGCTGTCAACACCAAAAATTTTCAATATCTTCAAAACTAGACTTGATCTAGCAATGAAACTTTACTGGCAGACTAATATAACCAAAATGAACCTCCAGGGAAGAAAATAGACCATTCTGAGCATGAATGGAAAACTTACTAAAAATAGTAAATTTTCAAAAATAGAAGCTCTGCATAAGATAGCCCTTATTGAAAAAAACAAGAAATATTTTTGGGTGATGCAAGATTTCTCTTACCCCCAGGATGCTCCTGCATCAAACACCTGAGGTAATTTGAGAAGTGACCCCATCACATCTCAGGTGTGAAGAGGAAAACCAAGATGGTTAACCTCCTCCTTTGTCAGCCATGATGAATCTTCAATAGGTCATCCTTTCCATTTGACTAGATATTCTTCATATGTCCTGCTCCTTGTGCTTCTGCCAACATGACTATCCAGTATATCCTCAATCTCCTTAGTAGGTGAAATAGTTGATGGAATACTCCATTGTGCTGCTGTGATCTCATCTTCAACACCCTATTCATGGTACTCTATCAAATCTAAAATGTTAAACACTAGTGAAATATTCAGCTCAGTAGGCAATTCTACCTCATATGCATTTCTTGAATCATGCTTCTTTAGTATCTTACATGGCCCAAATTTCTTCATTTTCAACTTGTTATATGTACCAACTGGAACGTGCTCCTTCCACAAATGAACCATGACTTCATCTCCAACCTGAAATTCCTTATGCCTTGTTTTCTCATCTGCCTTAGCCTTATACTACACATTCATCTTGGTAATATGCTTCTTCACCTCCTCATGGATGTTCTTCGAATGTTCTACAAAATCCTTAGCTTTAGCACTACTTATCTCTTCTTTATCTATCTTCCTCAACTCAGATGCATTTCTGGGACTACTTCACTATACAATCTGTAATGGTGATTTACCAGTGCTTTTGTTGATAGAATTATTGTATGCAAATTTTTCCTATGGTAAAATCAAATCCCATCCTGTTGGCTTGTCTCCAACCAAACATCTCAAAAAATTCCCCAAACTCTTATTCACCAATTCTATCTATCCATTAGTCTATGGATAATGTGATGAACTGAACTTCAAATATGTCTTCAACTTCTTCCACAATGTGCGCTAGAAATATCCAACAAACTTAGTGTCCTGATTTGAAACTATGCTCTTTGGAAAACCATGTAGTCTCACCACTTCTCTAAAAAAAAATTCTGCTACATGAACAACATCATTAGTTTTCTTGCAGGGAATGAAATGTGACATCTTTGAAAATCTATCAACCACTACAAAAATTGAATCATGTCCCCGCTGTGTCCTTAGTAAACCAAGAACAAAATCCATACTGATATCCTCCCAAGGATTCTCTGGTATAGGTAATGGTTGATACAACTCTATATTCTTCTTCACTCCTTTTTCCATCTGACATACTCTACAACCCTGTACAAACTTATTGACATCTTGCTGCAACTATGGCCAATAATAATTCTCACTAACCAAAGAAAAGGTTTTATCACGACCAAAATGTCCAGCCAATCCTCTGCTATGCTTCTCCTTGATGAGAATCTCCCTCATAGAACTTCATGGAATGCACAATTGACTCCCTCTAAATAACATATCATCTTGGATGATGAAATCTAGCAACTTCATTCGGTCTAGAGTAACAGGTTCTCTATAAGCTTTCCAACCTTCACCAAAATCAAGATCCTCTAGATACAAATTGTTGAGTTCCTTGAACCCACCCACCTCAATCTACATTTCTATTAGCAATAGTTTCCTTCTACTAAGTGCATCTGCAACCCTATTAGACTTTCCACTCCTGTGTTTCAAAAAAAATGTATAACTCTACAAAAATTGAACCCATTTCAAATGCCTTTGATTCAACTTTCCTTGACTATTCAAATATTGCAAAGCTTGATGATCAGTATATAAAACAAACTCCTTAGGAAGAAGATAGTGTCTCCACTTCTTTAATACCTAAACTATAGCATAAAATTCCTAATCATAAACATAATATTTTCTCTTGGCATCATTTAACTTATCACTGAAATAAGCAACAGGTTTACCTTCTTGGCTTATAACAGCTCCTATTGCAGTACCACTACCATCACAGTCTACTTGAAATAGCTTATTAAAATATAGAAGTGCTAAAATAGGTTATTCTATAACTTTATGTTTCAACAGTTTAAAACTCTTATCTTCCCCATTAGTCCACTGAAATTCTTTATTATCCCCTCTCATTGTTTCAGTCAAGGGTCCACAAATACTGCTAAAATTTATGATAAAATTTATGTAAAAGCTAGCCAAACCATAAAAATATCTTACCTTAGTAGCAATCCTTGGAGTAGGCCATTCAAGGATAGCCTGCACTTTTTATGGGTCTATTTTTAGACCTTCTGTTGAAACTAAAAATTCCAGATACACTAACTCCTTCACAAAACTACACTTCTTCAAATTAATCAACAATTTCACTTCCCTCAAATTCTCAAACACCATACGAATATGCACCATATGCTCCTCCAATGTCTTACTAAAGATCAAAATATCATCTAGGTAAACAATGAAAAACTTACCTAGAAATTCTTTCAGAACCTCGTTCATGAGCCACATGAAAGTGTTCGGTGCATTGGTTAGCCCAAAAGGCATGACTGACCACTTAACAGTCCTTTCTTTGTCTTGAAAGAAGTCTTCCATTCATCTCCTTCTCTGATCCGAATCGAGTGATAGCCACTCTTCAGATCTATCTTTGAGAAATACACAACTTCACTCAAATAGTCCATAATATCATCCATTGGTGGCAATGGAAACCTATACTTGATTATGATCATGTTTATAGCCCTAGAATCTATACACATTCTCCATTCTCCATTCTTTTTCAGTGCTAATACTACTGGTACAACACATGGACTTAGGCTCTCCCAAATCAAACCCTTTTGTAACAACTCATGTACTTGTCTGTTAAGCTCTTCACTTTTTGCTGGTGTCATTCTATGTGTTGCCTTATTTGGAAAATTGGTTCCTGGAATCAAGTCCATTTGATGACTAATCTTCCTTACCGGTGGTAATCCATCAGGTACATTACCAGATACAATATCATGAAACTCATTCAACAAATATGCAACTTCTACAAGTACATCTTCTACTTCCTCTTTACCAGCTTTTGGGATTAAAGAAAAACACATATGCTTATGCCTCATACCATCTAGGAATTTTCTTTCATCAAAAAAAGTTATTCTTGCATTACCACATACCTTTTCTTATGTCTCCTTCAATGGCTTTAGTTTATGTCACACTCCATCCTTATTTAGGGAATAGGTATTCACATGACCATCATGTACAACATGCTTGTCAAACTACCATGGTCTACCCAATAGCATATGACATGCATCCATAGGTATGATATCACATAGTACCTCATCATGGTATCCACCAATCTTGAACTTCACTAGGCATTGTTCACTGACGATGACCTTGTGGTCATCCTACACCCAGGCAATTCGATATGAATGTGGGTGTTTCTCTCTCTTGAGCTTCAACTTTGTCACCATCTCTTTTGACACCAAATTATCAGTGCTTCTGCTATCAATAATCACATCATAGCATTTACCTTCACACTTGCACCTGGTGCGAAACAAGCTTCTTCTTTGCTCAGGTTCATTCTCCCCAGTCAACAGGAATCTTCTGTTAATTAGTGTTTCTCGTATTTTAGCATCTTCAGAATGTGATGATCTGGCATCTCCATCTACATGTGCAACTCTAGCCTAGCCTTCAGTTCTCCTATCTATCCTTCCTTGGCATTGAGGACATTCATATGCCCTATGACCTTCTTCTCCATAGTGAAAACATGCTCCACAGAAGCCTCCTCTTCGTGAACCTTGTCCTCTTCCTCTTCCTCTCTGATCTCTACTATTCTGATCATGGAAATGATTGGAATTGTTTCCTCTCTAATTTTGACTATTACTAGCCTCATCCTTCTTTTTTGGATCTTCATTTCGGCTTCCATATGACCGTGCACTAGATCTTCCACCATGACCTCTTCCATTTTGTCTCCTCTCAAACTTCTTGTTCATTTTTTCCTCTACTTTTAGGGAAAATAGGTATGCCTCTTCAATACTATTCATTCGAACCAAATTCAACTCCTCTTGAATGCTCAACCTCAACCCATTAAGGTAACATGCAACTTTCTCCTTATCAGCTTTCACATGGCCTATTATAATGAGGATTTGATAGAACTCCTTTGTATACTCCTGAATAGATCTTCCTGCTTGCTTCAAAATTTTCATTTTCTTCAGTAGGTCAAGCTCATAATCAACAGGAATGAACGTTTGCTTCAATTTTTCCAACATTCAATCCCATCTTGTTATTTTCTCCTTTCCTCCTTTATTTCTTTCCAATTGAATCTCTTGTCATTAGATCTTTGCATGACCCTTCTATCTGGCCTTCGCAAACTTGACCCTATTAGGATCCTCAATATCTTCATGCTCGAATATTCTTCACATTCATTGATCCAATTGATCAATTCCTCTAGGTTAAGATTCCCTAAAAATGTAGGAACCTCACGCTTAGGTCTTTTCCCAATCTTGGAAATGGTTTAGAAAAGTTTTTCTTCTTCCTGATTCACAATTTTGACTTCTCCTTTAGAATTTCCTTCTTCAGCTTCATCCTCGCTTTCATCTTTGACATTAAGATTCATTCCTCTATGAATCTCTTCTTGCAATTCTCGTACTTGTCTTTGGAGCGCTCTAACCTTGAGTGTTACATCACCAGCTCTTCCACCACGTTCCCTTTGTGGAGACATTTTTACACTGCTCATTGGAACCCTAACCATGGTCCTGGTGTAAACTACCTCACAGTCAACAATCTATTTACACACTCAGGATCTCCCACTCTCATACCACTTGATGAAGGGTACTCCCCTTACACATAATAGAAACAAAGAAACAACAACTTGCAAGAACAAAAAATGGGCTTCTTATTATCTCCACAAATGTTGAATTACAATATTCAAAGCCACATGGGCATTTCCCTTACAATATTCTATAGGATAAAGCCTCAAATTATTACCTAGATCTACCCATAACTACTCCCAACTCTCTAAGACAACACTACAACCTTCCTTATATATGCAATTTTCCACCACTTGGGAAGGTTCCAAAATTTTAGAAAATAAGGCGACCAAACTTAGAATTATTTTATTTTACAATTTATTACACTAGAGTCAGCTCAAAACAACTTTTGAAATCCAAACATAAATTTTGAAGGAAAATCATTTTCCACCATTTTAGGTGACCCAACTTCCAGAGACCATAAGTCATCACTTGTTGACCTGATTGACTATTATAATCCCATTTTAGAAAGGGCACAAAGTGCTCTACAATGCCTGACTCACACAAGCTCCAATCAGCTGAAGTTTTGACCTTAGATGGGGCCTCTAAATCCTTCAAAACTAAGTTTAGAGTTTCTATACCCTACTGCCAACACCAAAATTTTTCAATATCTTCAAAACTAGACTTGATCTGGCAATGAAACTTTACCACCAGATTGATATAACCAAAATTAACCTTTAGGGAAGAAAATATACCATTCTAAGTGTTACCCAAATTTTCTTGTCTTATACAAATTTGGCTAAATCTATCCCAAGGTCTCTATTTTTACCCTGCCAAGCATCCCTAAAAATTTTGTGGCCTCATGTTTTGTTTCCTGGCCTCTGCAATTTTTCAAGTCCCTGGTCTGCAGGTCAAAATATTCAAAAATGTAGCCATTGTGTTGAAACCTTTTAAAATCCTCAAAAAAACCCTAAGGCCTTGTTATGTTTCCTTGTTACTTTATCGACAACTTAAAATCCTCAATACCCATGTGCGCTTTAATCTCATTGGTTGGTCACAGTTTCTCTAAGTTTCTCGGTGGATACTTTTTCCATTCAACGGCTTAGCGAATACAACAATTCTCATAATCGCTAAGTGTTTCCCGGTCACAGCATAATATCTTGCAACCCAGTGATGGTTAGCTTTTCTTCAGTCATGTATTCACGTAGAAGTCCGGTGGTCACTTTAGTGGGGTCCCGATTATGAGGATCTAACGGTTGGTGTATCTTCGCATAGGCTGGTGTGAGAGCTTGAGATCTTAAGATGACCGTTAGATCTTCCATGTCTGTAACACTTGAGTGTGTCAGTGGGACCGATGCCACCTCATCTGATTTGGTAGCTTCTGATTGGTCCACATGTATCAAGTCATCTTTTGTCAGTAGGACCAAGTTCTTTTGGTGGTCAAAGGTCCTGATAGTTGTCAGAGGATCGACGACTGTCTTAAGTTCGCAAGGGTTTTGTCAAAGCTATAAGGGGATAAGACTAGCCATCAATCTTGCTTTTTGTCAGAGCCTTGCAGGTGGGTCCTCAGATGATGATGTGCTCATCTCTCATTGGTCCACATAGTGATGACTTGGATACTGTAGTAGGGCCGTGTCAGAATGTCTATAGGGATGTCAGAAGGACGAAGATTGATGGCTGGCATATCTTCATGAAGGGCTTTTCTAACACATGAGATTATGCGCTAGCCATCGATTTTTCCAAGTGTCTAAGATTTGTCAGTGGGTCCAATGCTAGGTCAAGGTGATTTGCTAGCTTCTTATTGGTTGCAGTAAAGAGAGATTGTGGGACCGTGTTGCTAGGTGTGCTGATATGTTCAAATGTGATTGGTTGCCAAATGTTCATGAGGACTCCCAGGTGGACTGATGTGTCAGTAGGGTCTCGAATTAGAAAGGATCTAATAGTCGGCATATAAGCGTAAGGAATATTTTGGGGCTATAAGATCATGCACCCACCGTTAGATTGGAATCAGGCAATTGTGGGTCCATTGTCAGAGAACTACCGAGGTGTATGCCTACAAAGCAGTTGGAGTGAATAAAAGATTTCCAAGTGGCAGGTCTAGGTCCAGGGTTTAAAAGAGTTCTTCATGAATTAAAGAAGAGAAAAGTCAAGGTGGGTCCTCATGCTAATTTGCTCACGTTTCATTGGCTGTTGACTTCCACAATGGTCTTGACTTGTTAGAGGGGATTTTAAGTCATTTTTTCAGCATGTCATGGCCATTCATCTGCCGAGAAGGGTTTCTCATCAATGGTCACATTTTAAAATGACCAGGCTAGCCGTTAACATTCAAATTTGAATTTTTGCACTGGTTTCCTGCTAGGGTTTTGCATTCTTTCGGCCACACATGACATTGGTTAGCTCAGGAATTGATTTCTTAGGATGGTTGTGGTTGAGAGGATGATGGAGGTGACCGTTGGCCAGTTTTGTAGGGTACTGTGCCGTGTTCCCGCACCTGGAAGTAATGAAAGGAGTTGGCACCACCTTTGCAAGGAGTACCTCTTCCAGGGAAATAAGATCAGATTTGAAGCCTTCATGGCTTAGTGGAGTTTTAGGTGGGTAGATGGGTCAAAGTTTTTATGTCTACAGGTGGACTCAGTCTAGGATCAACACACAAAGAGAAAGATCTAATTTCATGACTGGTTCTCAGTGATTTTCATGATGGGTCAGCAATGTACCTTTAGGGTTGGATACTTTTGTAAAATTTGTAACCCTAGTTAGGTTAGTTTTGACTCTTGCCTGCGTACAATTGAGGAGGTATTTATTGTTTTTGTAGAGCCTTAGTGCTCAGAGGTTCATTTGGTAAAGGAAAGAAGCCCACTTTTGCAAGGAAGTCATCTTTTCTGAGAAAGCCATCTGTGGTATTTGTTCTACCCTCTAGTCTTTTACTATTTGTATTCACCCATTGATGATTAAGGCATTCTTGAGGTACTTGTGATATTTGTTCTATCTTTGTCTTCACTGTCTTGATTATCCCTTATTGGATTAAAGTTTTTTGAATGCTGTTAATGGAAATTGGGGTTCCTTGTCCCTCTCACTTTTTGTGACTTTATGTGTTACTGTGTCTGATCTAATTTAGATGTTTTGTGGGTATACTACAACCCCTAGTATTCTTGTCTCATTCTTACACCTAGTTGCAGAAAAGGATGTTTGCTTGCAGGTCATAAGTTGTGTCTTTTGTTCAGACCCTCCTATGAAACACTTATGCAAGCCTATCTAGTGAGTTGTGACATATTAGACCTAATTTCTCCATTGATTTCTTTCCTACATACTGAGAGCCAAACCCTAATTTTGGTGTATCACCTAGTAGGTAGTTTGCTTTCAAGTCATTTCCCTTACAAGCATTCCTTCTATCCCTTTCCCTCCAAAAGTTTTACTTTCATGTCAAGAAGCAAATTAAGGTGATTATCCAAGAGGAACCAGCCTAGAACCTAGAGGTTTTATCTCAATTAGCATAGGTCCCACAACCTGAAGATGAATCCAATGTTATACTAGGTTATCAAGACCAAGAGAGCTTGAAACAAAGGGTGCAAACTTAGTGTATAACAATTCTAGCATGCCTGGTGGGACAAGAAGTTATTCAAATTCAAAGATATGCTATCTTTGATATGCAAATTGCATAGTGCAGGCTTTTAGAAGTCATTCTATCAAGTATATCTGGTGACTCCATTGATTTCAAAGATCAAGGCTAATTTGTTCAAAGTTTTATGAGAAAGATTGAGACTAGGAGCTCAAAGCCTACCCAATTTTTAGAGTTTCCCTCAAGAAGAAGTCACAAAGGCAGGACAACTCAAAGGACATCCCCTACAAGGAGAGTCCAATCTACACCTCTTGATACTTCAAAAAGGAGACCTCTTCCCTTTCATTCCAGAAGAAGAGGTAGATATCTAACCAGAGATCTAGAGGAAGATTCCAATCAGGCAGCAAATACAACTCATATAGTTGTCAATCTTCAGATTCCAGCTCCTACAATGGCAAGATAGTTTTCTTTTGCACCATTCAACCAAGGCAGCCCATTGACCTTTTCTCAAAATCATGATGTGCCCTTGGTGGCACTTAAGAGTATACCTGATTTCACTGGTGAGGGGCAGACAACTTCTTTTAAGCACATAAGAGATGTGACCACCATATGCAACATACACAACATTACTCAAGAAGATGTGGCCACAAAGTTATTAGCAACCTCTTTAAAAGGTAAGGCTCTAGAATGGTTTAGAACCCTAACTATTGGTTCTATTACTTCTGGGGATGAGTTAGGGGATGCATTAAGTAAGCATTTTGAGGATAAATCAGATAACTTGTCTCTAGTTGAGTAGTTAACTATTAAGAGAGACCCTCAAGAACAAATGACAGATTATAATAGTAGATTCCTTAAAACATGGAATAGAATCCCAGTCTCAGTAAGACCATTAGTAGACCATGCCTTCCTTTACTATTTACAAAGCCTAAATTGTCAAATTTCTATCATGATCTAGTCTATGGGTGGTACTTCTCTACCCCAAGCTTTTGACATAGCTGTCAGGGCTAAAAATTAATTAATCCAAGCAGACATGATTGCTAGAAGGCCTCCAATGCCCATTTTTCCTAGCCTTCAACCCATTGCACCTACCCAAGTACCCCCATTTACCCCTATTCCCACCATATTGGCACCCCAAGCTAGTACTAGTGGTCAAGAGTTGAGGACTAGTTTCTCTCAAGAGCTGCAAGAGATAAAGAATAGCCAACAAAGTAGTAAGCAAGAAATGACTAACTTGTTGCAAACCTTGACTAAAGAGGTGACAAATCTGAAGAGGCAAGGTCAAGGAATCAGACCACCATTTCAGACACAAGGCCAAGGTCCTAATCAACAATATCAAAATCAAGGACAACCTTATCAACAAAATAGGCCACCATACCAAGGAGGCTATCAAGGACAAAGGGAAAATTTTAATCAAAGGCCATTCCAACCATATAACCCTGCACCTCTCAATTCTGCAAATCTAGTGAGGGACATGGTGCCTGGTCAAAATAATATGGCCTTTGATGATTAAGGCTTTTTGTCAATACTAGGTTATTAAGACCAAGAGAGCTTGAAACAAAGGGTGCAAACTTAGTGTATAACACTAAGCACGAATGGAAAACTTACTAAAAATAGTAAATTTCCAAAAATAGAAGCTCTGCACAAGATAGCCCTTATTGAAAAGAAACCAGAAATATTTGTGGGTGATGCAAGATTTCTCTTACACCTAGGATGCTCCTGCATCAATGTCAAAATAATTTGGCACCTCCTTGAGTACAAACTCACAATAGAGTTTCCTCAAGAAATATATAGGAACCTCATGATTGTTACAAGGAAGCGAATCAAAGACCATCCACCATCTCTCCCAAAAATTATTTTTAATGTCTTCATTTAAGCACCAATGAATTTAGAACCTCTTGGTTGTAGTTCTAAGATTATCTATATCCTTTGGTTTTTTAAATAGCTTGCAAATGTCATCTTTTGTGATTTTTTTCTTTTTTATGTCCACATAAGATAATTTATTTGTGTAATACTATTTTTGTTCTTCTCTTTTATCCCACTGTAAATTAATTTTCCCATTAACCAAGCTTACGTGGGTCAAGATTGCTTTCAATGATTTTTCAAGTCTTTCCCTTCCAAGATTTGTACCCCTAGAATCTTTTAACCTAGTAATTAAAGATTCTAATTCTTTTTTCCCTCTTTCAATTTGGTTCTTCAAATTTTGTTGTGTTCTAGGAGGAGGTTTCTCGATTGGTGGAGGCAATTGAGGTTCATTTTCTTCATTTGTTTCTTCTTTTGGTTCTTCATGAGGAGACGAAGGGTTTGGTTGAGGGAGATTATTTCTTCCTGGTAATTAAAAAAACTAGATTTTAAAATCTTCATTTCACACAAATTTAAACAAAAACAAATTTAAACAAAATAAATTGCTACAAAACTGAAAATTTAAAACAAATAAGAGGCATGGGCTGTAAAAAGACTTACCACTTCTTCCGAATCAAACATGACAATGCCGTGAAGCCATTTGATGGATGAATCAATGAAAAATTTGGATTCCAAGCCCAAGAAAGACTGTGTGTGCGCTTGGGAAGCCTTTCTTAGCTACAAACGCGGGTTTCAGGAAAGAAAAATAAGCTTTCCAACCCGCAACAATCTATATATAGACTTTTTTCAAAGCACATGCGCGCTATAGGGTGCACTTAGTATGATTTGCATTGCCCAAGCCTTAGGCTTGGGTGAACCAAGCCATAGGGCGTGCACCCTATAGGGTGCACGCCCTTTAGTGTGTATGCACTATGGCTTGATGTGGGACCAAAAGGAAAAGTGACACCTTTTTGGTCCCCCATCTTTGTGCATATACCCATATCAAAGTTAGATACTGCATATCAAATGTTCATAACATTAGGTAACATGTATGAGATAAATAATATGAGTAAGGCCCTTTCCCTTAAAACAAAACTCCACCATATCAAGATGACCAAAGGAGAAATCATCATGTCCTACTTCATGAGAAAAATAGAGATAAGTGATCAACTATCTACTATTGGTCATCAAGTTGACAATAAAGAACTATCAATGTTGGCTCTAAATAGTTTTCCTACATCTTTGGAGGCATTCATACGAGGGATAAGTGCTAGACCCAAATTTCCTAAGTTTGATAAATTAAAGACCGATTGCATTCAAGAGGAAGCAAGATTAATTGCGAGAGGAATCGGGCAAACATTTCTAATGGAGAAATTCAAGTCCTTAATTCTAATTCTCACAAGAAAGGAAGGAAAACCAATTTCAAATAAAATAAAAATAACTATAACAAGCATTCTATTGTCTTGAAATAGTGGACAAGATTTTGATATTTTACCCTTTCTGAATTCATCTAGGTGACATGAGTGTATAGTCTTTCCCTTGAGCATGGTTATGGTTCTTTAAGTTCAGTTGATTTTAGGTTGGTTGATATGATTGTTATAATTAGATAACTTATTTAGATTAATTGTGTGATTTAAATAAATTAGATCTTGCTATTTTTAGCTATTTAAATGTGGGAGTATTTAACTAATAGAAATTAATTAGATACATTTATTAAAAGATGTAATTAAAAAGGCTTATTCTAGAAATAGAAGTATTTAATTAATGAAGATTAATTAAATACATTCTTTTAAAATTTAATTATTTATAAAATTCAAATTTTTTATTAAAAGGTAATTTATTAATTGGAAATAAAATAACATTAGACTAAATATTATCAATTTAATTTATAACATTAGACTAAATGTTTTACCTTAATCAAAAACATTAGACTAAATGTTATTAATTTAATTTAATGTAAATGCAATTTAGTTGCACAAATAAATTTGGAAATCAATAAATAAAAGAATTAGTAAATTATGAGTTAAGTGCGTTGGCAGAAATAAGGAAGAAAAAGACTTGAGTTCAAAATTAAAAATTGAGGGAATTATGGAGTTGATGAAAACAACGTTGTTGAGTTGAGTTGAGTTCCAAATTTTGCATGTGGAGTTCAATTCCTATATTGTAAAAGATTGGACATTATTCTCGACACACAAGTTTGGAGAATTGGGTGAAGGATTTGACTCAGAGGAATTTTTTGTGAAAGCTTGGATTGTCTATGTTTCTGGTCTTTGACGCATTTATTCATTTGGTGTTTGAGGTAAGATTTTACAAACCCTCGTAGATGTAATTCTAGTATTTCTAAAATAATTGTCTTCTTTGTGCTTGGAAGATCTAGATATTTTGGTTGCTTTGTGATTTATTTTCATGTTGAAATTTTGGAAAAATGATTGTAAGTAAATGGGTGTGTGTATGCAATTATTAATTCAATTAGGGTTTCAAATTAATGGTTTTGTTAAAATTTAGAATATTTTTACATGTAAAATTTGTGAAAGAAATTTTTTTCTGGTAAACCCTAGGTTGAAAATCTATAGTATTTCTTTTAGGAAAATTTAGATCTGTACAGGTTTTGGAAGAAAACATCAAATAAACCTTAGGAAATGAATTTTTAGAAAATACATATATACGTGTTTCTTTTTTCTTAATTTAAATTTTTTCTTTTTAAAAGTATGGTTCATCGTTTTGACATGACAATTTGTTGGTGATATATATATATATATATATATATATATATATATATATATATATATATATATATATATATATATATATATATATATATATATATATATATATATATATATATATATATATATATATATATATATATATATATATATATATATATATATATATATATATATATATATATATATATATATATATATATCTGTGTGTGTGTGTGTGTGTGTGTGTGTGTGTTTGTGTGTGTGTGTGTGAAAAATTTTGGAGAAGTTTGGGGCCTCTCTGCCCAATCTCCTCTAGCAGCCCCAAGGTTGTTGTAGTAGGCCTACCTAAGGCTAGCAGCAGTGCTACCTAAGGTAGTAAGGGTGGGGTGAGTGCCCCCCCCCACTTTTTTAAAATACTTTGTTTTCTTAAATTAAAAAATAATAATATAATAAAATTAATAAAATAAAATTGTTTTATTTTTTTTAATAAAAATAAAAATAATATTAATTTAATATATATGTTTGTTTTTGATAGATAAAAGCAGCATGAGGGTGTTGGCCCGTGGTACAGAAGGACTAGAAGCACATTAATGATATATTAATAGCACTAGTCAGAGCATTTCATCAGCAATTTGTTAGTAGAAAAACCAATGTCTAATCCACCTCTATCAAAAACAAATAAAATAGTTCTTTTCAAAAAAATCGAACCAGAGTATATTAAGAAAATAGTAGCAATCAAATTAATAGTATCACACCACGCAGGGCTAGACCAGGAACTAGACAAATTATCCTTAAAATATGAAACCATCATAGAAAAACTAGGGCCAGCATGCCCAATAAAAAATAAAGACCTCTTGACAGTAGCATAAGCTAACATCTCCTACCCAAAAGTTTGGACATTAGGGTCATGGCCCACTCCTCCTGCAGGAATAGGAAAAGGTCTTTGTTGTCTTTGTCAGCCTCCAATTTGCCACAAGCCAACTTTTCCTGCACTTTGCAAAGGGTCACAACTGACGCATCCATGACCTTGATAACAAACTTGTTAGTATCCATGATGCAATTTTTGATGTCCCACATGTCCTGTTTGATGGCTAATATCTCATTGTCCAGTTCTGAGAACTTCAGCTTAAGGGAGCCCTTAAACTTGTCATTACCATCTAGAGGCACAAAGTTGTGCTTAGTAGTGGGGGACTTGGTCTGGTGATCATGGGGGGAGGCCGAGGAAGGGGTAATGCTTTGGGGAATCTCCATGGTTTGCTGAGGGTTTAGGGGGGGAGTGGTGCCAAAACTGTGCGAGCTTGGGTGGTCATGGGATGTTTATTTTCAGAGATGTTTCTATTAAATAAAATTGGGAGACTCAATTTATTGTTTTGACTAGACTTATGAAATTATCGTGTCTTCGTAATTTTAATTTCTGAAATCAATTTATTTTAATAACATGATAAATTGATTTGTTCGATTAAGAATTTATTTTGTTAAAATTAAATATAGTTTATTAGTGAAATTATAATAGATTAATTTTGTGATATAATTTCACAAATTAGTTTATTTATTAAATTCTATTGTATGTCTATTTTATTCCTTCTACATTTGAGTTAGAGGGGAATCTTTTACGTCAGCCCATTAGGATTGTTACCAAAGGTAGGGTTAGGGTTGTATTGATTTTGTTTGCCTTGCATTCTTATGTGGCAGTTCATCTTATGGTGACCCAGCCTTATGGACTTGATTTTTTTGATAGAAAATTCTTATTATGTGTTCCTATTATTCTTTGGAACCAAATCTAGAAATCATGATTTATGATCTTGAATTATGATTTTGAGATTATGAACTTGGGGTGGGTTATCTAAGTGTTAAATGGGTTCAAGGGTGAACCCACAATAGTGGGTTACACTCTTTTGCCTGAACGGACACTGAACTCTACATTTCAAAAAAAACTTTCAGATTCAAATGCATATTGTCATTAAACCATTTTAAATGAAAAGATGAATTAAATTAGAGTCTTTTAGGATTTTATATCTAGATTCTAAATATATTTTTAATTTTTATTTTTTAATTGATTTGAATAGTTTTTTCTTTCTCCTACTAAAATTAGTATGTTGCTGAAAACATCATTTTCAAAGAGTTACATTGTTTTCATAGAGCATAACCTTTTTTTATAAAATACATATCAATGTCATTCTTTCAAATTTAGTTTTGGAACATGCATACAGGGGGCATGAAATTGGTTTGACAATATTATCATGATTATTGCATATTTTATTAATGTTTGAAGTTGACTAAACCATAATTCTAACATACCTCGACTACATAGCTTATAACATTGCATGTATTTGTCCAATTTCATTTTTAATTTTTTTGGTTGAAAGAGAACTTCAATACCTAGGGAATATATATTTTTTAGAATTTTTTTTCTCTCATTTACTATTTTTTCATAAGCGTCAAACATAGAGGTAGACATATGGTGAAATATCTATGTTTAGTAAAACTAAAAATACGAAGCCATAATAAACTTAATATATTCAAGTAGATGCAAGTTTAATCCTATCATTACCCTATGGGATGGTAGGGCTCTTCATGACTGGAAAAAATTAATTATCCCAACTGGGTGGGGAGCAATTAAGACAGCTTCAACTATAGTTGACCAGTTTGTTCTGCAATGGCATCCACCCATAGCGGGCATTATGAAGCTCAACTTTGATGGGGCCTCAAGAGGAAACCTAGGTAAATCAAGATTGGGGGTATGTATTCAAGACTACTAGGGTAATGTTCTAGCACTCACAACTTTCCCCCTTCCCGATGGTACTAAAAATATTGTGGAAGCACATGCTCTATTTGCTGGACTAGTACTAGCCAAACAGGGTAAACACCATCACTTGCACATCTAAGGAGATTCTATGGTCATCATTAATGCCTGCATCAAAAGATAGACAGATTCACCACAACTCAATTATATTTTAAATCAAATTTGGAGACTGCTAGATCAATGTCAGGAAGTGTGTCTTTTGCACATGTGTTGGGAAGGGAATACAGTTGTTGATTTACTTTCAAACTTGGGTTGTGATGGGATAGTGCCATCTTCATTACATCCCAAACACTTCATTGCTCAATATGAGGAGCTTCAAAAATTGATAGATGCGGATATGAAGGTTTAAAACTATACTTGCAAGGTTTCTAAACATGTTTTCTTGATTGAAATTTGTATTTCTAATATTAATGCCTTCAATAGATGTTCCAATTAAATGTGAGAAATTAATTATAATGGGCATCTTACTGATATGTTAGGCACTAAATTTTGTATAAATTCATATGCTAATTCTAAGTATAATCCTAATTTGAACAATAATATTCATTCTAATTATTACAATTATTTCAATAACATTAATGCATATCATAAACTTGAATTAAATCTATCGTAATACTAACATTAAGTAACCCTATATGTTATCTTTCACAATAACCAAAATTAGTGTTAATTAAAACTCAAATTGTAACTCAAACTTTGTTACTAGGAATGATCGTAATCCTAACTCTAATACCTAAATCACATAACTAACTCTAATTATAACTCTAATACTAAAAATTACAAGACTGGTCCTAAGTTTAAAACTTGCATGCTCATGTAGCACAACACTCTTGGTTAACAATAAAACTCAATCACAAGACAAATAAACACAACTTTGAAACCTTCAATATTCTTCCATTCATTACTAACTACTCCTACAATTCATTGCAAACTCTTAAGTAACCAAAAAAACCTAGAAGATCAAGAAATCTAAGATTACCCTTTTTGGCAGTTTTTTTCCATAGCTATTTTTGCCATTTTTGGTAATTTTTAAAACAACACTTGAAAAGCTGAGTTTTTCCCTAAACATGCCCCTGACTAAGTTAGAAATAATTGCCAACTAATATTTGAGATTTAGAAACATAAATTCAGATTCATTACAAAATAGAACTTTCTAAAAATTAGAGAAAAAATACTAAAAGCTGATTTCGGAGCCCTAGACAAAAATTTCAGCTCCCAAAAATGTGCTAAAATGGACTCCAATTGATCTAAGATCCAATGGAAAAATAAATGCCACCTCTTGAGGCATGCACCCAAATTTTTTTAGTAAAAACCCAGACCCGAGTCAAAAGTTATGACCTTCGGAAGTTTCTATATTAGTTTATGACCAACACAAGGTCGTGCATCATTCTCCCCTTCTCTAAAGGAACACAACTCCTACAAGTTGGTGTCTATGAACTGCTGCAACTTGGTGGGGTCTAATTTCATTACTTCCCATTCTAAGATCCAGGTGCTATTTGTTGCTGGTAATCCCTCCCACTGAATCAAGTACCTATTGTAATGACCATTCCGGGTGACTATAGACTACCTATCCAGAATGTGGGTAATATTTTCCTTCTTTTTACTTCAAATGTGGTGATGCCAATCCACCTCATTTGTACTATCTAGCTCAGAGAGTTCTCCATGAAATGCATATAAATCAGAAACATTAAAGACATGAGAAATATCTAGATCATCTGGTAGACAAACCTCATAAGAATTATCATTTATCTTCTTCAAAATTTTGCGAGGACCTATCTTTTTGTATTTCAGCTTATGATATGTGCCAGTAGGAAATTTATCATGCCTCAAGTACACCATCACCAAATCACCAGCATTAAATATCTGTCTCCTTCTACTGACATCTGCAACAACCTTATATCGCTCATTGCTATCATGCAATTTACTCTTCACATCTTATTTAAGTTGTTGTAGGTGTTCAACAAATGCTTCCCCATCATCGCTAATTCTATCTTGCATAGGGAGTTGTACAAGGTCTGAAACACCTTGAGGATTCTTACCATATATGATTTGAAAAGGAGATTTTCCAGTTGATCTGTTAACAAAACTGTTGTAAAAAAAATTTGCTTGAGGTAATGCCAAGTCCCACTACTTTGGCTTTTCACCAACAATGCACCGTAATAGTTTTCCCAAACTCTGATTGACTACCTTAGTTTGCTCATCAGTTTGGGGATGATAGGCACTGCTAACCTGCAACTATGTTCCCATCTTCTTCCATAAGGTCCTCCAAAAATGACTCAAAAACTTAGTATCCCTGTCAGAAGTGATAGTCTTTGGAATGCCATGGAGTCTAATAACTTCTGAGAAAAACAAGGTGGCTATCCTTGTGGCATCATTAGTTTTTCTTACAAGCAATAAAATGAGCCATCTTAGAGAATCTATCAACAACTACAAAGATAGAATATGTACCTCGCTGGGTGTGGGGAAGCCCCAAGATGAAATCCATACTCACATCTATCCATGGCTCAATGGGTACAGGTAGAGGTGTATACAATCCTGTGTTTTGGGAGTGACCCTTAGCCACTTGAAAGATTCTACAACTTGCCACATACTTAGTAATGTCCCTTTTCAATTTTGGCCAGTAGTATTTGTCTTCAACCAAGGCTATTGTCTTGTCCTTCCCAAAGTGACCAGCCAAACCACCACTATGAAATTCTTGGATAATATTTTCCCTCATGGAACCAGTTGGTATACAAAGTTGTTTTCCTCTAAAGAGTAACCATCTTGCGTAAAGTATTCTCCTCTCATGTGATCTAAAAGATTAGTTCTTGGTTCTTTAATCTTCTCTATAATTTCCCAAAAATCATCATCAGCCTCATACAAAACTTTAATAGCATCAAAACCAATGACCTCTGTTTCCATTGTAGTTATGAGTGTAACATGCCAACTTAGGGCATCAACAACCTAATTCTACTTTCCAGACTTATGCTTCAAAACAAAATTATACCCTTGCAAGAAAGACACCCATTTAAAATGCCTACTATTTAATTTATTTTGTGTGTTCACATATTTCAAGGCCAAATGATTTGTAAATAGTACAAATTCTTGTGGGACCAGATAATGTATCCAATGCCTTAAGGCTTCAACAATAGCATAAAATTCTAAATCATAAGTACAATAGTTCTTCCTCGCATCATTCAAATTTTCACTAAAAAAGGCTATTGGTTTACTTGTCTGGCTAAAAACATCACCTATTCCAACATGGGAAGCATCACACTCTACTTCAAATACTTTATCAAAATTTGGAAGTGCCAATATAGGAGCTTCACTTACCTTTTTCTTCAAGAATTGGAAACTCTATTTAGAATCTGTTGTCCATGTGAATTCCCTTCCTTTTGTACAATCTGTTATGGGCGCTACAATACTGCTAAAATTCCAGATGAAATTTCTATAGAAGGTTTCCAATCAATGAAAACTCCTTAGCCCTATTATGCTAGATGGACTAGGCCATTGTAGGATTTCCTTGACCTTTTCTGGGTCCATCTAAACACCATCTTTAGAAATGATGAAGCCCAGAAAAGTCAAACTATTTTGCATAAATCTGCACTTCTTTAAATTTGCACAGAGCTTCTCTTTCCTCAGTACACTCAGGATGATCCTTAAGTGTTGTAGGTGTTCTCATTTGTGTTTTTTGTAAATTAGGATATCATCAAAATAAACTACAAAAAACTTACCAATGTAGGGTCATAAGACAATATTTATCAATCTCATGAATGTACTTGGTGCATTAGAAAGCCCAAATGGCATAACCATCCATTCATACAAGCCATCCCTAGTCTTAAAAGTTGTCTTCCACTCATCTCCTTCATGAATTCGAATCTAGTGGTATCCACTTCGTAGATCAATCTTGCTGAAGTATTTGGCCCCTTCTAATTCATCCACCATATCCTCTATACGAGGAATAGGAAACTGATACTTGATAGTAATCTTATTAATTGCTCTACTATCAGTACACATCCTCCATGGTCCATCCTTCTTTAGGGTCAATAATGTAAGCACAACACATGGGCTCATGCTTTCTCTAACCAGGCCTTTGTCAACTAGTTCTGTTACTTGTTTGTTGAGCTCTGCATGTTGTGTTGGGTTTAGTCGATAAGCTTCTTGATTAGGAAGAGTTTCTCCTAGAATCAGATCAATATGGTTTTTTATATCCCTTTTTTGTGGGAGTCCATCAGGTAGCTCATTTGGAATAACATCAGAAAATTCTTCTAGTATCTTTACTGCATCATGTGGTATTATGTCTTCTTGTTCTTCTCCTATTTTTACTACCAATGCATAGCAGCAACCTGTCACCTTCATTTCTTTGACAACATCCTTGGCAGAAAACATGGTTTCATTCTTCCTTTCATCCTTAAGTGGTAAGAGAGTCACTTTAGAGCCATCCTTCTAGAAGGTATATGCATTTTTCTCTCCATCATGCATGATCTTTCTATCATACTGCCATGGCCTTCCCAATAAAATATGATAGGCATCCATAGGAATAACATCATACCATATCTCATCCTTATAGATTTTTCCTATAGTAAACCTAACCAAACATTTTTTATCAATAGAAACCTCATTTCCTTTCTTAAACCATGCAATACGGTAAGGATAGGGATGTTTCTCACATTACAGATTTAATTTCTCTACCATTTCCTTAGCTACCATATTCTCACAACTAGCCCCATCAATAATAACTTGGCATACCTTTCCGCCTAAAGTGCATCTCGTTCTGAAGATGTTGGTTCGAAGCCATGAATCACCAAAGTTCTTTACAGGGACTTCTTTCTTCTCTGGAATGATCATTGATCTCCTCATCGTGAGAGTTTCTCCCACATCTGGTAGGACTTCTTGTTCTGTTCCTTCTTCTATGAATTTTGGCTAAACTAGGTTCACTCTAGGCTGTCCTCCTTAGTTTCTTTTTGGCATGCTATAATTTGAACATTCAAAGGCTCTGTGTCCTTCTTCTCCACACCTAAAACAAGTTTAAGGCCTTCTTTGATTTTCCCAACCTCTTCCTCTTCTACTTTTGTAGCCTTGTCTCTCTGAAACCCCCTTCCTCTTTCTTGATTTGGAGGATCTTGCTTGGTGTCCATTTTTTTTCAAATCCTTGAAAAGAATCTCCCCAACCATTATTAGAACCTCCCCAAAATGGAGTTGAGGTACCCCTTTGACCAGCTCTATTCCTTTAGATATATTGCCTATTCTTCTTTTCTTACACCTTTGGGGCTAATTGGTAGGCTTCCTCCATACTGCTGACACGATGCATGCTCAACTCATCTTGGATGGATAATTTTAGGCCATTCATATATAAAGAAAACATTTTCTCATTATTTTCTTGATGTTATATGCGCACGGATAGTTTGTAGAATTCATTTGTGTAGTCATGCACCGAAGACAAGTTTTGTTTTAAATTCTGGAACCTGCAAAAGAGGGTTTGTGAATAATCCATGGGCAAGAATTTTTCTTTGAGCTTTTTATCCATCTTGCTCCATGTCTTAATCTTTTCTTTTCCCTTTCTATTTCATTCCTTTTGGAGATGATCCCACCATATCATTGCATGTCCTTTTAATTTTGTGCATGCAAACTTCATCTTCTTTTCTTCTATCACAGGCTTCCATTCAAAATATTTCCCCACCTCATTTAACCAATCTACTAATTCTTCTAGCTTAAGACTACCAGCATAGTCTGAAACATCAACCTTGATTGTTTCACTCCTTCCTTCAAAAGCCTTGAGAACTCTATCTTCATCGCTCATTTCTTCTAGCCTCTCTTCTATATTTTCTTCATTTTGGTTTCCATCTTCATCAGATTCATTTCCTCCTTGTATTCCTCGATTATCCATTCGCTCACTGAGTCATTTAATCTACCTCTGCATATCCATCATCAATCTTTGCATTGGCATGACACCTCCTCTTCCTCTTCCTCTTCCTCTTCCTCTTCCTCTCCTAGCCATCTTCCTGCTCTGATACCAAATGATGTAGCACAACACTCTCGGTTAACAATAAAACTCAATCACAAGACAAATAAACACAACTTTGAAACCTTCAATATTCTTCCATTCATCACTAACTACTCCTACAATTCACTGCAAACTCTTAAGTAACCAAAAAAACCTAAAAAATCAAGAAATCTGAAAATTACCCTTTTTGGTATTTTTTTCCATAGTTGTTTTTTGTCATTTTTGGTAATTTTTGAAATAACACCTAAAAAGATAATTTTTTTCCTAAACATGCCCTCAACTAAGTTAGAAAGAATGACAACTAATATCCGAGATTTAGAAACATAAATTTAGATTTATTACAAAATAGAACTTTCTAAAAACTAGAGAAAAAACACTAAAAGCTGATTTCGGAGCCCTAGATGAAACTTTCAGCTCTAGAAAATGTGCTAAAATGGACCCTAATCGATCTGAGACCCATTGGCAAAACAAATGCCACCTCCGGAGGCACGCACCCAAATTTTTTTAGCAAAAACCCAGACCTGAGTCAAAAGTTATGACCTTCGAAAGTTTCTATATTAGTTTATGACCTACGAAAGGTCCTGCATCACATGCTATTTGTCATCACATCCCTTTTCAAACCCTAGTTCTTGCATTGATCATAACTCTACTTCTAACCCTAACTCTAATTAATGTTATGAAACTATACCAAACCATTACACTATGCAAATACTCCAACCCTACATCTAAATCTCACACTAACTATTATATTAATGCTCACTCTAAAACCTATATCCAAATGATAACCATTTCCCTAATCTTATTCTAATAGTCAATCAAATATTAACCTTAACCATAACACTACATTTGATTTAAACCTAACTGTGAACCTTACATCGTAACCCTTAGTCTAACACTAAATCTACATGTAACCAATATACTAATAGTTTATCTAACTCTAAACCATCTTTCCCAACCCTAACTATACTAAATGTTTACAAAAAATCTAATTCTAACCCTAATCCTAGCTATAATTGTACTACTAAGTACAATACAAATCTGACCTATATAATGTACATCATATCACTATCTAAGTTCTTTATCTTGCTAAAAATTTCCCTAAGATTACCACTAACCATAACTCTAACCCCTAACCCTAGTCGTAAGGATAAATGTAACAGTAAGTACTACTAATGTTGGCCATATTACTATCCCTATCCCTAACCCTAACCCCTTACCCTAATCTTTACCCTTAATGTTACACTAAATATATGATACAAATTGTAATTGTAAACATAAAATCCTATCCCAAACCAAAACCTTAATCTCATCCCACCACTAACTCTAACCCCTTACCCTGACCCTAACCCTAACCCTAACCCTAATGCTCAATGTAATTATTGTCATTAACATTATACTACTTGTAATTTCAATCTAATTTCTACCCGTACACCAATCTTAACAGTAACAATAACACTAAACTTAATAGTAAAAAGTAAAACTACCACTAACAATAAACTTAAAGATAATCCAAACACAAACACTAATCTTAATTATAATTGTAACTATAATTGTAACTATTCACATAATACTACTCCTAAGGTTAAACCATAACCCTACTCGTAACCATGAACCTTCCATTTACCATAGGTAAAATGGTAAAGCTAACTTTTATACTAACCCTAAATATGATACTAATCCTAACTATAAACATAACATCCTATATATAACCATGACCTTACCCCTAACACTAACCACTCACTGTAATCGTAATCTGAAACCTAACTCTAATTTATTGTCGTTAACATTATACTACTTGTAATATGGTAGTTGTTCAAATTAACTAATATTACTATGTCCCTACCATTGACCCTACATTAAATGCTAATGTTAAATGTGATACTAATGATAATACCAATGTTTAACCCTAACCCTAATTGTAACCATAACCCTTCCATTTACCCTACCTCAAATTGTAACCATAACTATACACTAACCTTAACAAAAATATAAAATATAAAATGTCTTCAAGTTACGCCATCTATGCAAAATAAAAATTAGAATTTGTCTTCCATTTTGGGCCACGAATACTATATATACATATAGTACATCAAGACTAATCTTTCTTGAGGTGCCTATTTTGATGCAGGAGCATCTTGGGCTTAGAGCAATCTCGCATAAACCAAAAATATTTCCTATTTTTTGTTGTTTGCATAACAATTGTTTTATTTTTTTGTTTCATGGTGTGCGAGGCTTACATGATGTTGAGGACCTATTTTGGAACCTTCTCCTAAGATCTCATATGGATTGGATGGACCATTTCAAAGTTAGAGTTGTTTTACTTGCCGTTAGGGTAGTATTTTCTTGCAGTTTTGGAGCTGATTGTGCGTAGTGGCGATGTTGATAATTAATGAATCAACCTTTACACTCGTAGGTCCTTTGAGAGGACCTAAAGTACTACCATTTCCCAAGAGCACAAGCCCTAATTCATTATGAGTAAAAAGTTATGGCCTATTTTTCTTAGGGACCTATTTTCTAGAAGTTTTCATGTGAAACGTGGAGTGTTTCTTCTTGCGCAGTTCTGTGTGATGAGATGGGGCCTTGCAAAGTTAGGGGCATCTTTTTGGGGTCATGATTGGACTTAAATACAAAGTCTCATTAAGTTTTTATCATTCTTGCATTAGTTTTGGTTTCTTTCCTTAGATTGGACCTATATTGTAATTAAAGCATGACCGGTCGACTTGTGGCTTAGCTGGCTATATATTGAGAGCTTGGGTAGATGTTTAGTAGTCAGATTGGTGGTAGATTGGTAGTAGCATGAGATTAGAAGAATAATTGGATCCTATGAGATCTTGTAGATCAAATGTTTTATTTGATATTGTAATAGCAGAGCTAGTGGTTTGCATACTTGGAGACAAGGAGATTGCTTGGAGGCTTGCAAGCTCAAGTTTAGATCTGCCTTAGTGTTTCCATTAGTTGCTGATGTGTTTTAGAGCTGGACTAGCTAGGAGATTACTAAGATACTTTGTAATTTCATTGTAATAGGCCGAAACCCAGAAGGCCTTACAGTCGGCCATGTTGAATGAAATTCTATTTTGAATCATTATCTTGTTGAATTCTATTGTGCTTGTTGTTGTTATAATTGGCAGTGTAGGCTTGGATCAATCCATTATTGGATCATCCATCTCTGACCTACATCATATTTTCATCAATTGTAACCAACACAAAAAAACCTTGCAATTTGATGGAAAAAAGGCACCTTGAGAAGAATTACTCTCGACATATATATATATATATATAATTCAAATTTATATTATTCTAATATATGATTGATTAAATAAATTGAATAGACATGTCCCATGAAGGGACATGTCTCTCCTAGCCTCATTCCCGATATAAATAAGAGAGATTGTTGCATTTGGCAAATACATAGACAATAGCAGTATTACTACATTTGCATTCGATCTCTCAAACTTAGCAATTATAAATATTTATAAATATTGACACACACACACACATATTCACATTTATAAAGAAATATACACATTTATAAATATTTATAAACATTTACGTACATTTATAAATAGTTATAAACATTTATACACATTTATAAATAGTTATACACATTTATAAATATTTATAAATATTTATACACATTTATAAATATTTATAAATAATTATACACATTTATAACTAGCTTATATATACGTATATATATGATATGTCGAGAGTAATCCTTCTCGAGGTGCCTATTTTCATCAACCCTAACCTACACAAACCTTGCAATTTGATGAAAATAGGCACCTTGAGAATGATTACTCTGAGCTTATTATATATATATGTATATATAAGCTAGTTTTAATTTTTTTTTAACTTATTCTTCATCCATGTGGCACCCTTATTTTTTTGAGTCCTATTATTTTGGGCCCTATTATTTCGGCATTCCCGTTTGTCTTCCTATTATTCCGATTAGCTATGATTTTGACCTATTATTTTTAGCCCCATTATTTCGGCCTTGCCATTTGTCTTCATACTATGCAAAACAACAAATGAGATGAAGAGATAGTCTTTTATAATTTGAGAGTATCTCTACATATTCCCCAAAAGCTGCCTTTTCTAATTCCTTTGCTTCTCCAAATTTTAATTTGTTTTAAATTTTTTTTTTTCAATTTATTTCACAACCATGTGGTACCCCTATTTTTATGGGTCCTATTATTTTGGGCCCCATTATTTTAGCCTTGCCATTTGTCTTCCTATTATTTTAGCCTTGTAATGTAAAATGTTAACAATAATTCTAATTTTTTTAGTTTGTTAAATGAAACATTTAAGAAACTAAACAAATTAAAGTAATGTAACACTGCAAATTATTTCAAATGCAAAACTTAATATAAAATAAAATTTGTTTAAAATACAAATGTAAATCAAACATGCAAACTATTTAAAATACAAATATAAATCAAACATGCAAATTCAAATGAAACGTGCAAATGTAAATGAACCATGCAAATCAAAATGAAACATACAAATGTAAATCAAACTATTTTAAATGTAAATCTAAATAAAACATACTAATCAATTGAGACAAAATCTATGGAAAACTAAAATACAAAACAACAATCTCACTTGCAAAAGGAATTCTCCAAAATTCAATCTATTGTTAGTTCCTCCAAAACTCCCCACTTCTTCATACTTTACAAAATAAAAAAGTGAAACAAATCAACAAATGAAATGAGAAGATGCTCTTTTATAATCTGAGAGTGTCTCTTCATATTCCCCAAAAGGTGCCTTTTCTAATTCCTTTGCCTCTCCAAATTCCAAATTTAAATGTAATTTTCTATGTGGCGCTCCTATTTTTTTGGGTTCTATTTTTTGAGCCCCATTATTTCAGTCTTTCCATTTGTCTTCCTATTATTTTGGCCTTGTAATGTAAAATGTTAACAATAATTATAATTTTGTTAGTTTGTTAACAAAGAAACATTTAAGAAACTAAACAAATTAAAGTAATGTAAAACTAAAAACTATTTGAAATGCAAAACTTAATATAAAATAAAACTTATTTAAAATGCAAATCAAAATCTAAAATGCAAACTATTTAAAATGCAAATCTAGATCTTAAATGCAAATTATTTAAAATGAAAATCTAAATCAAACATGCAAATCTAAATCAAACATTCAAATCTAAATCAAACATGCAAATGTAAATCAAACGTAAAAATCAAAATGAAACATGTAAATATAAACCAAATTATTTTAAATGCAAATCTAAATAAAAATTATATTAATCAATTGAAACAAAATCTATAGAAACCTAAAATACAAAACAACAATCTAACTTGCAAAAAACTTGCTCCAAAATTCAATCTACTGTTGGCTCCAAAACTCTCAACTTCTTTGCAAAACAACAAATGAACAAAACAAAAAATGAAATGAGACTCGATGCTCTTTTATAATCTGAGAGTGTCTTTTCATATTCCCGAAAGGTGTCTTTTCTAATTCTTTTGCCTTTCCAAATTCTAAATTTAAATTTAATTTTTTTTTAATTTCATCCATGTGGCACCCCTATTTTTTGTGGTCATATTATTTCAGGCTTGCCATTTATCTTCCTATTATTTCAACTACCTATTAATAGTTTTATAAATTATTTATTTAATCTAATAGTTTTTATTGACAAAGAATCTTTTTTGACATATTCTCATGCTAATATTCTCATTTGTGCTCCCATTATAATAATCTAATATTTTTGTACGGATTTATACCTATTTATAAAAATCTATTCATATCTCTACACATTTATACATATTTATACACATTTATAAATATTTACAAATATTTATACACATTTATAAACATATATAAATATTTACACACATTTATAAATATTTATAAACATTTATAGAAATTTACAGACATTTATAAATATTTATACACATTTATAAATATTTATACATATTTATAAATATTTATATATACTTATACGCATTAATAAACATTTTTAAATATTTATAAATATTTGTACACATTTATCCATCCATATCATATCCATCCAAAACTAAATTAAAAACACCACTCATATCCATCCAAAGCAACCTCAATGGAATCTCAAATTTACTTCAACACACACACACATCACAAAGTGAATGTAAAGCTTAGTTGAAAAATAAACACCACATAAAGTTAACTTTTAAACATAGACACAATGAAAGTAATTAAACACATACATACATGCATTCATCCACACAAAATTGACATTATTACATGCCAGATAATATGATATTAGAATAAATATCAATGCTCTTTCCAACATAGATACATAGACACACACAATGAATGTCAAAGTTTGTTGAAACAAATACCACATAAAGTAAATGTGAATATTAATATTCACATATACACAAACAAATAAATAGTAAAATAAATTCAAAACACATAAAACACAAAGCAACCACAAACAAAAAAATAAATAATAATTTTTTTGAACATAAAGAAATTGAAATGCACACCACCACATAATGTGAAATTCAAAGTTAATTCAAAGACATATCACACAAAGTGAATTTCAAAGTTAGTTGAAATAAAAGCACTACGCAAAATTGCATTTAAAATGCCACATGACAAATTTAAAACATGCACCACACAAGGTGATCACATGATAGCTCAAAAATACACAAAGTAAATAAAAAATCAACTTTCAAATATAGAAACAAAACTAATATAAAATTAGTTTCAAAGTTGCAACATATTTCACACAAAAATATGAACTCATGCCATAGTTTAACCACATATGAAATAAATATGCAAATTTATTCAAACATACACGGAGTTTATCGAAACATATCAAATATAAACATGTTTCACAAAAAAATAGTTATAACACACACGTGTATAATTCTAAGCTCAATAATGTCAGACTACAAATGCACATAAAGTGAATCCCAAAGTTCAAACACACTTCAGATTATAGTTAAACATACATCAAAAGTTATTGTCAAAGTTACTACACTCTTCACACAGGGTGAATGTGAAAGTTTAAATATATGCACATGTCAAACTACAAATGCACTAAAATGAATGTCAAAGCTAAAACATATTTCATGTGATCTTTGTTCATTTTACACATATATAAAGTAAATGCCAAAGGCTAAATATACAAAAAATGAAAGTGTGCTTAATTTGAAAAGTAAAATACTTAAAACATGTCACTATATTAAAAAAATGTGAATGCTAAAATTCAAACATACAAGATAGCTGAATTTAAAATGAATACATTATTAATATAAAGTGAAACATGAAAATTTAAATTTACACACATATTTTTCACACAAATTAAATTGATTCCAAAATTATTCATAAATATACTTCAATAGAAAATGCCAATGGCCACAAATAAATTGACAGATTTCAGCAAATAAGTCACACTAGGAACAAGATGAAGGTATTTATGAATATTGCATATTTGATTTATAACTTAAAAAATAGTAAAAACTTGTTGCACTACAACTACAAATCATTCTTAACCTGAGTGTATTTCAGATTAATTTTGCAACCACAAACTTAAAATTTCATGTTTGATTAATGGAAAAGCCAAGAAAATTATGGCACAAACACACTATAGAAATTGCAGCCGAGTATATCTCAGATTCAAGATGTGAAAAGT
This sequence comes from Chamaecyparis obtusa, assembly GCA_027943335.1. NCBI lineage: Eukaryota > Viridiplantae > Streptophyta > Pinopsida > Cupressales > Cupressaceae > Chamaecyparis > Chamaecyparis obtusa. The sequence goes on along the minus strand of BSBK01007037.1, from coordinate 57,473 downwards.
TGGCAATTGCATTTGGAAATGTTAGGATGAGTGAAGATGGTTTGCAGGGTCATAAAAATGTAATGCTAGAAATTCAAAGTAATATATAAAAAAATCAATTGAAAGAGAAGGAAATGTTGAAAATAGAGGATGGTGATAGGGATGATCCTAATAGTCATCATGAATCTTTCACATTGACTCACAGAAGAAAAAAATGTTGATTTAGTTGTAGCATGAGGTGTAGAAGATCATGAAGCCTATTGCAAAGTTCATTGAAAACTTTATTTTTATTAGGGAGATGCAAGGATTTCTTATTCGAAATTTTCATAAAATGTGATTACTTATTCTTATTCTTATTAGGGAGATGCAAGGATTTCTTATTCTTATTTTTATGAGAGAGAGAGAGAGAGGGGGGGTGATAAGGGAGGGAGGGAGAGAGAGATTTCTTATTAGGGAGGTGCAAGGATTTTTTATTCTTATTTTTATTAGAGAGAGATTACTTATTAGGGAGATGCAAGGATTTCTAATTCGAAAATTTCATTACAGAGAAAACAGTCAACGTGTTTTCCACACTTTCTAGTTAAAAAAAAATAAGAAAAAAAGGCGATCAAAATCCGTTTTGCGTTCCCACATTCAAATAACAGTGACATGCAAAATCCCAGGCGTTCAAAATGGTCTTATAGATAGAGAAAGTTTGAATTATGATAAATTGATAGCCAAATTTGACTTTTATGCTCATTAAATGCATTAATTGTTTTGGTACAATTATGAGTTTTTCTTTTCTTTTCTGAGTGTCTGCCAAATTTTGTACCAAGTCCACGCCAAGTTCTGAATTTGAGTTAAAATTTTGGGCTGCCGAATTGAATCCGAGTCTGAATTTTCAAACTATGATAGAAATATAGACAACTTGTGCAGGAGCACCTGGACATATGAGCATCAGCACCGTTCAAAAATATTTATATTTGTTTTGTTGTGGTTTCTGATTTTGGTGTGTTTCTGACATAGCATCTCTCCGTCTGATTTCAAGCTCTTGAAAGTTTGTGTTCACTAAATAAGCTTCGTCAGATTGACAAAATGATCGATTTGTTATCAAACCCAAATTAGAAGAAAAACACTTTCCTTGGCTACAGACTTCTTCAACAGTCACTTATGTTTGATAGAATGTTCATTTCTATGTATACCGAAAGAGAAAACAATGCTTTTCACTTTCTTCATGCTCGATCCATCCCCAATAAGAAAATTCACCGAGAATGGAAATATTTTGTCTCTGGGCTCTGACAACATCCCAGTCGAAGGATGGCAGATTCAACTTATTGCATGGATTTTCGTCTGCTGGCAATGGAGCAACCTCATAACAACTCTTATACAAGTAATATAAGAGGGATTCACTTGAAATTATTTGTATGCGGAAGTGGAACAATCTTGGGGTTTTAAGAAAGTGGAAAGTTACAGAGGAGCACTATATTGTCGAGCATTATATCGATGAGCGGTGGCCAGTTAACAAGGATGACGCCATTGACAGCCCCAGCAGCACTGAAGAAATGGTGAAGACAAGCGACAGATTGCCAGAGAAAAATATGACAACAATTTCCAGCGAGGAGGATACAAAAGGAGTTGATCATCTCACCGAAGTTGTAAGAAAAGTTTTGAAAGAGCAGGGGATAATGGCAAAGAGTTTGAAAGAGCAGGCGGAGATAAGGAATATGCTGAAAATGCTCATGAAGAAAGTTTTCGGCTGTTGTAGTTGCAACTGTAGACATGTATGCCAGATGTGGAAGCGTAGTCAAGGCTGGTGAACTGTTTGAAAGAATACCTCAACGAAATGAGGTTTCATAGAAATCCATAACTGTGGGCTATGTACAAAATGCATTTATTAAAATGCTTTAAAAACTTGCAAACTAAAACAATCCGTAATGCCATGTTGGATACGTTTGCAAATGTGGAAGTATAGACAGGCACGTAACTGTTTGATAGAATGCCTCAAAGAAATGTTGCCACGATTGCAGGATATGCAGACAATAGATTTGGTTTCATTTTTGCAATCTAAGCTGTATTTTGAATGCAGAGAGTCTCTGCGATTATTTGTGTCTAAGTTTTGTGTTTCCATCATACACTGTTTTTTTTACTCAGGAAATGTAACAGATGAATGTCTTAGAAAATAAATGATTAGCAATGTAATCGAAGTAGTTCTGGAAATAAAAATAATTGAATAAACAGAAGAATAATAAAATCTGTCTAGAGTTTGTTTCTGTGTTCATTATTTCATTCTTTTTCCTTAACTAAAATGCATTAGCAGAAATCTTATCCATGTGAAATTCTTAAGCATTAACCCTGTACGTGTTCAAGTGTTTTTCTCGTAGAAATCTGTAACATCCTTGTTTGTTTCATCATGGAACTGACCACCATCCATGAAAGAATCAAAGCCTTTGGTTCGCCTTATTGGTTATTACACCTCAAGATCTGTTGAAATGAATTTAATAGTTCCATTTTACCATTGGTTTCTGTAGCACTGGTATATTTTTAGTTCTCTGTATTCTTTCCTCTTAATGTTGTTTCCTTTGCTTACTCTTAGACACAGAGATTGAGACTTTCGATTTTTAAGCGGGACACTCATGCATTTCTCGCTCTCAGAAATGCTGGAAAGGTGAAAATGAGCAAGAAATGAACACTGAGAAAATGCTTTGTAAGGATAAAAACATTGTCTATTATGATGCTTTCAAACAGCAGGATGACAAGCAAGGCATTCATGTAGATATGGATAGAAGAGAATCACGAATTGCCTAGTGATTTCCAAACCAGAAATAAATGGATCAATGCTGGCACTGCATATAGAAGAGTAGTAGAGCCCTTGGACATTGCATAGCACTACCATACAGATAAGGAAAACAAAAGCTATTTACATGTCCTATCAAGAATTTTAATGGAAATTCTACAGACAAACAGGGTATCGATTTCAAGGAAAAATTCTTAATGTAGTGGAACTTTTTTTATAAACCCATCTTCCTAATCGAATAAATTTTGGATTTAACAGTGGATAAATCAAAATCATGCAAAACCAATTTGGGCATAAGTATTTGATAAATACCTGACAATATGATTGAAGCTCCCAGCCCTTGTCTATTTTTCATTTCTCCAATCTCCTTTCTTCCTTTTCTATAGTACAACTAGTAAACAATTGAAGCCCATTCACCATGAAACATAGTACTTCTTCATGGCTTCCCCATAATTCAACCTAGAACACTCACACGCAAACCCGTTGAAAAAAATCCTCCAAGAATTAACCAAAACACTCAATACGCAATTCCAATCAACCAAAACATTAAAACTTTCAGCAAATCCAATGCAAATGGATACTGGGTCCACCGTTAAATCTCATTTGAAGCTAATGATGATCCATTGCAGATGCTCACTGATAGATTTTCTTGCAGAGAGCTGATACTATTTCAGTCAACCCAAATCAATCACCAATTACAGTTAATGTTTTTGAAGAATCAATACAGCCATGAGATTTCCAGCGTCCAATCTCATCTATCTCACAGGCAAATTAAACATTCTTTTCCCCTTCCTCCTTTTCAATCTCCTCCCTTGCCATCGCCATTGACAGTTAACAATTAACATTGAAATTCTGCAGGAAACAAGCCACAAGTTTAACACTCCTCCCTCGCCATCGCCATTGACAGTTAACAATTAAAACAGTTTGCTATCAATGCCCAATATTTGTTGAAAAACAGAGCATCTCCAACGGTAACATGTTTTTAAATTCAACCGTACATGATCTTTTTTAAAATTCGGAATGCTTTTTTCTCAACACTAATATGGAATGTTTTTTCGAACACTAAATATAAATTAAAAAATTCTTAAAATTTTATTTTTAAATTATTCATTCATCTATTCAAATGTAAAAAAATAAATTGGAAAACAGACTGAAATCAATTAAATAATTTTTCTAATACAAAAAATATTAAATAAATTAATTACTAGATGATTTAGAAATAAAAATTAATTTTAAAAAAAAATTAATTGAAAAGGAAAGGTTGTAAGGCTTAAAGTTTCAATAAATTTTTTATTAGTTGCGAATTATTAAACCTAAAATATTCACAAATATTAAATTTACATGAAAAATTCAGTCTAAATTTCAATAAAATTATAATTGAATTGACAAAATAAAATAAAATAATATAAACAAAAATATTTTAAATTAATATGAATTTGTATGTTAAATAAGCGTCACCAGAAGGAAGTGTCATTGACTTTATGTCTCCTTCGTATTCTAAGAAACTTATATTTAGGGAGGACGATCCTACCACTGTGATCAAGAAAAGTGCTTTGGATCATTAATTTTTAGCCATCTTGATTTTAGGTTGGTTGATTTTCTTTAGAGCTATTGTGTCTAAGTTTGTTATTTTTTTGTTGTTATATTGTTGTTCTTTGGTGTTTTGTTGGGATTAAATGCTCATCTTTCCCTTTGTACAAGGGATCATGAATCTTCAAAATGCCTAGACTTATCTAATAAAAATAGTATGATGTGTACACTTGTAATATGATTCAAGTACATCCATATTCACTTTTATTCAAAGTAAAATAATTTTACAAAAATTATTTAATTCAATTACAAATGACATTATGAACAAGTAACTCATTGCACACTTAGCTATTAATTATAATGTTGTTCTAAGGTTTTCTTTCTTTATTTTGTGAAAGTATCATTTTCTCTACAAATCTTGGCCTTTAAGATCATGTACTCTTCTTCTTGATGGGAACTCAAGGCCCATAATATACTTTGTCTATTAATATATTGGAGGAAGCATCTGCGAGAATTAAACTAATCATATATAAATAAAATGGTAAAATATGAAAGAAATACATCACATCACAATTACTTACATAGAGGAAAACCATTCTAGGAGAAAATTTGCACCTAAAAAAAACTCCATGTTATGTATTAACTAATGATTAAAATAGACTTGTAGGATCTAAGCCTTTACAAGAGTGTTGCCAATAAGAGATCCAAATTTATTCTAGTAGCATAATAATACTTACAAAAGTCTCTATTAAGATCTATATTTTAAACACCCAATAAATAGGAGAAATAATACAAGAAAATATCAAATGGTAATTAGGAATCTATGAGCTAAAACAACCCAACAATACAACACACAAATTTTAAGTTCAAGATTAAATAATCAAAACATAATCTGTGTACACATGATAAAAATAACATATTGCTTTCACCTATCTAATGTTTATCATAATTCACTCGCCAACTTTGACAATTCATTTCAGATCTATTATCTCCATTCAAATATGTCGTATACCATATTAATTATGGTGAAAATGGGGATCACCGACCTTAGCATGCTAACTAGCTGGATCAAACATACTCCCATAAAGCATTTCATAGTAATTACATTTTCCTAGCTCTAAACCAATTGAGATAGGTATGAGTTGGGAATGAATGAATGTGATAGAATTATCCCCTTGTCATTGATTCAATGTGATTGGATAAGATGCAACAAAAAAATAGGTGAAAATATACATTAAATTGCACAGTAATCAACATAAAAAAGAAGTTAGAGGTCTAATATAACAACTTTGAATAAAATTCTAAGAAGATGAATCAAAGAGGAACACGTTTCATTGAAATTTGGCCTCAAAATGGTAGGAGTATTTTGGTAAGCAACATAATCCTAGTGATTTCTTTAATACTGATCTATCACACACAGATTTGGACTCAATATGTTTATCTAACCCTTCCTTTAATATTTCTTATAAATTGTATTATAATAATTTACTATGCATGGACTATTTGCTAATTTATAACTTCCAAGTCATTTTTCAATATCTAATTCTTCTAAGTCACAATTCATACATCTTGGATCTAAAAAACCTTTCTCCTAGATCTAAAAACCCACTTGCAAGAGGCATAAAAATGGTGTTTGTATTGTAAAAGTTCTTTCCTTATTTAAGCCCCATGGATTCAATCTTCATACAATAATAATGTCTACAATAAACCTTGAATCTAAACTAAAGAATGTCATATCACAATGATATACCTTCTCCAATGGATTCTCCTTGTCTTGAAGCCACCATGAAATTTGATGATACTAAGAATATCGATCATATATGTCTCCACCCATGGAGGAAACATATACATTTGATCATGGATGTCATATTCAATGCTTGAATCCTTCAATGTGAGAACTCCTCCGTTGCAACCTTGAAAATGAATGAAGTGCTTGCTTGTATGCTTGATGAGAGACATGAATTCCTTGAACTGTGATGTTCAAATAAGTAGGCCTCATGAAACTTTTTGAACATTTTCAAATCATACTAATGTAGATAGTATTTTCCCTCACCATTTTCCAAATGTTTAAATATTCAAAATTGGGCACTTTTAATTCATGATCCTTACCAGAGAAGGTTAGTTTCAAATCTAGAAAAGTGACATTTATTTTTTGCAATACTTTAATAGGCACAAAGACATGTTGGACCCCAAGGAGTTGGAACCTATGAACCAATATGCCAATGAAAAGAAAATTGATATAGATATTTTCTCTAGATGTGATATTGTTATATGTGGCCTGACAAGAGGAAACAACAATGAAAAGAATCCTTAGAGTAGCTAACTATATAAGCTATACATCTTTTTCTTTTGTAAGAAATATGTGAATAGTGTTATACATATGTGATAACAGGAAACAAATTGATATAAGGGAAGGCCCATTTTGCAAGGATTTATGTAAAAACAACTATAATATTGATACTATAGGACATCTGATAGGATAATTTCCATGACAGTATATGGTTGGTAATGTGTAAGCTTCTTTTAAATATTTTAATATAAAAAAAATTGGGCACTTTTTGCTACACATTGGTTCCCAACACCATTTTCCACTAGGACTAGGGTGATAGGAACCCTAATATAGTCTTAGAGGGTTGGAAAGAGGCTAGGGAGATAGAAAGATACTATGCTTGTCAAATCACACATTGATTTGATAAATATTAGTCATCACCTCATCAATCCATTTTGAGTCATCCATCTTAGGTCCATATATTCCTCCATCCACCAGTTCAAAATCCACTTACCCTTTCCCACATGAAGTCAGTAAAGGCACACATATTTTAGAACCATCTACCCATCCAAAAGGCCTCCATACATTCCTATCTACCCATGAATAGAAACCCCCTTCCAATAAATTTGGATGCCAAGCATAAAATCCATAAGTCAAGCAATCCACATGCAATCAAGCATCAACATATCCTCTCTAATCAACATGTAAAAACAAAGAAAAATATGATCCTAAAAAAAAATTAAATATCCAAAAGGCCACAAAGGCCAATAAAGAAAAATAAAATTCAAAATCTATATGGGTTCCTAAATCCCTTATGGAAGCAATTCATTCCAAGGAACCACAAAAGAATGAAAAATTAAAAACCATGTGAATTTCCAAGCAGCTCCTCAAAGCACAATATTTCAAATAAGAATCAAAATTGGCACCCAATATTGTTATTCCAAAGGCTCCCATCAATCTTCCACATAAATTTCTTCCATCTTCCAAAACTATTTTGGGTCCATGTGTCCTAAAAGTCACTAACTTAGATACTCTATCACCTCTTAGGTCCTTGTGTCCCAAAATCCACATTGACTCCTCTGTCTAAATTTGAAAATCCAAAATCAATTTTCCTTCCATCACTCCAACACCCCTCAAGGTGTGTGCCACTATTGATCTTGCCAACATTTCCATCCACCCATACACAAGTCTTCCAACACCCCATTCATTATACAACACCTATTTTCCATCCTTCCATGTCACTTATCCAATCTTGTGCATAAATTCTTACCCTAGTCTACTTTTTCATCTATTTCATCCCCTTTTTGTATCACACTATCAACATCTTTGAGTATACTTTCAATAACCATGGTCCATTAAAAAACTTCCTTCACGAATACTATCCAAAGAACAAGATGCTTGAGTCCTTCTTTCATGTCATTGTCTACATCGATGTTGGGAAGAAGAGATTTTGATAGAAATAAAAACTTGTGTACAGAATATCAAAGTGAAGAGCATACAACCAAAGAACTCAACTTCATAGGAGAAATGAAGAAACATGGATGTCTCATGCATGATGTCATTCCACAATGCATCAACTTTACAACTCTCAGTGAGAAGTAACAAAATGAAATTGATATTATTATATGACACACTAGCATGGAAATTAGGCCAGAATGTCTTTGTTTATGATAATTTAAGGAACAATTGGACCATGAAAGTCTTATCTAATTGGTGTCATCAGTTAAACTATTTAGATGGAAGCTATGCCAAGTCCTTCTCCTCTTCTATTACTTGCACCAATTTGAGTTATATATTTCAATATAGGAGCCTCTACATCTCATTCAAAGTTACGAATACCAATTAAAGATTTTGCTCAACTAGAAGGGACTCGACTTACAAGTTTTCAAAAATAAATGGTCCATATCATGTATATTTTGATTGATGAAATGAGTTTCATTCGTCAAAAGTTGCTGGAAAATACAGATTGTCAACTTAGGAAGTCCTTCCCACAAATTGCTTGCATAAGTTTTTATGTATACCTTTCATTTTTCATAATGACGCTATTTATGTGCTATAATATTTATTAATATAACCCATATACATTGCATTCATGTAATATTCGTAGATGGTGTGAAAATAATTTTTGTGACTTTCTTTCAAGTATATCTATTATTTTGGTTGGTGATCTAGGTTTGTTTCCTCTAGTCAATGATAAAGTAACATATGCTAGCAACAGGCGGGCAAAGTTATTATGGAAAGAATTCAAAAATGTGGTTACATTAGATAAAATATTTAGGCAAGATGGAAAAAACATCTAGCAACAAATATTCCATCAGCTTCTAACAAATCTTAGATATGCAAGTCCAAAAATAGACGATTGGAACTTGCTTATGATGAGAATCCCTGTGAGGTTAGATGCTACAAGTAATGATGAGTTTGACAAGACAATGTATTTTTTCTAAAAAATGAGAATATTTGTAACCATAACTTGAGGATGTTGTATTCTTTGAGGCATGATGTTGCACGTAGTCTTGCAACTAAGTTAAGGAATGGTAATACACTTGAAGATTGGTCAACTAAAGAACTTGATCTAGAACTATTGTTTAGTAAGGATTCAAGGGTGATATTGATACAAATCTATGGATAGAAGTCAATCTTGTCAATAGAGTGTTGGGATATATATAGAATATTGTGTACAAACTAGGAACTTCCCCACCTAAACCACCAACATATGTCATGATTGAGTTTGATAATAATTCTCGATTACCATATAATGACCACTATCTAAAAATAGTTCCAATAGCACCACTACAAAGGGGTAGAACATTTCAGTTACCATTAAGGTTGGCATCTACATTGACAATTCATAAATCTCAAGGACTAACTCTTTCCAAATCCATAGTTGATATAGTCCCAAGAGAAAGAGCAGGATTGACATTTGTGGTTGTATCTCATCTAAAGTGTCTAGAAGTCTTGAGAATAATGCCACCATTCACATATGACTTCTATGAAAAATGAAAAGTGGGAAACATCTTTCCAATAGAAAAGAAAAGGAAAGCAGACTCAAATGTCTTGAAAATCAGTGATGTACTCTAATGATGTATTTGCAAATTGCTATTAAGAAATGCATTATTGATTATTCTCTTGCTTTATGTCAAAATTGTGCTCAATTATTCTTAAGAAATAAATTAGTAGATGATATTTGAAAATTATGTTCACTTTTTCTTCAATGTATATTAATAATCAAAACCATATCATGTTTCGATACACAATTTTTTATTAATTTAATTAAAAAAAAGTTTCACACATTAATACATACTATTCCACTATAAGTAACATGTAAAGTTCCAAATCACATTGCAACATAAGCCTTAATTATTTTTTAATTTCTTATGGTTGTTAAAATAGTTTTTCTTATATTTCATCGTACTAGGTTAGATATTATCTTATTCTAAACATTAGTGATTTCATATTTTTCCACTAATTAACTATACTTCTATTTTGATTATCCTTATATACCGATGTTTGCTTAAAAATTTGTAGCATACCATTCACCTATTGTTGGCTCTGACAGAGAGTCAATCATCATTCTTACAAGCCCTATTGCTTCAATGGCCTCAAATGATTTCTTCAAGACTAAATTTGACAAATGTACACAAATAATTGTAGACTCATGGACAAATACAATCAAATTGTGGAGAACGCAGTGTTATTGATTGATTATGTTCAGGAACTAGAAATAATGTACATTGAAGATGTTGTGAAAGTTCTATGCAAGACATTTGCAAAAGTAGATGTATTTTTGTCAATGATGAAAGAAGTCTACCATGATCATTGTTCAAAAAAAGGTTACAATACCATCTTAATCATTGAAGAATATGTGATGTACTTACATCATTACAGAGAAATGTGTTGTATTTAGTTCATTCTTATCTTGGCTTTCACACTTCTTACTTCATCTAAATAGTTGTACTAGGACCTATATTTCCCCTTTCATTTATGTAAGTTTCATGAACAAAACAAAAATAAATTATTTTGACTATTCAAGTGATCTTTACAACCATACTTACAAGGTTTTGGAACATGTTTTGTTGACCAAACTCTATATTTCTAATAGTAATGCCTTCAATGGATGTGGAAAATAAATGTGAGAAATTAATTACAATGGCCATCTTACTGATATCTTAGGCACTAAATTTTGTGTAAAATCCATATGCTAATTTTAAGCATAATCCTAATTTGAATGATAATATGCATTCTAAGTATAACCATTATTTTAATAACATTATTGAAAATCATAAACCTGAATTAAAGATAGCATAATACTAACATTAAGTAACCCTATATGTTATCTTTCACAATAACCAAAATTAGTGTTAATTAAAACTCTAATTGTAACTCTAACTCTGTTACTAAGCATGATCGTAATCCTAAATCTAGTACTTACGTCACATAAATAACTCTATGTAACTCTAATACTAATAAGTATGAGACTTATCCTAAGTCTAAACTCTACATGTCATTTGTCATCACATCCCTTTACAAACCCTACTTCTCGCATTGATCCTTATTCTACTTATAACCCTAACCCTAATCAATGGTACCTGAAACTATACCAAATCCTTACTCTAACTTAATACTCCAACCCTACACCTAAATCTCATGCTACCTATTATATTAATACTAACTCTAAAACCTACATCCAAATGGTAACCACGTTTCTAATCTTAATCTAACAATCAACCAAATATTAACCTTAACCATAACATTATGTTTGATTTGAACCTAACTATGAACCTTACATCCTAACCCTTACCACAACATTAAACTAACTCTAACCCTTATCCTAACACTAACTCTACATATAACCAATATACTAATAGTACACCTAAAGTTCTAAGCTATCATTCCCAACCCTAACTATACTAAATATTTACTAAAACTCTAAATCTAACCCTAATCCTAGCTATAACTATACTACTAAGTACGATGCAAATCCTACATGTACAATGTACATCCTATCAATATCTATGTTCATTATATTGCTATAACAGTTACCCTACGATTACCCCTAACCATAAATCTAACCCCTAACCCAAATGTAATAGTGAATATTACTAATCTTGGCCATATTACTAACCCTTGCCCCTTACCCTAATATTTACCCTTAATGCTACACTAAATACATGATACAAAATGTAACTATAAACATAAAATCCTATTCCAAACCATAACCGTAATCTCATCCTATCCCTACCCTTAACTCTATCCCCTCACCCCGACCCTAACCCTAACCCTAAATCTAATTATTGTCATTAACATTATACTACTTGTAACTTTAACCTAGTTTCTACCCTTACACCAATCTTAATAACTATAACAATAACACTAGCCTTAACTGTAAAAAGTAGCACTACCGCTAACAATAACCTTAAAGGTAACCCAAATGCAAATAATAATCTTCATACTAACTATAACTATAAGTGTAACCATTCACATAATACTACTCCTAAGGTTAAACCATAACCCTACTTGTAACCATAACACTTCCATTTACCATAGGTAAAATGGTAAAGATAACTTTTATACTAACCCTAAATATCATACTAATCCTAACTGTAAGCATAGCATCATATCCCTAACCATGACTTTACCTCTAACACTAACCACTCACCCTAATCATAATCTTAAACCTAACTCTAATTTATTGTCATTAAAATTATACTACTTGTAGTATGGTAACCATTCAAATTAACTGAACTACTATGTCCCTACCATTGACCCTACGTTAAATATGACACTAATTATAATTTTAATGTTAAACCCTAACCTTAATTGTAACCATAACCCTTCCATTTACCCTACATCAAATGGTAACCATAATTGTACACTAACCTTAACAAAAATTTAAAAAAACATAAAATATCTTCAAGTTATGCCATCTATGCAAAATAAAAGTTAAAAATTAAAAATTCAGTTAATAATTTAACACTAACCTTAACTAAAAATGACTTCAACATATGCCATATATTTAAGAAACTAAAAAATATCTAAAATTAAAAATTAAAATAATAATTTAACACTAACCTTAACAAAATTAAAAAATATAAAATGTCTTCCATGTTGGATCGTGACTACTACTAGCTTATATATAGAAGATATGTGAGTGTGTGGACATACACATACACATACACATATGATGAACTACAACTGATTTAGAACCTAATTAAAGAATCGGTGATTAGAGATCACTGAGCTGATTGAATAGATATGTAAGATGATTAGATTAGTATTATGTTGTCATTGATGTCAACTAGTTTGACAACACTTATCTTGTAAGTTACTATATCAAAACATCTGTAGAAAAGGAGTGAAAGAGATGAAGAATAGAAATATCTACATGAGGAAGATGGATATGACAGATGAGGATAAATAATACATTGATTAACTTGTTGATGTGTCTATGACCTTATGATATTGACTTGATTATGTTGCATTCATCTATGATGAGGAAAAGAGTTGTAAGACACAAAGCAGTGTTGTTGGTTAATGAAAGATTTCAGTATACACTGACGGACTGTAGTGTGTACCAAGCAGAGTGTAAACCGAGATTGTGTTCACCGATGCATTTCTTTGTTAACCGAGAAGAACATAATGAGTTAAATGACTAGTTTAGCCAATTAGAATTGATGAGCTAGAAAGTGTATGATTTCGAGGTAACAGATAAAGTTTTTTACACAGATCGATAATTAACAAAATTCAGGAAAGATCTAATGGATGAGAATTAAACATGTTATTGACACAAGTGCTGAGGTATGTTTAAGAGGAAAAATCAATGGATGTGATTAAGCGGCAAAATCGGATGGAGCAGAAGAAAATGGTTTACATGTCTACATAAGAGACTAGAGATTTCATAAGTGAGTGTGATGCCAGAAAAAAAGAAAACTGCAGAATCATCGCATGAACAAGTTTTCATGCATTCTAATCATAGTGGTTATTGAGAACCCTACTGCGAAGCATTATCAAGTGATAGAGAGTAATTACTGACAGACAGTAAGTTCATATATTGTTGAATCAGAAATGTTACATTAATCAGAAAGATTTTTATGAGCTGAATATTGATCAATCTGTGTATCTGCAATTGAAGTTGTAATAGATCAGATCACCTACTGTTACATATTTAACCATTGTACATGGTCAAATTTCTTAATTGAATGGACTAAGAAAGTCTTATTATGTATCATTTATAGAATGAACATTGTTATCCTATCAACCCCTGAGTGACTGCTGGTTGGACGATAATGGTTGGTCTTAAATCCTCTAACAAGGTCACACCTAATAGTGTTTTTTTAACCTTTAACAGGGTTGGGTCTTCACTGACCTCACTTTAGAAGAGTGAATATTTTTGGGTTGTCGGTCCTAGTTGGTTTTTTTCCTTCACAGGGTTTCCATGTTCAATCTCTTGTGTTATGTATTGATTGTGATGTTTGTTTGATGTCATATTTGCATGTTACATATTTGATTTGATCGGTAACTACCATATGTTTTAGACTGGTAATCGGTAAATACACAGACAGTAAATGTATTTTAAGTTACCGAGCAACAGAAGTTGAAGTATTTGTTTTTGGGTTATACATTTTGTATTGGGATAGTGATTAACTGATTCACCCCCCTCTAATTTATTCTAACAATTGGTATTAGAACTTTGGTTTCTTGGAAAAGAGTTTTAAGGACTTCAGTACAAAGATCTCAAAATATATAAGAGGGAAGTGCCAAGACTGAACAAAGAGAGCTTCGTAATATGGAAAAGCTAGATGAAGTTGCACATATCTGGAATTGGGAATTCTTTACTAGAACTGTTGGAGAATGGCTATATAGAACCGACCACTGGTTCCTTGACCATTGATCAACTGAAAGACAGGCATGAACACAATGTTACTATGATGGAGATTGTTGCTGCCTGTACCAATGCTAAATTTGAAGATATTGAAAGTTGCACTATTGCCAAAGCCATGTGGGATAAAGTTTCTCAAGTTTACAGTGGAGATGTGCATGTCAAAAGAGCTAGAGCAGAAAGCTTAAGCGGCAAATTCGATGATATGAAGATGAAGGAAGGTGACAATATTGTGCAATACACAAATAGACTGAAAGAGGTAGTACATGCTATTAGAGAATCTAATGGAGTTATTAGTGAAGAGACATTTGTAAGTAAAGTACTTAGAACCTTATTTCTAGTTTACACAATCTGAATATCTGCTATTCATGAAACAAGGTCTGCATCTGGTAATGTACTTACACTTGACAATCTGATTGGTAAGCTCACAACCTTTGAATTGAATAGCTTTGATAATAGTGTTGTACAGACTATTGAGTCTGCTTTCATGTCTTCTCTGAAGATTGGTAAGTCTAGCAGGAACAATAAGAATGATGATAGTGATAAAAATACTGATGATGAGCTTGATGAACTTGAAGCTCTTATGGCTAGAAGGTTACCTAAAGGTAAAGGAAGGTATAGAGGTAAGCTACATTTAGCATGCTTTAACTATAAAGAGGTTGGCCACATCGCTGCTAGATGTCCACATAAGAAAGATGATGAAAGATCTAAAGACCGATCTGAAGGAAGCTATGGCAGAAGATTCAACAGAGGCTACTGACATAACAGAGATAACCGAGATAGTAATGACAAAGGAAAAAAGTTATGTTACATAGCTAAAGATAATGAATTTGAATCTGATTCTGATGATAATGTAGAAGTTTTATTTGTTTCTATGAAAGATGACTCCGAGGAAGAAGAAAAATATGTTGAAACAACACTGATCTCTAGAGTTAACAAACATAATACATGGATCATAGACAGTGGCTGTACACATCACATGACTGGTGATGAAGATAAATTTGATCAACTTGAAGAATATGATGGAGGATCAATTAAGATGGGTAATGACACACCCTATATGGTAAGAGGTAAAGGACCCTTGATGATAAATGAAAGGATAAAATGTGATAATGCTTATTGGGTAGATGGACTGAACTATAACTTGTTAAGTGTGGCACAGCTGAACAATTCAGGTCACTGAGTTTCTTTTGAGAGAAAGAAAGTGAAAATCTTTGATGATGGAGGAAGACTAGTTGGAACTGGAGCACAATCAAGAGGTAATCTATTTTATCTTGATACTGATGAGTCTTCTTGCCCGATGATGAAAAATGAAGATGCTTGGTTGTGGCATAAAAGGTTATGCCATGTGAATTTTGATAACATGATTAAGATCAGTAAAAGGAAAAGAGTTAGAGGTCTGCCTAACTTGTCAAAAGCTGATCATGTTATGTGTCATGAATGTCAGAAAGGGAAAATGATTAAATCTAGTTTCAAAAGAAAGGATTATTCAACAAAGAAGATACTTGAGTTGGTTCATACCGACCTATGTGGTCCTATGAAAACTCAGAGTTATTATGGTGATAGATACTTTATTCTTTTTGTTGATGACTATACTAGATTAATGACTGTTATGTTCTTCAAAGAAAAAATTGAAGCATTTAAGATGTTTAAGTGGTATACAGCTAAGGTAGAAAAAGAGACTGGTAAGGAATTGAAATGCCTAAGATCTGATAGAGGAGGTGAATTTATCTCTGATGAATTTACTAATTTTTGTAATGAGCATAGTATTAAAATACAGGTCTCTGCACTGAGGACACCTTAGAAAAATGGCATTGCTGAAAGAAGGAATGGGCCAATAGTTGACTGTGCTAGGACACTGATGTTGCAAAAGAATGTTTCCCAGACATATTGGAGAGAAGTTGTTAGCACTACAGTCTATGTTCTTAACTGAGTTCAACTGAAGAAGGACACCAACAAGACACCCTACAAGTTGTGGTTTGGACACAAACCTACTGTAAGTTATTTCAAATTTTTTGGAAGTAAATGCTTTATTCTGAAGGATGAGAGAAATGGTAAATTTGACTCAAAAGGTGATGAAGGGATATTTTTGGGATATTCCACTAAAAGTAAAGCATATAAATGTCTTAACAAGGTTACAAATAAAATGATTGAAAGTACTAATGTCCGAGTTGATGAGTTTGATGAAAAGAACACTAAGGAAAGTACAAAGGAACTAGAAGAATATGGTAGATTCACTTACATTGAACAACCAGAGTATCTACCGAAGCCACAGCCTGTGATAATCGGTCAGCAGGAAAACAATACCGAACAATAGGAAAGAGAAACTGATAAGCATGATAGACCTACCAAGAAAGAAAATGAACCTACACAGGATGAACAAGAAAGAAGAAATAGAGTACTAGAAAGATTTGTCAGGAGACATCATCCTGAGACACAAATTATTGAAGACAAATAAGATGGCATGCAAACAAGGAGCAAAGAAAGACAAGGTACATGTCTAGTTTGTGATTATGAACCAAAAAATGTAAAAGTTACATTAGAGAATGATGAATGGACTAATGCAATGAAAGAAGAAATAGAACAAATAAAGAAGAATAAAAGTTGGACCGTAGTACCCTGACCTAAAGATAAGAATGTTATCGGTACTAAGTGGATATTTCGGAACAAGCTGAATGAAAATGGTGAAGTAACAAGAAATAAAGCTAGATTGGTATGAAAATAATATGCACAGGAGGAAGGAATTGATTATGGTGAAACATTTCCACCTATTGCTAGATTAGAAGGTGTTAGAATGCTACTTGCATATGCTACACACAAGAAATTTAAAGTTTATCAAATGGATGTCAACTCAGCATTTCTGAATGGAATACTTGAAAATGAAGTCTACATAGAACAACCTAAAGGGTTCGTTGATCTAGACAACAAAGACATGGTATGTAGATTACATAAAGCTTTATATGGTTTGAAGCAAGCACTGAGAGCCTAGTATGAAAGGTTGCATACTTATTTGTTAAGTATAGGATTTGTAAGAACAAGTGAGAACAACAATTTGTATATGAAAGGAGATACTAATGACACTATTCTTATTGTTGAGATATTTGTGGATGATATTATTTTTGGAGGTCAAGATCACATATGTAAAGCCTTTGCTGATGAAATGAGGAATGAATTTGAAATGTCTATGTTTGGAGAGATTAAGTTCTTTCTAGGACTACAAGTGATTCAGTAGAGTAATGGGATATTCATCACACAATCTAAATACATAAAGGAAGTATTGAAAACATTTGGCATGGAAGATGCTAAACCTGTGGGAGCACTAATGGCTACTGGATGTAAACTAACCAAGGAAGATGAAACTATAGAGGTAAATCAGACATTGTACCGATCTATCATTGGTAAGTTAATGTATGTAGTTCATAATAGACCAGATATAGCACATGATGTGGGAATAGTTGCTAGATTTTTTGCTAATCCTAGAGAATCACACATGATTGCTACTAAAAGAATCTTAAGATACCTGAAGAAAATAGAGGATTATGGATTATGGTATCCTAAGGAAGGCAAGTTTGAACTGAAGGTATACATTGATGATGATTGGGCTAGAAATGTGGATGACAAAAAAAGTACCACCAGAGGAGCATTTTTCTTTGGTGAAAGACTTGTTACTTGGACAAGTAAGAAGTAGGCTTGCATTTCTCAGTCTATAGCCAAAGTAGAGTATGTTGTTGCTGCTACAAATTGTTCAAATATTACATATATTAAGCAAGTTTTGGAAGGTATGAATGAGATAATCACCGAGCTGGTGATTATATACTGTGATAACACCAGTGCAATAAAAATTTCAAAGAATCCAGTGAAGCACTCTAAGACAAAGCATATATCAATTAAGTATCACTACTTGAGAGAACAAGTATAGGAGAAGCAAGTTAAGTTGGAGTTTGTTACATCAAAAGAAAAACTTGTTGATATATTTACAAAAGCTCTACCAAAGGATACATTTGAGTACTTAAGGACTAGACTTGGGGTCCATCCCCTATCTACCGGTCACTAAGGTGATCCAGATGTTGCATCAACCTAATCTTATCAGAAGATCATACATGTTGATGCAGCATAGTTCACACTTTGGATCATGTCTAAAGCTGTGAAAAGTACTAGAACAGATTGGCATATCAGTATACAGAGATACAAAGTATGCATTGGACAATAGAGAGTTAATTGGCTATTGACGAGTTATTTGTTTATCTATTTCTTTAGCATTGTTGTCAAAGGGAGAGATAAAAAATATGAAACAATATGCACCAATGAGAACTATCTTAGGGAGAGACAAATTGAAGAAAGAGAGAGCACTGAAGACCAGTTACTGAGGACAGAAGAAGGAATTTGAAAGCTGAAAAGATCATATTTGCATAATGTTAAAGCTGTATTTTGTAATGTTGTTGAGTAACGTAGTGATTAAACATATTAAGCTAGGGAGAGCTTGTACAACATTTGTTAACAGAGTTGTAGAATACATGTTTGTTATGGGTATGGTATATTTCATCTTTCTTAAGTTGCCATCAATGCCAAATGGAGAGATTGATGAACTACAACTGATTTAGAACCTAATTGAAGAATCTGTGATTAGAGATCACCGAGCTGACTAATTAGATATGTAAGATGATTAAATTAGTATTATGTTGTCATTGATGTCAACTAGTTTGATAACACTTATCTTGTAAGTTACTATACCGAAACATCTATAGAAAAGGAATGAAAGAGATGAAGAACATAAATATCTACATGAGGAAGATGGATATGATAGATGAGGATAAATAATACATTGAGTAACTTGTTGATGATTCTATGGCCTTATGATATTGACTTGATTATGTTGCATTCATCTATGATGAGGAAAAGAGCTAAAAGACACAAAGCAGTATTGGCGATTAATGAAGCATTTCAGTATACATCGACCGAGTGTAGTGTATATCGAGCACAGTGTAAACCAAGCTTGTGTTCACCGATGAATTTCTTTGTTAATCGAGAAGAATAGAATGAATTCAATGACTAGTTTAGCTGATAAGAATTGATGAGATGGAAAGTGTATGATTTCAAGGTAATAGATAAAGTTTGTTACACAGATTGACGGCTAATAAAATTTAGGAAAGATCTAATGGATGAGAATCAAATGTGTTATTGACACAAGTGTTGAGGTATGTTTAAGAGGAAAAATCAATGGATGTGATTAAGTGGAAAAATGTGATGGGGTAGAAGAAAATAGTTTACATGTCTATATAAGAGATTGGAGATTTCATAACTGAGTGTGATGCCGAAAGAAAAGGAAACTATAGAATCATCGCGTGAACAAGTTTTCATGCATTTTGATCATACTGGTTAAGGAGAACCCTACTACAAAGCATTATCAAGTGATAGAGAGTAATTACTGACAGACAATAAGTTGATATATTGTTGAATCAGAAAGATTTTTATGAGCCAAATATTGATCAATCTGTATATCTGCAATTGAATTTATAATAGATCAGATCACCTATTGTTACATATTTAACCATTGTAAATAGTCAAATCTCTTAACCAAGTGGACTAAGAAAGTCTTATTATGTATCATTCATAGAATGAACATTGTTATCTTGTCAACCCCAGAGTGACTACTAGTTGGATGATAACGGTTGGTCTTAAATCCTCTAACAAGGTCACACATAACAGTGTGTTTGTAACCTTTAACAGGGTTGGGTATTCATCGACCTCACTTCAGAAGAGTGAATATTTTTTGCATTGCTTGTCCAAGGTGGTTTTTTCCTTCACAGGGTTTCCATGTTAAACCTCTTGCATTATGTGTTGATTGTGATGTTTGTTTGATGTCATATTTGCATGTTGCATATTTGATTTGATTGGTAACTTCCATATGTTTTAGATTGGTAATTAGTAAATACATAGATAGTAAAAGTATTTTAATTTATAGAGCAGCAGAAGTTGAAGTATTTGTTTTTGGATTATACATTTTGTATTGGGATAGTGATTAACTGATTCACCCCCCTCTCAGTTATTCTAACAACATACACACATAGTATGATGAGAGTAATCCTTATCGAGGCACCTATTTTCATCAATCCTAACCTACATAAAAAATCTAGCAATTTGATTAAAATAGGTGCCTCGAGAAGGATTACTTGAGCGACATAATATATATATTATATTTATACATATTTATAAATATTTTTACATATTTATAAATGTTTATAAATATTTATACATGTTTATATACAATTATACACATTTATACATATTTATAAACATTTATACATATATACACATATTCATAAATATTTATACACATGTATACATATTTATGGTGGGATAAAAGAGAAGAACAAAAATGATATTATGGAAATAAATTATCTTATGCGGACATAAAAAAGAAAAAAATCACAAAAGATGACATTTGCAAGCTATTTAAAAAATGAGGGGACACATATACTCTTAGAACTACAACAAGGAGGTTCCCAATTCATTGGTGCTTAAATGAAGACATTAAAAACAATTTTTGGGAGAGATTGTGGATGGTCTTTGAATCGCCTCCCTGTAACAATCATGAGGTTCCTATATATTTCTTGAGGAAACTCTATTGCGAGTTTGTACTCAAGGAGGTGCCAAATTATTTTGACTATCTAGATTCGTAGGGTAGAGGAGGGGGGTCATCATTTGATAGAGCGGGGGCACACCGTGACCCTAATGCACCTAGGGTTCCTATTGGCAAGCCACAGGTGGATCATGTTACTATTCCTTCCGTTGTGAAGGAACATGTAGAGGTGGACACACTAGGCAGGATTAGTGCTCTGACACAGACTCTCATTCAGTGTGCCACTCCTTTAGTTGAGGGTGACCATGGTCAATCTTTGAGGGGGCATATTTTTTGGTCATGTGGATGCTTGTGCACATTTGGTACTGCCGAGAGAGAGGAAGAGAATCCTGGAATGATGACTGATAGTTTTCTAAATGACATTTTGCATTGACACACAAGTAAATATTTCCAAGTTCATTAAATCACTTTGATCATATTTCATTTATAAAAGAATCACTAATTAATTTAGTATCTATTGATTATGATGAAAATTTAGGGCAAAAGTGTCAGTGGCAATAATCCTCATGTACCCTTCTACACATCATCCTCAATTCCACAAGTATGTATCGAATAAAACATTTTAATTAATATATTTGATTATTATGTAATTATATGAATAATTGTATCATAACTTATTGTGCATTGTGCATGTGCATTAGATGTTCATTGGTCGACCATCGACATTCACAACAGACATCGAAGGGCATCATGCCACTTTTCTTGAGGTATCTTTATTTGCATGTTAATTTTATTTACTTGATTATATTTAATTAATAAATGAATGAATAACTAAATTACTTGACAAATTATGATCAAAATAGGATGATCACATTCTTTCACTTGCCTTTGTGACATCACCATTGAGTCCATAGGTATATATGTAACAGTGCATTATAGTTAAAAAAAGTAGTACATTCTTATATGAATGGTTATCTTATAATTTTCCATGTACATGTGCACTAGTTGAATGTTGGAGCTTCAACATCGACACCGCACACCAAAGAACGTGGTGGAACCTTCATGGAGGTATCATTTAATCATTAGTAGGATTGTAAAAAATATATGTAATCTTGATAACTACATAATAATTTTTTGTTTCATTTTCAGTTATTGACATCAGAGATTCCTCCTTCTGTCTGTGATACTTTGGATCATGGAGTAGCTACAGTAGTAGCTAGTTCTGAAGCACTGAATGAGGTATGAAAGAGATCACTTAATGTTAATTGTTATTTTAATAGTTTGTACTAAATTTTATAATGATATTCATGTATGTATTTTAATTATTATTTTGATCATTGTTGTAGGGACTTATTACTCTAGATCACCAGCATGCACCTTCGATGGATGTACATAGTGACTATTTGCTAGCAGCAAGCGAATATTACATTTCATGTCATTGTATAATTCAATTTTGATGTATATTAGTTATTAATGCTTAAATTTTTTTTTATCAGCTTGAGCTACAGAAGAGTCTAGATAGGAGGAGGAGTGAGCACACTCAAAAGACTACAGCATCCACTACATCTCCATTGACACGATGATCAAAGATAGCTCAGGATTTGTCTTCTTCCCCTAGCGGGAAAGGACTAGATTAGGGATATGGATTGTATTCCTATATGGCATTAGTGGACATATTTTTTGTATATTGTATAAGTGATACATTGTACATCCATTTGGCTTTGAGGAAGCTAGTTTAACTATATTGAATATATTCAATGTATGACATTATTGGACATATATATTTGGCTTCATGCCCTACAAATATTTTTTTTTTTATGTTTTAGGTATGTAATTCATGTGTTTGGTGTATTGATGTATACTAATTTATGTTTATGTGGATGTCTTATGCTTTGTAAATTTCCAATGCTTATAGTTGTGCATGTATGTTTATCGATGTATATTTTTACTCTCACCCTAAGGATAATAACTCAACAACATTCACTATCACCCTAAGGAGACTAACTCAACTCGAGGATTATACAAACAAATTGGAATCCACTCAAGGAATTAATCTCACTCAAGGATCTAGTTTAGTTCTCTGACTTTGTAAGTCATTCCCACAACCATACTACTCAAATTCACTTCCTTGTTTCCTTGTTCTAATGCCTTATAGCATCAACTCTATCCTGGGCCAGCTAGTGCCTCAACCACACCAAAACTCAAACCAGACTTCACACGCTGATCCTAACACCTTAGATCATCTCAACATGCTATATTTTCCATTTTACAACTTCCCATTCAATCCAATCAACTCATCTTTCACCCTTCCTCTTCTATAGCCCTTCTAGGTCTGCCTAGTAGTCCTCCCAACACTAAAATCAACAATTTACTCTCAAAATCCCCAAACAAGCTAACAATATTTTTACATTTTCTAGTACCCTTTTCAAAGTTACTATATTTCTATCAATCTTATAATTTAACTCTTTGAATGGTGAAGACTTCCTTCACCCCCTAACCCTTCAATTAGGCCGAATTAACCTCACCTAACAAAGCAACTCTTAGAACCACTCACTTCCAGGACTCCACAACCCCAAAAAGTCTTGATAAAGGATAAAAAAAAACCAATTTTAAATTTAGTTTTCCCATACTCACCCATCTACACTCCCATTCAATAAAACCTCACTATTTGGGCTAGAAACCAAGGGTTTTGTAGAAAATACCCTTCCCTGCAACACCCAAACTCAACATTAGTCCCAACAACTTGTAATAAATCTCAAAGGACCTTCCCATCAATCATCTACCCTGTCCAATCATTGGGTCACTTCCAACCATGACTGGTGCTTACCTTCAACTCCTTTCACTGTGATTTCACCAGGTTTGTCTCTGTCTCTTCTCACCTTCTATTCAACTTCCCTGCATTCAAAGATAGATTTAATACATAAAATACATCAATGGAAATCTCCCACCAAACTATAGTTAACACAAAGGTGGGAGTTCCTTACATATTATGGAGGATTCAAACATTTAACTTGCTGACTGTGCTACAAATGCCATTCACTATCCTTAATAATAGTCAATTCCTTGACTGTAATAATAACAAAAGTAATGAAATGAATGCATAAATGTATAAATATAATATAAGGCAATATTTATACATCACAACCTATCCAAGATCACATGGAATCAAACATTTATATTCATTGGTGTGTTCCCTATTCCACAGGACAATCATAATATAAAGACATGACCTCGAATAGGTGAGGCAGCATGTGGCAAAGTTGTCTTCTATTGACCCCAATACTAGGCATATTTTGATCTATGGGTACCCTAATGTTGGAAAGAGTTATTTTATTAATAATATTACCAGGGCGGATGTGGATGTGAAACCTTATGCTCTTACTACTAAGTCTTTGTTTTTGGGGCATACTAATTTTAAGTACTTGAGGTATCAGGTTATTGATACCCCTGGTATTTTGGACCACCCCTTGGAGGACAGGAACACCATCGAGATGCTTAGTATTACTTCCTTGGCTCATTTGAAGGCGGTTGTTTTATTTTTCCTTGATATTTTGGGGTCCTATGGTTATAGTATTTCAAGGTCCCTTAGTTACTGATTGTGCCCCTATACTAATCACTATCAATACCACAAGCCCTTTTGCATCTAAATACATATTTGCACTCATCCAACTAGTTGCCCCAAAGTTGTCAACGACATTTGAATGACTATGTACCAAAAAAGGTTGTCAGTGGCATTTAGTAGGCCATTCAAAGTTGTTGGAATAGATAGTTTGATGCTACAACTGATGGTTTGAAAGATATGCAATGTTGGCCATTCGAACTGAGGAACACTCTAAGTTTTGACATTGACCAAGAATATGTTGCCAAATTTAAATGAACTTGAATCTCTAAAAACTGAGATAGGTTATTGTAGGCCTCGGCAACACTGTACCATAGCACTTGATAGATTGATGCTACCATGCACGAGCTCTGAGATATGACCCCGTAAAGATCATCAATTTCATGTTGAAGGGACCTTGAGGGAAACTTTGGCCTAGATTCATCGGCGGTGTTTGAACAACTATGTGAGAAAACAAGGTTTCCCCTAGCATTTATCTGGCCATTTGGAGCTATTGGAATAGACAATTGGATGCTATGACCGATGGTTTGAAAGATATACAATGTTGGCCATTTGAACTAAGGAATATTGTGAATTCTGAGATCAACCAAGAATGTGTTGCCAAATTTAAATGAACTTGAATCTCTAAAACATGAGACAAATTATTGTAGGTGCTGACAACATAGTCACGTAGCACCTGACGGATCGATGCTACCACACATGAGCTCCGAGACATGACCCCTTAAAGATCTCCAATTTCATGTTGAAGGGACCTTGAGGGACACTTTGGCCTGTAGTCATCAGTGGTGTTTGAACGACTGTGTGTAGTAAATGAGGTTGCCCCTAGTGTTTACCTGGCCATTCGAAGCTATTGGAACAAATAGTTCAATCCTATGACTGACGGTTTGAAAGATGTGCAATGTTGGCCATTTGAATTGAGGAACATTGTAAGTTTTGACATCGACTAAGAATGTGTTGCCAAATTTAAACGAATTTGACTCTCTAAAAACTAAGATAGGCTATTATAGGCCTTGGTAACATGGTACCATAGCACCTAATGGCTTGATGCTACCTCGCACAAGCTCCAAGATATGACCTCATAAAGATCACCAATTTCATGTTGAAGGGACCTTGAGGGACACTTCGGCTTAGAGTCATCGGTGGAATTCGAATGACTATGTGTGGAAAATGAGGTTTCCCCTATCATTTACCCGACCATTCAGAGCTATTGGAACAAACGGTTCAATGCTATGACTGACGGTTTCAAAGATACACAATGTTGGCCATTTAAACTGAGGAACATTGTGAGTTCTGACATCGACCGAGAATGTGTTGCCAAATTTAAATGAACTTGAATATCTAAAAACTGAGATAGGCTATTGTAGGCCCTAACAACATGGTCTTGTAGCACCTGACGGATTGATCTTCCATGCACGAGCTCTAAGATATGACCTCATAAAGATCACCAATTTCATGTTGAAGTGACCTTGAGGGACACTTCTGCCCAGAGTCATCGGTGACATTCATATGACTACGTGTGGTGAAGCATTTACCTAGCCATTCAGAGCTATTGGAATGGATGGTTCGATGCTATGACCGATGGTTGCAAAGCTACACAATGTTGGTCATTTGAACTGAGGAACACTATGAGTTCTGACATCGATCGAGAATGTATTGCCAAATTTAACTAAACTTGAATCTCTAAAAACTGAGATAGATTATTGTAGGCCCTGACAACATGATCCCATAGCACCTAATGGATCAATGCTACCATGCATGAGCTTTGGGATATGACTTCGTAAAGATTGCCGATTTCATGCTAAAGTGACCTTGAGGGACACTTCGGCCCGAAGTCGTCAACGGTGTTTGAATGACTGTGTGGTGAATGAGGTTTCCCCTAGCATTTACCCGACCATTTAGAGCTATTGGAATAGATGGTTTGATGCTACGACCGATGGTTTGAAAGAAATGCAACATTGGTCATTTGAACTAAGGAACATTGTGAGTTCTAACATCGACCAAGAATGTGTTGCCAAATTTAAATAAAATTAAATCTCTGAAAATTGAGATAGGTTATTGTAGGACCCGAAAACATGGTCCCATAGTGCCTAATGGATTGATGCTACCTTGCACAAGCTCTGAGATATGACCCCATAAAGATCACCAATTTTATGCTAAAGTGACCTTGAGGGACACTTCAGCCCATAGTCATCAGTGGCATTCAAATTATTGTGTGTGGAAAATGAGGTTATCCGTAGTGTTTACCTGGCCTTTCAGAGTTGTTTGAACAGATGGTTTGATGCTACGACCAATGGTTTGAAAGAAATGCAACATTGGCCATTTGAACTAAGGAACACTATGGGTTCTAACATCGACCAAGAATGTGTTGTAAAATTGAAACAAAATTGAATATCTAAAAATTGAGATAAGTTATTGTAGGACCTGCAAACATGGTCTTGTAGCACCTGACAGATCAATGCTACCTCACATGAGCTCTGAGATATGACCCCATAAAGATCACCGATTTCATGCCGAAGTGACCTTGAGGGACACTTCAGCCTAGAGTCATCGACAATGATTGAATGACTGCGTTTGGAGAATGAGGTTTCCCCTAGTGTTTATCCAGTCATTTGGAGCTATTGGAATAGATGGTTCAATGCTATGACCGACAGTTGGAAAGATACACAATGTTGGCCATTTGAACTAAGGAACACTATGAGTTATGACATCAATCGAGAATGTGTAGCCAAATTTAAATGAAATTGAATCTCTGAAAACCAAGAAAAGTTATTGTAGTACCTAGAAACACGGTCCCCTAGCACCTAACAGATCAATGCTACCTCACACGAGCTCTGAGATATGACCCTGTAAAGTTCATCAATTTCATGCTGAAGTGACCTCAAGGGACACTTTGGCTCGGAGTCATCAATAGCATTTGAATGACTATGTGTGGAAAATGAGGTTACCCAGAGTGTTTACCCGACCATTCAGAGCTATTGGAACAAATAGTTCAATGCTACAACCAATGGTTGAAAAGATACTCAATGTTGGCCATTTGAATTGAGGAACACTCTGTGTTCTGACATTGACCAAGAATGTGTTACCAAATTTAAATGAAATTAAATCTCTAAAAATTAAGATAGGTTATTGCAGGACCCAGCAACACGGTCTCATATCACCTAATGGATCAATGCTACCTCACACTAGCTCCGAGATATGACCCTGTAAAGTTTTCTGATTTCATGTTGAAGCATCCTCGAGGGACACTTTGGCTTAGAGTCATCAGTGTCATTGATTGACTATGTGTGGCTAACAAGGTTTCCCCTAGCATTTACCTGATCATTTAGAGCTTTTGGAATAGACGGTTTGATGCTACGACCAACGGTTGGAAAGATACACAATGTTGGTCATTTGAACTGAGGAACACTATGAGTTGTGACATCGACCGAGAATGTGTTGTCAAATTTAAACAAAATTGAATCTTTGAAAATCAAGACAGGTTATTGTAGGACCCAGCAACATGGTCCTATAGCACCTAATGGATTGATACTACCTCACACGGGCTTTGAGATATGACCCCGTAAGTTTTTCTGATGTCATGCTGAAGTGACCTTGAGGGACACTTCAGCCCAGAGTCATTCGTGACATTTGATTGACTATGTGTGGTGAATGAGGTTTCCCCTAGTGTTTACCTAACCATTCAGAGCTGTTGGAATAGACAGTTTGATGCTACGATCAACGATCGAAAAGATACGCAGTGTTGGCCATTTGAATTGAGGAACACTATGAGTTCTAACATCTACCCAGAATGTGTTTCCAAATTTAAATGAAATTTAATCTCTATAAATTGAGACAAGTTATTGTAGGACTTGAAAACACGTTCGTGTAGCATTTTCCAAATTGATGCTACCTCGCACGAGCTCTAAGATATGACCTTGTAAATATTGCTAATTTCATGTTGAAGGGACCTTGAGGGACACTTCGACCCGTATCACTAGTGGTGTTTGAATGAATGTGTGTGGCGAATCAGGTTGCCCCTAGTGTTTACCCAGCCATTTGGAGCTATTGGAACATACAATTTGATGTTATGACTGACAGTTGGAAAGATACGTAACATTGGCCATTTGAACTAAGGAACACTATGAGTTCTAACATCGACCGTGAATGTGTTTCCAAATTTAAATGAAATTGAATCTCCGATTTCATGTTGAAGGGACCTTGATGTACACTTTAGCTCAAAGTGCTATCTAAGACCAATGAATTAAAATATTTGCATAAAAGATGATTTTGATTAGTCTATGATGTAAGAAATTTTCCTTGGTTGTTATTTATATTTCTCAAGGAAATTACCGGTGTTCTTGATAGTGATTGGATTTGGGGTCACAGTCAATGATTAGGAGAGCCCTGTTTTGGCACCAGTCATGTAGTGCAAGCACTATAATTTAGTTTTTTGGCACGGGTTGGGAAATTTTTGTATATCAACATGCGATAGAGTTTGGGGATTTTTCAGTATTTAAATACATCTATGGGATGTATTTCAGAGTTTAGATACATGGGAAGAATGGCTGTGAAAAAGATATTTTTGTTTTTCATTCTAAGAAGATCTCTAGAGTGATTTTGAGTCATATAGGAAATGCCCTAATCCTTCCACAAGTGCTATTCCAATGAGTTCTAATCACTCGAGGGACAAAAAATTATCTATTGAGTTGAAAAGAAAATCAATAGAAGACGCTGAAAATGAAGTGAAAATTATCTCTATTATATTACAGTCTCCTATACTCTGCAAGTCTGTTTGATAGGGGTTCAAGAAGCCAACCTATTATTGTCTAAAGGATATTTTAGGTTTCTGTGTTTTGTTACGTATTTTTTAATAATAGTGTTTAGATGGTTCTTAAGGTAATGTTGCTTAGTTTATGTAAAAAAAATTTCTACAAACAACACCAAACACATTTGTAGATAAACTCAAATTACCAAGAGAAAGAACAATGTTGACTCTTGTGGATCCTAAAAGAAGGGAATGGCCTATATGATTCCTTGGAGATCTCCCTAAAGCTTCCTTGATTTATGAATGGAAATATTTTTCAATTGCCAATAATCTTGAGGATAGAGATGCCTGCATTTTTGAGCAGGTAGATGATAGTCCATATTTTCCCCGTTGTCAAAGAATGTAGTCCTTACAAGTATTTTAAAGCAGGAAAAGTGCATTATAGCCTTCCATCATGTATGAATAAGAAAATACAAGTCTTATGCAATGATTTTGTCACCAATTTGCCAGTAAAGGCATATGGACCTGAAAAGGGAAAATGTGTGAAACAAGGAATAGAATAGCTGCAAGGGAAGAAGGTAAAACCTAGTAATGGAAGCAAATGTATTAATTTGGATAAACCAAAATGTAAGTTCCTTTTGTTTCAGAGAGGGAGAGGTTGGAATTCATGTCCTAAACAAATTTAACATATGACTTAATGAATGAAAACTCCAGGAAATAAATAAATAACACAAATACTAATTAATTGAATAATTTCAAATATATCACTATTTACAATACATGTCAACTAAAATCATCGACCCAACTTGCTCATAAATACACCTAGCCATTTAAAATCTCAAAAAACTACTAATTTGATATCTCACAAACAAAACTATTTGCCCAAAAATTCTCTTGCATTAAATGTCATCCCTCCCAACACAACAACATAGGACCAAAATCAATAAAAGGTACATACCATTCAATTCCACACAAGCCCACAATCTCTTCAAAAGATATTGGGAGCCGGTGAAAAATCCGTGTATTTATGCTCTTAATTACCCACAAACAATGCTTTAAATCAAGCCTTGTATACAATCCAATCCCATACCTGTGCATTTGAGAATTCTAAGAAACTTAACCTGCAAAAAATTCCAGTCAGTTGTTCAAACAACCATAAAATCCATGGCTCCAAAAGCTTCTAGGGCTTCCACAACTATTAAAGCAGATGGTATGAAAGGAGAGAATGAATTAAAGGCTTCTCGAAAGAAGAGAAAAGAAAAGAAAGTGATTTTCAATCCCACAAAGGATTCAATAGTCAAAGCCATGAATTCTGAGAATAAGAAGAAGAAGAGGAAGAGAAGTATAGAAAGTTAGAAGAGGTTTACATACAAGGTGTTGAAACAAGTGCATCCCTCCAAGGGAATATCCAGTGCTACCATGGATATCATGGAGAGCTTCATGGTTGATATTTTTGATAAGATTACTCGTGAGGCTACTTCTTTGTGGAAATATAACAAGATCATGACACTTTCTTCCAGAGAAATTGAGAGTGTTTTCAAGTTTGTTTTGCTTGGAGAGCTAGCTAGGCATGTTGGTTCTGAAGGAAGTAAGGGTTTTTCATGTTTTCTACTACTTTGGGCTAGGTTTTGTTGGAAGATTTTAGGTTTTTTGTACATGGTGTTTATGGCAGGCTTGTTTGCAGATTAGTGGATGATAGAGTTGCTTCTTTGGGCAAGGGCTAATTAGGCCTAGTTGAAGGGTTAGGGGTGAAGGAAGTGTTCACCAGTCAGGTCATGAAATTTTGAGAATGATATCAACTTAGTAACTCTGAAAAGGGTATTTGAAAGTGTAAAAACATTGCTAGGTTGTTTGGGGATATTGTGAATGAATTGTTGATTTCAATGTTTGAAGGGCTACTAGGCAGGCCTAAAATGCTATAGTAGAAGAATGGTGAAAGATGAGTGGATAGGACTAAATGGGAAGTTGTAACATGGAAAATGTACCATGTTGAGATAATCTAAGGTGTTAGGATCAAGGTGTGAATTATGGTTTGAGTTTTCATGTGGTGGAGGCACTAGGTACACTAGGTGCCCTAGGAGGGTACACTATCTGGATAAACCAAAATGTAAACCTTCCATTTCAAAGAGGGGGAAGTTGGAAAGGAAATGAGATTGTTCATCCTTGAATTTAGTTGGTTCCTTAAGGATCTTCCATGACCTTCCAAGTATTATATGCCTGAAAGTCATTGGCATAACATCATAAAGTTTTTTTTTTATTAATAATGAAAAATATTTTTACAACTCAGCTCAATAGGAGCACTGGAGGAAAGAGCTGAGCAGAGAAAACCTCTAGTATTGCCCCAAAAAATAGAAGAGAAAGGTTGTCATTAAATCTTACAAACTTCCCATTATGCATATGGGGTAATGCATGAGAAATTTACAGTGCTATATATATTTGACATTACAATATTTTGTATCTCCATTTAGTCCAATGAACCAATTGGATCTTCCATACCCTTGATTCTCTCAAGTATTTCCTTGTGGTCTGACTCATGAACCTTCCAAAGAGTTTTATTATGTGGTCTTCCCCATATCTTATCAAGTGGACATTTGATGCAACAACGAGGTTTGAATAATGAAGAATCTTTCTATGTGTATCCCAATCCTCAAACAACCACAACCTAGGGTTCTTCATAGAATATCATCTAAGGCATGTACCAGTTACAACCACTACTCCTATAGGGTATTCTAATTCTTCACCATCGATAACTGAGTGATCCAATTTCTTTTTTGCCTCAAAAAAATGACACAAATAATAATATGTCCCTTCTTCATTGTCTTCAGGTGCAATAACAACAAAAACATGGCCTGTAATGATATAAACATAATGAGGACATTAGTTTACTTATTTAGGATAAAGTACTAAATTTGAGATTATTTGTATGTGGAACATTTTACCTGGTTGTACTAGATCAGATAAGTGATCAAAGCCGATGGATGATTCCATTTCTATCAGTTGTAGTGATTCATGGGGATGATAGGAGGCAAGTGGACTCAAAATATGTGTATACCATTCGTCAACCCATTCCTTTGACACACAACCATCCCAATCTTCATCTACACATGATGACCAAAAGCACGCCATATGTCATGTGTCGATACTCCATGAACCTACATTACAACTTCTAAAAGAGTGTAGTTCATTTGATCCTATCAATGTACAACAATCCTCATATGGTGCAATGTTAGTTTCATCCATCAACCAAAAAAATCTATGAACCATAGACTCACCTTCATTACCTAGACCCATTGTAGCACTAAACCAATGGACAATACATCCCACATTTGACAATGTTGTTTTCTCTTTGTACTTTAATTCTTCACCTTCTAAGGCTCTTTTAATATATGCACCTACACTATTGTCCTCTCCCTTTCCATGACCGACCTCTGTGAAATTCCACATATATTGAATTCCAGTAATCTTATGCATCCTACACAACCAATAAAACATTCGATAAATCTTGAATTGTGATGCACAATTATCTGACCATATGATATGTCGATTATATTTTATGCTCCTGTTTGCCAAATGACCATAAAATAGTTGAAAGAAACTATGTACAAACTCTGTAGAATGTGAGCGATCATCATTGATATAAAATGATACTCCCTTAATATCTTCCTGTTCTCCTTTGTACTGTCTGGTGCATGCATGAATGCTATATGAACAAATATAGCAACCTGTTGAGAGTTGTAATACTTTGCTTGCACCTCATTCTGTGGTTGTAGTGTGTAGTTCTCTGTAAATTCCACAACTAAAACAATGGTATCAAGTGGGAATGTGTCCTTACACAAATTGAATTACATATCCAACCATCACGCTCTATGTGTATGCCTTGCAAACTCATAAATAATTTTTTTACAAAAAATTTCCATGAAGTGATACACTGGAATTTTTTCAATTACTAAATCACATCTTTTAGCCTCTTTTCCATCTTTTATATTGTATTTCATAGTCTTATATTTTCCAATTTCCACTATTTCATTACCGATTGCATGCATACTCTCCATATGTTGACAAATTAGTAAATGTCGCAAACCTCTGCAATCTATGCTTGTTGGATTCAAGCATGACAGCTTGTAAAATTGTTGACCATCCACTCTTTCACATAAAATGGTAGATATCAATTCCCTTGAAGATATAGGTAGGATATTTATGTTACAATCTTGCAAAACATTGTTAGAGTGCAAATCTACACATATATTACTATAAACTTCAAAATGGTCAAAAAATTCAATATGTACCCAACAAAAAAAATTTGTGCATGTGTGATTTATATTCACATAAAAAGGTTTACACATTTCAAAATATCTCTGACTAATTTTAATTTCAGGATACATATGCATAAATTTTGCAAAGAAATGTGTCTGAGTTGAATCCAAAAAATGTTTTGGATGTGGAACATGAATTCGACTACCAATCCTCCTTATTACAACATCTCTTTGATTACGAGATACCCATGTGTTACTCTTCCAAAATTCTTTAATCAAGGATTTCAAAGCTTCAATAATTGCTTTATCTTTTCACTGTTGTCTACTGAAAAATGCCCATAAATTATTGCTATTTGGATCTTCCACTCTTTGACACCTTCCCAAGGCTCTCATTAGAGACTTCCTACTCATTTTCAATATTTTTCTTATCTTTCTAATGAGTCAAGATTTATTCATTTGAGTGCTTACTATCATTGATGTAAGTACACATCGTGTGACATTAAATCTTTTGTGCATGATGTAGAACCCACACTCTAATATGTAGTCATTAGATTCTTTACAATAGATTTTTCACTTGACTCATCCATCATTCTTAGCCCAAGAATCTTCATTATGGGCCTAAATTTCAGATTTCTTATCATTTCAACAAATAGTTGACATCTTCTTGTCATATTTAAATTCTCAAAAAATGATCTCCAAATACGATTAGCATTTCTTTGACAAGTACGCTTGAGAATCTTGTCAGGCATTGCTTGAAAAATGTTAGTATCAATATCAATCAAATATTTTGGCTTTCTATAAATAATTCTAGGAGCATCAAAAACATTATGTGTGAATTACGTACCATCTTGAGTCCGTTGAACATGAGAAGATGTTGTGCCTACACCTTGGGATGTAGACAATGGTGTGCCCACACCTTCGGAAGTAGACAATGGTATATCTCCAACATTGCATGATGATGTCTCTTCAACTTGAGAGCTCATAGATGATGTGCCTGCATCTTCATAATTCAATTGTCTTGTTACACGCAAGTTTCTCATTCATTGTCTTTTTGTTTCCAATTCCAATTCTCTCTTACTTTGTATTGGTGTTATGCATATTCTTGCATAGCACATGCACCCTATAGCGCGTGCACCCTATGAAAAACAAGAGAGAGAAAGAGAGAGAGAGAGAGAGAGAGAGAGAGAGAGAGAGAGAGAGAGAGAGAGAGAGAGAGAGAGAGAGAGAGATAGATGATAAGTCATAGATTTCAATACGGTGCATGCCCTATAGGGTGAGCATACTATTGAAATCTATGACTTACATAGGGTGTATGCCCTATTTAAGTCATAGATTTCATTAGTGTGCTCACCCTATAGGGCGCACACACTTTGTAAGGCATTGGAATTTATCAATCCTAAGGCTTGGATTTACATTGGAGATCCAACCCAAAGGCTTGCACAATTCAAATAGGCCTGAGACGTGTTTTCCACTAGACATACAAAAAAAGACATGTTTTTTTGTGTGCTCCTCGTCAAGTTTACTCATGGCTCAAGAACGTAAAAATCAGATGATGTGATATTGCAGATCTCTCTATTAGCTATCTAA
Source organism: Chamaecyparis obtusa (assembly GCA_027943335.1). Taxonomy (NCBI): domain Eukaryota; kingdom Viridiplantae; phylum Streptophyta; class Pinopsida; order Cupressales; family Cupressaceae; genus Chamaecyparis; species Chamaecyparis obtusa. The sequence continues at coordinate 22,263 of BSBK01007037.1, read as the reverse complement.
GCATATAATTTATTTTGAATTCTGATTATCTTAAGTTTTTCATCTTTAATTTCTTTTGTGTATGTCCATTTTTTGTAAAAAACCAACGTGTAGTATTTTGGGCATAGATTTTGGCTCGTTCATCGAATTTTGCAACAAGTTACATTTTTAGAAACTAGACTCCATTCTACACACTTTAAAAAAATAAAAAATTTGATGGTTGATTAGTTTTAAATGATTTCTATGGGGAAAACACAGAAATTTCATGTTTTCACGATGTGTGCACTTTGTAAATCCATCAAAAATTATAAATTCATCAAAAAATTACCAAGAAATTCCAGGATAAACTACGTGGTTTTAGCTAACTTCTCACTGGAGTGATTAAAAAAATTCAAAAAAGAAGTTAACATTTTAGGGGGATTACACGAGACGTTATGTTATGTTTTTTGACAAAAAATAGGACCACTTTTTGTGCTCCCCCTTTTTTAGGGCCTTAATCTGCACAATTTTCAAAATAAGTTAGTAGTTTAGGAACTAGATTCAGAGTATTACAACTCTTGTTTTTGTCACATCTTAAAATTTTGAGTCTAACTATCTTCAATTTCTTGTTGAAGTTCATAATTTGCTGATTTTAGGAAAAAAGTGGCATCTTATACCCCCTTTTTGGTCCACCATCTTTGTGCACTTACCTAGGATATAAGATTAACTAGTGCACACTCATTTACTCAAATGTTTGGAAAGCAAGGGGGTCAGAATAAGGCTTAATTTAGTAATTTTTTTGTCTAAGACAAGTGTACCAGTTTTTGTCAGCACACAGTTAGTATATAGTATAATGAAAAGCGGTAGTGTTACTAGATTCCAATACCTAACATCTTAATTTGGGATAATCGGTCAAATTTATAGCTATGGAATCTTAGCTTTTCTCATAAATTGAAGATAGTCTTGAGATGCAGATATGGTCACCACGGTAATCTCTAATCTTGAATTCAATAATTAAACATTATGTATTGCCTTCAGGTTAGAAATTACCATGGTGTCTTACCCTTTATGGTTTGTTTTTCAGCTAAAGAGCAATGTTATGATCAAAGGGAGTTACTTTATGCTTTAATGTTTTTATGCAAGCCTCAAGTTTTATTGTTTCATTCAGTAGTGGCTCCTTGGTAGGGACTTCCAGCAATGACCTTTTTGCTATTTTTTACCTTGTTGTATCTCTAGACTCTTTCCCAGGATATGTTTTTCATTGACAGGCCTTGCTTCTCTCTTGAGTTTTTATGCCTTTAATTTTCATGTTAAGGGGTCACATATGAGGGTTTTTATTTAACTTAATGATTAAATTATAAGAGCTTTTTATGATACGGATTCTAGTCTTGACATTCTTGCAGGACAATTTAACTTAATTTCAAGCAAGGGTTATAATTGAAAGTTTTTATAAATGTATAATAGTACGTCTTGTATGGTTAAGAGCATGTCTTTATTTGATATTTCATGGATGACCATGACTGAGAATTTTTTTAGGTGTTTCTCAATATCCATCTTATCTTCCATCTAATAACAATTAGATTTGGCTCTCATAGAAACTAACCCAGTATTAGATCAGGCTAAGCTTCAAATTTTCTTAGCAGGTTTGTAGGTTTGGAGTAGACATAGAAAGGTCTTTCCCTACTCAAGCTATTTTAAGATATGATTTCAATAAGATACGCACTTTATTTTATTTTAGTCTATTTTATTTTAGAAAATGTATAATCTTTGGATACATATACTATGTTTTGGATACACTGACAAGGATCTTAGCTAGAAGCTTTTACAGGTATTCCAGTAAACCGATCGATCTTTCTTCAAAATGTAATCAAGATTGGCTTTCATAGTTTAAGCCTTGAACAAAGAAAAATTATGTGAACAAGAAAGGAGGCTTCCACCTTTAGACCGATGTACTAGAAACAACAAAGAAACTCATTTTAACCAAGAACGATGTTGAAATTTTTTGTAAAATGTTTTAACCTTGATATATGTAATGAATTTGTACTCTGAGGGAATGCCCTCTTAAAATATCATGTATCAGATTTTGGACTATGGTCCTAGACATGGCTAGAGATTTTCTCAACCCCACTCTTTACTACCAGCACCTGCACTGAGCGGGGTTTTTATCTTTATTCTATGATTAATAAAATTCCTGGCTATGGCCTTTTACCAAAAAAAAAAAAGGAGTATTTATACATATATATAAGTATATATACATATTTATACATGTTTATAAAGAATTATACACATTTATAAATATTTATACACATGTATATGTATATAAAATTATATTTATGCACAATTATAAATATTTATAAATATTCACACACACACACACACATATATGGGTGATCCCACGAAGCTGTGTCCCACTTTTACGGATGAACAAAATCGTGACATTGGGGAAAAAAAAAATTTGACGCCTTTGTATGAAATATATACTTCATGCGAAGTGGTTGACCCACTTCGCACGAAGTACCCCAAACAAGGGGCATCGTGTGAAGACCCCTAGGTGGCTTCGTGTGAAGAGGGGCTTCGCACGAAACCCCTTGGACAAGATTTTTATAAATTTTTGGTGTTTTATGTTTTTTTATTATTGTTTTTACTGACACTATTTGCGGACCCTAGCACTTGGAGTGAAGTACCTCAGCACACCAGCACAATAGCGCCTTCTAAGCTTCATCGACATCTTCAATTTCCTAGAAGTATCAAGTACACATATTTTTCTCATTTTTTATTGTAAATAATATGTTTTGTATTTATTTTAGCTAGTTATTTGTTTTAAATAATTTTTTATTTGTACAAATGTTAGAAATTTGTGGTTAAATATTATCTAATATGTTAGAAATTAATAGTAGAATGTTAGAAAATCATAATTAAATATTAGAAAATAATAGAAATATTAAAAATCATAGTATAAATGTTATAATATGTTAGAAAATCATAGTAGTTTGTTAGCACCTATTAGAAAATATTTACAAAACATTAGAAACAATAGTAGAAATGTTAGAAAATGTTAGAAAACATTAAGATTAAAGTTAGAAAATGTTAAATTTTAAGTTTAAAGTTGTAAATATTAGGAATTTCTCTCTCTCACATGTACACGCATTTTTAGTAAATATTAAAGTTAGTTATTTGTTTTAAATAATTTTTAGTTTGTTAAAATCTTAGAAAATTGTAGTTAAATTTTTTTAAATGATCTAGTAGTATGTTAGAAAATGTTAAAAATTTGTAGTACAATAAGTTTCTAGGACCCTTATTCCTCTCTTATGACATATTAAGACACTTAGGATCCTTTAGGAATCTCAAGATCTTATAATACATATTAGGACATCTTACTTGACACATAGGACCCCTTAGGACCCATAAGACCCATTATTATATCTTAAAATGTTGTAGGACACATTCATCTATCTTAGCTTCTGTTAATACATATGTGAACCCATCGTTGCCCGCAAGAACCCTTAAGACATACTAGTATCAATTAATGTAACCTAAGATCCCTTAGACCACTTATCACATCTATGACCCATTAACATTGTTGGACCATTATATATCCCTTACAACATTTTAAGACATATATGACCCAGTCAAATCATCAAGACCCATTAACATACCTTAGGTTGTCTTAGGACACATTTATGTACATCTTAGATTCAATTAATATCATACAAGGATCTACTAATGAAATGTAGGACCCCTTAGGACCTCTTATGTTACCCCCGACCCCTTAAGACACTCTACCTGACCCTTATCCATCCCTTACATTATCTTAAGACACATCTAGGACTCATTATTACCCACGACCCCTTAAGACAGTCTAGGACCAATTATATCACACCTAGGATCCATTAACATTCTAGGACTCTTATCTGGATCCCTTATGAAATCTTAAAACAAATATGAAACCTTAGGACCCCCAAGACCCATTAAAGAATCTTAGGATGTACTAGGACCACTTAGACCACTTATCACATCTATGACCCATTAATATTATTGGACCATTATACATCCCTTACAATATTTTAAGAGATATATGACCTATTCAGATCCTAAAGACCCATTATACATACGAGGATCCATTAATGTAACCTAGGACCCCTTAGGACCTTTTATGCTACCCACAACCCCTTAAGACACTCCATGACTCTTATTTATACCTTAGGAACTCTTATGTTACCCATGACCCCTTAAGACAATCAAGGACCACTTACATTACCCATGACCCCTTAAGACACTCTAGGTCATATTAGGTCCTAATAGGTCACATTAGGTCATATTAGGAAATAAGGTATCTCTAAGTTGTTTCTCTACTTAAAGAACTAACTAGACCTATTAGGACCAAGTAGACCTAACTAGGACCTATTAGGACCAATTAGACAGGTATTAGGTCTTTAACCAACATTAGTCTGACCAATTAGATGTATTAGGACTTATTAGGTCCAAATAGACCTAACTAAACCTATCTAGACCTATTATGACCAATTAGATAGGTAACTAGACCAATTAGGACCTATTAGGACCAAAATTTAGGACCTATTAGACTTAACTAGACCTAACTGTACCAAGACCAATTAGGACCTATTAGGAACAAAATTTAGGACCCAATTATCTACCTAATTAGACCCAATTAGACCTATTAGGACTAATTAGAACCAATTATGACCAATTATAACTAATTAGGACCTAATTATACTCAATTAGAACCAATTATGACTCAATTAGAATCAATTAGAACCAATTAGGATGTAATTAGACTCAATTAGAACCAATTATGACTCAATTAGAATCAATTCGAACCAATTAGGACCTAATTAGACTCAATTAGAACCAATTATGACTCTAGGACCACTTATGTTACTCATGACCCCTTAAGACAGTCTAGGACCACTTATATTACCCACGACCCCTTAAGACACTTTATGACTCTTATCTATACATTAGGACAAGTAAGTAGACTCAATTAGAACTGAATTTAAGACCTAATAAGACCTCTTATGTTATCTATGACCCCTTAAGACCTAATTAGTACATCTTAGGACTCTTAAGACCTAATAAGACCACTTATGTTACCCACGACCCCTTATGTACACACATTTTTAGTAAATATTAAAGTTAGTCCTATGACCCATTGATGCACATGTTAGGTTTCATTAATACATACTAGGATGTCCTATGACCCATTGATGTCTTATCTATACCTTAGGACCTCTTATGTTACCCATGACCCCTTAAGACCTAATAAGACCTCTTACGTTATCTACAACCCCTTAAGACCTAATTAGTACATCTTAGGACCCTTAAGACCTAATAAGACCACTTATGTTACCCATGACTCCTTAACACACTCTAGGACCACTTATGTTATCTACAACCCCTTATGTACACACATTTTTAGTAAATATTAAGGTTAGTCCTATGACCCATTGATGTACATGTTATGTCTCATTAATACATACTAGGATGTCCTATGACCCATTGATCTTATCAATACCTTAGGACCTCTTATGTTACCCACGACCCCTTAAGACCTAATAAGACCTCTTATGTTATCTACGACCCCTTAAGACCTAATTAGTACATCTTAGGACCCTTAAGACCTAATAAGACCACTTACATGACCTAATAAGACCTATAATTCTATATATTTAGATATTTGTTTCCATTTTACATGTAGTTATAACATGTAATCAAGTGCTTAATTATTAACACTTAGCTTTCACATGTGATGTATCTAGATGGCTGCTCAGGGTGCACCTTAGACTCTTGATATGCATACTATTTTTTATATGGCTGATACAGAGATAGCTCGACTTAGAGAGTCTATCCATAGGTTTGGAGGGGATGGTATATAGAGAGATGCATGTGCTACTATATTGAGTAGTTTGGAGACTATGACTGGTATATTGAGGTCTCACTTATCCTTCGTGCCTCAGGTAGTTGAGGCCATTTTTTGAGAGTTGAGGGAGGAGGTCTTGAACGATGTTTCCTTGGTGATGTTTCAGAGCCTCCTCCCCAAGGAAACCATCAAAAGAGAGGTTTTCCCACATTATGAGGGGATGAGAGTGGTGAGGGCATATCAGGTCACACGGTGTGTGATACCTTAGATTGCATGTATGATTTACCCTCGACATCTTGTAGCACACGGTCGTTATCCAAATAACAAATAGATTCCATTATATTTTGCACAATAGTTGTATGTTGAGTTCCGTTTGGGACTTAGGGTCAACTATTTAGATATCCCATCATATTATGGTCAGGGGCTTGGTAGGGTTCCAGATCGTGATCAATATCATATGGTTGATCAAGTTGTGTAGCCTCATAGATAGCTAGTTGGGGAGAGGACTCTAGTAGTGGCACCAACAATGGCTGCTACTGTAGATAGAGTCATCATTGCTTCTCAGAGGGGAGTTGTGGATAGTATAGGATAGATTGCTTCTACAGCCACAGCCATCACTTCAGATTCAATGGGTAGATACATTTTGACTAGACTGAGTAGAGCCAGATCAACTTTCAAGACTTCATCTAATACTACTATAGGTGTGAGTGAGGAGACATATAGAGCTATAGGTCTTCTTGTACCTGGAGAGATACGAGCACTGTTGGGTCATTAGAGTACTTTAGATATGGCCCTTTACTTTTTGAAGGATCTCCTACAGGCCTATTCTCATATTGATGACATGCACAGGATCCCCATACATTCAGTCAGGGATTTCATTGCACTTACACGGGGTCCTATAGTTCCATCAACATAGGACACACCATCTACTAGTCAGGCACAACATAGTGCAAAGCACCATGCACCCACATATCACTCTACAGCTGCAGAGCTAGGTATACAGATTGGAGATGTATGCATCACCACTAAGGGCCTAGATGCTTTTGATGAGCAGTTGCATGGGTTGGGTCAGGTGGACATTGGCACTGATGGCAGGTCATTTATGGATATGTTATTGCATCCATATGGTTTAGGTTCTACATCACTCCCCTCCTAGCTAGTGTCACCGCTACACTCCTCATTACTACAGAGGTTCGGGACCTTAGGTGGTGTGGGTGATGTAGTATCAGTTGATGATATGATGGTGCAACGTGCTAATGATCCTCCTACTCCTGAGACTTAGGTACATATAAAATTTTCTTTTCTTTTTTATTAGGAGTTTTAGTAACAATTAATTGTAGGTTACATGTCTATTGATGTTTGTTCAATGTATAATATTTTGTAGGCACAGTTAGCAGAGCATGTTACCTCTAGTGTGAGCTCAAAGCATCTTCCACATGATGTGACACCTACTAGTGGTCAGGTAAGCTTTAGATATATATGTATGTTTAAGCATGCATATGTACACATTTATTTATGTATTTCAAGTACTTTACATAATATATCTACTATGCACATGTATATAACCAACTTTTGTACACTAAATTTGTAGGGTTAGTCGCTGCTTTACAGCCAGACGATGCTTTTCATAGGAGTGATTCAGTAGATGTGACACCTAGTAGTGGTCAGGTAAGTTTTAAAAATATGTAAGTTTAAACATGCATTTATAATATTTTAATTATTTTAGATTATTATCATATATACATGCATTTATATTCATAGGGAATAGTTGTTGTCTCACAGCCAGAGGATGTTAGTGGCAGTCACTCAGAGGGTCCCTCTGTTTGCATGCACCTAGATGACACCCTAGTTTAGGACATGTTGAACATATATTTTATTTGAGACTCATTTTATGATCTGAGACATATATTTGATTAGATGTACTTATATTTCATTTGAGACATATATTTGATTAGAGACACGTGTATTTGATTAGAGACATATATTTGATTAGATGATATGATTAGATTAGATGGTTTTATTCGATTAGATGATATGATTTTATTTGATTAGATGATATGATTTTATTTGATTTGAATAGATGATTTTATTTGATGATATATAATTTGAATAGATGATTTTATTTAATGATATATAATTTGATTACATGGTTTTATTTGATTAGATGATATGATTTGTTTAGATGATATGATTAGATGATATGATGAAGAATAACTATTCTAACTAATTCTAAAACTAACACATGTCATAAGTAATATAACTAATTTCATCATTTTTTAGTGTCTTAAGGGGAGGTCTTAAGGGGATCTAGAATTAATATCATAAAAGAAAACTAGTTAATACATGTAACTAGTGAATAATAACAATTCTAACTAATTCTAGAACTAACACATGTCATGCGTAATATAACTAATTTCATCATTTTTTAGTGTCTTAAGGGGAGGTCTTAAGGGGATCTAGAATTAATATCATAAAAGATAACTAGTTAATACATGTAACTAATGGATAATAACTATTCTAACTAATTCTAGAACTAACACATGTCATAAGTAATATAACTAATTTCATCATTTTTTAGTGTCTTAAGGGGAGGTCTTAAGGGGATCTAGAATTAATATCATAAAAGAAAACTAGTTAATACATGTAACTAGTGAATAATAACTATTCTAACTAATTCTAGAACTAACACATGTCATACGTAATATAACTAATTTCATCATTTTTTAGTGTCTTAAGGGGATCTTTAATTAATATCATAAAAGATAACTAGTTAATACATGTAACTAATGGATAATAACTATTCTAACTAGTTCTAGAACTAACACATGTCATAAGTAATATAACTAATTTCATCAAAGCATACATAAAATCTTTAACTAATATGAAATCTATAAAAATCATTGAATAATCAAAGTATACGTATAAAATTCTATATATTAAAACCATTGAACCATCAAATAGGTTCATCATATATCAACAAATTATAGTCCATCATATGTTTAAATATATAAACAAAGTATAATGAAATTTAATCCAGAGATATCAAGTAGGTCATAACACAAGAAATAAGTATACATATTATACTTTTTAGACCAACTCAAGTCGTTCAGACCTTTCATGGAGAACCTGTAATATTCTTTCATGATCCTCACTATCTAGTCTCCACTTACGACATCCACGTTGAGATTTAACTGTATGAAGACAAATAGATGTGGCAACTACTAGGTGACTATATTGAAACACCTTATTGTCTGTTTTGTAATAAACAAAGTGAATAGCATGTTGAATTACTTTGATTTGCTTGAAATATGTTCCCTCTAAAACAATTGAACATGCAAGTCACAAATTTTAACAATATATAAATTTAAACAAACTCAATTTGAAATTTGTTAAAAGGTTGAAATTTAAAATTTACAAATTGAGTTCAATATATTGATGTAAACCATATACAAACCTATGGGGAACAACATTCCATCACTTTCTTCAGGTTCAAGTAACTTCATCCTCTCTGCAGTACAACACAGTAAATAATAACCAACTCCTACATTTCCACGCTCAACAATCACCACAAAGACATCTCCTGCACATTATATTTATATATACGTGTGTGAGATCTTAAAATAAATACTTAGTTCAATATATAAATCTATCTATATCCATCTGTACATGCAACTCAATGTACCATATAATGTGAAATATATATACTTACTAATTTTGACCAATCCCGAGATATGATCATAATTAGTAGAAATCAAAGGAACATCATTGAAGTTTTCATCTTCATCTCTATCAAATATATCAGTAACAACTATTGGCACTAGATTCCATGCACCTACATATCCACAATCTTGATTGATACATTCCTCATAATTGTCAGCAATGCAGTGACAACAAAAGCATGAGTAGTCCCTAGTGTTCAACATCCAATTAAGACAATTCGTAATCATAACTAAATGCAAACATCACATCTTTTCTATCCTATTGCAACCATGCATAATTTTTCTATCCACACCTGAACAAATGCATATATAATACATTCTATATAAATATAATCTGAATAAAAAATATGATAAAAATTTTAAACACTTTCAAATAATTTAAAAATGTGTACATACCTTTTATCTCCCAATTTTTTTTTATATGGCACCGCCTGAGTCAATCCTGATGACGTGTCATTCTCATTTGGTGTGGAATGTGTCTTGCACCATTCAACCACATCATGTGAATTTTTTATATGCACTCCCTTATAATTCATTTGATACTTTCGTATAGCATGTTTGATGCAAGCTTCGACACCATCATATTAACCTTTTCCATGTCCACTCTCAGAGAAACTCTAGACATGTGGTATGTTTTCATTACGATGATATCTACATAGTGCATAAAATAGTCTTGATGATTCAAATTGTGCAGCACATCCATCTGACCAAACATAATGTTTATCAATTTTTCTACCTCTTTCTTTCAAATTTGCAAAACACATCTTGAAGGAGTGTTCCACATAATGAATGTCATGCTCTCTATCATCACTTATATAAAAATGATATTCCTTTTTGATGACCTGTGCTTCAAATGTGCTCTGAATACCATCCAAATTTAATTGTGTGTGTCGATAACACACATGTACCATAATAGTAATTTGCTCTGAAAAATAGTATTCTTCTTGAATTGCCTTTTGATGAACAAAAGAATAATTTTCTGCAAAATCAACAACTGATACAATAGTTCCAAGTGGGAAATTGTCTCTCAGTGTTTGAAATTGTTGTTCTTTCCACTTTGCAAAAAAAGCATGATGAATGTAGGGTTGAATCAATTTTTTAAATTTTTCCATAAGGGTGGCTACAAGAAGTTGAGTCCCACTTTTGGGAAAAAAGTGGAAGTGTTTTCCCTTTTTTTCAAATTCCCTGTCAATTGATGTCTAAATTTGAGACACTTAGAGATTGAATCTCAAAAAAAATTAGTAATAGAAAATGTAGTTCTCAGATTCTACTTTTCAAATATGTAATTTATTTAAATACCCACATGGTATAAATTGCTTTTTAGTAGGAATGTTTAAAAACCATGTTTTCAAAATGCTTATTTCAGGACCATACCATAGCTATGTATGGACACCATATTTTGACGTAAATAAATGAATTTTCGTAAATCCTTTTGGGGAAATATACCCAAGACACAAAATATTGATCAACATATTTTTCCTTTTTTTTTTATTGAATATAGTTTTTTTAATTAATTTTTAATTGACTATAAAATATATTTTCAAAACCTCTGGTGTACGAACACCATAATTTGATGAGAATTTCATATTTTTTCAAAATTCTTTTTTTTTTATCTTCAAAAGAATTGTATCTAGATTGATCTCATATAATTTATTTTCCAAGAAACCTAAAAAAAAAAAAGTTATTAATGTTTTATTGAACCTCGCTATTTTACGTTTAGGTACTATTATACACTAAGTTTGCACCCTTTGTTTCAAGCTTTCTCGGTCTTGATAACTCAGTATAACATGGGAATCATCTCCAGGTTGTGGGACCTTTGCTAACTGAGATGAGACCTCTAGGTTCTAGGCTGGTTCCTCTTGGATAATCACCTTAATTTGCTTCTAGACATGAAAGTAAAACTTTTGGAGGGAAAGGGATAGAAGGAATTTTTGTAAGGGAAATGACTTGAAAGAAAACTACCTATTAGGTGATGCACCAAAATTAGGGTTTGGATCTCAGTATGTAGGAATGAAATCAATGAAAAGCTTAGGTCTAATAGGTCACAACTTACTAAATAGGCTTGCATAAGTATTTCATAAGAGGCTTGAGAATAAGACAACTTATGACCTACAAACAGACATTCACTTCTACAAATCAATGTAGGATTGAGACAAGTCTGTTAAGGGGGTTGAGGTATACCCACAAGAACATCTAAATCAAATCAAACATAGTAACACACAAAAATTGCAGAAAGCAAGAGGGATCAGGAACCCTAAACTATCATTGAAAACATACACATACTTTGATCCAATAAGAGATAATCCAAACAAGGAAGCATAGGGACATGAAGGATTGTCACAAAATACCTCTGCAATATTTGAATCATCAATGGGAGAAATACCACTGTATGAGCCAGAGGGTAGAAATGATACCATAGATAGCCTTTTAGAAAAAGGTGAATTTTCTTCTACAAATTGTCCAACCCCCTTTTGCACTAAAGGCTCCAAAACAATATATACATACTCAACTGCATGCAGGCAGGAGTCAAAACTAACCTAACTAGGGTTATAGATTTTACAAAAGTATCAAACACTAAAGGTACATTGCTAACCCATCATTAAAATCACTGAGAACCGGTCATCAAATTAGATCTTTCTCTTTGCGTGTTCATCCTAGACCGAGTCCACCTGCAGACACAACAACTTTGACCCATCTACCCACCTGCAACTCCACTAAGCCATGAAGGCTTCAAATCCAATCTTATTTCCTTGGAAGAGGTACTACTTGCAAAGGTGGTGCCAACTCTTTTCATTACTTCCCGGTGCGGGAACATGACACAGTACCCTGCAACACTGGCCAACGATCACCTCCATCATCCTCTCAACCACAACCATCCTAAGAAATCAATTCCTGAGCTAACCAACATCGTGCGTGGCCAAAAGAACGCAAAACCCTAGCAGGAAACCAGTGCAAAAAATTCAAATTTGAATGTTAACGGCTAGCCTGGTCATTTTAAAACATGACTGTCGATGAGAAACCCTTCCTGGTAGATGAACGACCATGACATGCTGCAAAAATGACTTAAAATCCCCTCTGACAAGTCAAGACCACTATGGAAGTCAACAGCCAATGAGACGCAAGCAAATCAGCATGAGGACCCACCTTGACTTTTCTCTTCTTTAAGTCACGAAGAACTCTTTTAAACCCTGGGCCCAAACCTGCCACTTGGCAATCTTATTCACTCCAGCCGCTTTGTAGGCATACACCTTGGTAGTTCTCTGACAATGGACCCACAATCTCCAAGATTCCAATCTAACAGCTAGTCTCATCTCCTTATGACCTCGGAAGATTCTTTCAGATTATACACCTACTGTAGATTTCATTAATCTGGGACCCCTTCTGAACACATCAGTCCACCCAGGAGTCCTCATCAACATTTGGCAACCAATCACATTCGAACATATCAGCACACTTGGCAACGCGGTCCCACAATTTGTCTCTTTACTTCAACCAATAAGAAGCCAGCAAATCACCCTGACCTGGCACTGGACCCACTGACAAATCTTAGACACTTGGCAAAATCGACGGTTGGCGCATAATCTCTTGTGTCAGAAAATCCCTTCATGAAGATACACTAGCCATCGATCTTCATCCTTCTGACATCCCTACAGACATTCTGACATGGCCCCACTGTAGCATCCAAGTCATTGCTATGTGGACCAATGAGAAATGAGCACATCATCATCTGAGGACCCACCTGGAAGGCTCTGACAAAAAGAAAGATCGAAGGCTAGTCTTATCCCCTTATAGCTCTGACAAAACCCTTTCGAACTTAAGACAACCATCGATCCCTCTGACAACTGTCAGGACCTCTAACCACTGAAAGAACCTAGTCCTATTGACAAAAAGATGACTCGATACATGTGGACCAATCAGAAGCTGCCGAATCAGATGAGGTGGCATCGGTCCTACTAACACACTGCAGCACTGCAGACTTGGAAGATCCAATGGTTATCTTAAGATCTCATGCTCTGACAACAGCCTATCTGAAGATACGCCAACCGTTAGATCCTCATAACCGGGGACCCCCACAAATTTAGACCCCCGAAAGATTTAGCGATTACGCGACTGAAGAGAATTTAACATTCCCTGGGTCGCAAGATATTATGCGGTGACCGAGAAACAATTAGCGATTATGAGAATCGCTATATTTGCTAAGTCACTGAATGGGAAAAGTAACCACCAAGAAACTTAGAGAACCTGCGACCAGCCAATGAGATTAAAGCGCACATGGGTATTGAGGATTTTAAGTTGCTGATAAAGTAACAAGGAAAACATAACAGGGCCTTAGGGTTTTTTGAGGATTTTAAAAGGTTTCAACACAATGGCTACTTTTTGAATATTTTGACCTACAGACTAGGGACTTGAAAAAATTGCAAAGGCCAGGAAACAAAACATGAGGCCACAAAATTTTTAGGGATGCTCGGCAGGGTAAAAATAGAGACCTTGGGATGGATTTAGCCAAATTTGTATAAGCTAGGAAAATTTGGGTAACAGGTACCACTTTTAACTAATAAATAATGCAAAAATAATAAAAATAATCACATCACTATGAAATTTACATTTTTGAAATCAGGAGAGTGAGAACTCCAATGGGTTTTTTTTCGTAAAATGATACGATCGGGAAGGCCCTCAAAAAATTATGGCAAGGAAGAAATCTGGCATTCCAGTGCCTTAACCAAAATTTTGGAGGTCAAGGCATAGGCTTGGTTCTACCAAGCCTAAACCAAACCGAATTTGAAATGAAATTCGAGGTGGATGTGTGCTTCCCGCTCATGTCTTAAGAAACGGGCGCCCATTTTTTGAATTCAAAAAATAGGTGCCCATTTTTAAAAAAATAAATTCAAAGCATTAAAATGCATTTTTAAATCTAAAAAAATAATTAAAAAATTTAGAAAAAGGCACCCATTTTTTGAATTCAAAAACAGGCACCCGTTTTGAACTCAAAAACAAGCACCCATTTTTTGAATTTAGGATCGGGTGCCCAAACCCAAAACGGGGGCCCATTTTTTGAAAACGAGCACCCGTTTCGAGCGACATCTCTCATTTCTAAAAGACTTCCACGGAATTGTCCCCTAACTCCAAACTCTTACCCATAAATACTCCAACATTTATCTCCTCTTCAACATATTCTAACCTTTTGGATTCTTTCCCAAATTTTGTTTC